>BSBM01000274.1:20065000-20450000 GCA_027924585.1 Larix kaempferi | reverse complement strand
CAATGTATGCAAATATTTTTGAAGTGGGGGAAGGTTTGGCATTAAATGGTATAAACCTTGGTTAATAAATGGTGTAAAAATTATGTAGGGGCGCGTGCCCATGTTTTAGCGCATACGCGCTAATGACGCTTACGCACTACAAACACGCATGCACATGCCTGCTGCTAGTTAAAAAAATAGATTTTTATGTTCCCGGGAATGCTACCAAAAAACATGGGTTTTCTATCTTTCACGCATTTCAAGCTCTTCCAGGTTGCTTATTGGCTCACATTCATTGATCTTTTGGACACTCATTGATCTATTGGACACAAAATCACTCTTGGAATCTAAAAAACATCTTCAGTCATCTTGGAATCTGGTGGATACATTCAAGCTACTAGTTTCCATTGCAAGTGGGGATCATTTCTATAGGTATGATGAATTGTAAATAATTCTTTTCATTCACAAGATTTGAGATTCTCCCATGCCTTTTTTTATCATATTCCTAAAGCAATATCCATGCATAGACAAAAATGAATTTGACAAGAAGAATTCCCAAGTTCACATCTAAAAAAACTCATATTCACTAGACAAGATGAAGTATGCAATGTAAACCAATAATTATTACCATGAATATATTTTGATTTCACACAAGGATGGTATGGATGAGGTTCTTTCTTGAGCCTCTTCAATTTGAATAAAATCGTAAGAAGAAATCATGGGAGAGGGTCCATATTGATTAGTTCATGAAATTTTGTCCATGCTGTCATATTCATGCTATGTTTATTTGATGTTATAGAAAAACTATCAAAATATTCCCAAGGCATCTCTAGCATAAACTCTTTTTCATTTGAAAAAAAATACAAGTAAATGGTTTAATAAACCTCCATCTTTTACACAGTTTACACCATAGCAAAACCGATAGCATAAACTATCAAACTATTCCTCCCCCACACATTCCCATCTATGATGAGGTTCTCTCTTGAGCCTCTTCAATTTGAATAAAATCTTAAGAAGCAATCATGAGAAAGGGTCCATATTGATTAGTTCATGAAATTTTTTCCATGCTTTCATCATCATGCTATGTTTATTATAATGTTTCTTTAATATTGTTCCTTTGATCTTGACTACTTGCCTCTACCTCATTGAATTCTCCTTCCTTGGGGGAATTTGCAACCTCCTCATTGTGTAATTAGTAAACTTATTCTCTTTATCCTATTTGATGTAGAAAAACTATCAAACTGTTCCCAAGGAATCTCTAGCATCTCTAGCTAGGAAAGACACTAGTTTATCCATTCTACACTTGACCAACCATCATCTAAATTGATTGGAATTGTAAGGGATAATGATGTTTATTCAGACACAAATAAACCAACATTGTCTGTAGTTGTATGTGTTAATTTGTAAAGTAGTAAGTTATGTTGGAATGTGTCAAGTTCATCGTATAATGGAGCTGATATCTTATTTGTTGTTTCTTTTGCGGGGATAGGCCTCATAGTTTTGTTAAAGAGACTTTTGGAGACGAGAAACTCACGTAACAGAACAAAAAAATATAGAAGGAATCTGACCATTGAAAAGGTCAATGACTTAAGAGAAAAGGCCAAGTTGGCAATGGAAAGAGTGAGACATGGTCCTGTCATTTCCCTGGATCTTGCCATTGATCCTAACACACTTGTTGACATGACAACCTCTTGTTCAGAACCATAGGTAAAGTGGTTGCGTCCAATGGACCCAACTCAAATTACAACATCAACACAATCTCCAACCAACAACTCATCAACGAGTCATGCTGAAGTTCCTCACGACATAGGAATATTGGGAGATGTTGCATGTGTAGAGATAGACATACAAGCAATGCTTAATTTGCAATCTCCCTAATAAGACCACAACCATGTCGAGCACACTCCCATTATGGCCCAATGTGTGAACGAAGCACCACAACAAACAAGCTCTGGTATTCATGTCTCATGTCCACCTTCCCTACCTCATCTGTCTAGTGCAAGAAGAAGAACTCCTAGACGTATTCATGTGGATTAAAGTGCTATATCGGGCCTTGAAGGTAAGTTGCCAAAACACACTATGGAATGGCAATGCAACAAAATTGTTAAGGAATATTTTGAATCCAAAGGTGATGTAAGTAAATGTCAATTATTGCTATGTTTGTTAAAGTCACATTGTTTAGCTATTGTTAGGAGAATTTTGGGCATAAAGATGGTTAAAATTTCAAAGGCTAGCAGTCATATTGTTAGAAATCTCCAAACTGCATTTAATGCGATTGGGAAGACGTCTCGTACAAAATATCTCTGTGCGGCTCGTCGTGTGTTAGCAGAATCAGTTGTAAGCAAGTCCACAAGGCAACGTCGCCTGCTATCACACACTTCTCACATGCTTAGATTAAATAGAAAAACTATTAAAAAGTACTCTATTATAAGAGAAAATATTGACACTCCGGGTGGAAACGATTGTTGGGCTTTTGTTGGTAGGTTTCCTCGTAGAGATAGGAAGCTAATTGATGCTGTTAAGGAGTTAGTACAAAATTTTTGGCATGATCATACTAGACCTTCATCAAACCAAAGAGACGTGATAAAGCTGAGAAAAGGTTCTATTGAACGTGAACCCCATGTTAAACACTTCCTTGACACCAAACAGACTTAAATCTATGAGAGATTTAAGAATGAGCACACACAATTGAACCTCGGCCAAAGGTCCTTTGAGAAATGAAAACCATGGTACGTTCGTATATGCATTGATCGGAACACCTGTTGTTGTGGATACCACGTAGAATATGAATATTATTATGACACATAAACATATATTTTTTGATTTGCATACTAACATTGTGCAGGGCTGCAATGAATCCATACTACCATCGAATGCATCAAGATACTTTATCCAAAACATCATGTGTCCAAGGCCTGAAGGACAAAAATATTATGAAAAATTGTGTCTATATGGGACATGTTCCAGGTGCAGTGGGTTTTCTCTTTTGAACCGTTGCTGTCACATACCTAAGTTCTAGACATTTTATGTCATGAATAAAACGTTATGTTTTATTTTTGTTGTAAATTTTTATGACTATTGACCAAGTGGGGTCAAGGATGACTGTAATTAATTACTTTGAATATTTTATTATTAATAAATAAAAGTGGAGACAAACATCCAAAGGAGACTGTTGAATGAGTGTTCACTGACCCACTCGGAGGAATGGACTGGGGTGGACAGCAAACTGACACTTGGCAGCATCCTCAAATCACTTCTAACTATTGCAAAGGGAAACTTCCCTACTTTTATGGTCATGTTCCCCAAGAAAGTGGAACTGAGCAGGTGGCTCATTTACTAAATAAAACTAACCAAAGACCTAGGCATGCTACTTATCTACCCATCGAATTCAGCAGGGGGCTGTTCATTCTTACCTTGTGATTATTTCTGAGCAAAAGAGATTCGATGAGGGGAAAGATTAGAAGTGATTGAGTGAACTAAGACTGTATTTTGAACTAGTGCAGCCACATTGCTGAGTTGAATATTGCTAAAAGCAGGAAGTACTACTGCTGAGTTGCAAAGGAATTTATTCCCTTTTCTCCACACAACATCTTCATCCTGGTGGTTCAGTGAATAGGCTCAGGGGTCCTAAGGCAAGTAGCTTGGCTGTCTTTAGGAGTAGGTTGGGTGGAATGGGCTCCTTTGGTTGCTTGTCTCTTCTACAGTTATCAGGTTCAATAGTGTTATCTTATTTACTTTCTGTCAAGTTATTAATCAGGATCTGTATGTTATTATGTTATCAGTTTTATATTTCCTTCTAGATATTCTGAACTGTTTCATTTATGAATTTTATCTATTTTGAAAAACATACAGTTCTTAGGTCAAATTGATAAATGAGTAGTTAAAAGTTTAGAGATGAATGATAGAATAAAAATGCTTCCCTGCATTTTTCCACACACTGTTTCCAGTGTCGTACTCTAGTCAGGGAAGATGTATTTAAAGGAGATTCGAATGATTGAGTACCATAAATAAATCTAATTTATTTCAGTACCTTAATGCTATCCATTTTTCAGTAAACATCACAGAATCTATCTAGGAAACATAGATATGTTTTTATGCATATGCTTAGCAACAGAACCCTCTGATATATTTCATAACAGTTTAATATTCTAAATAGTTCTTTTATATGTTAAACTATAGCAATGCACTCTTCAGAATTAATGTAATTTATACATGAATACAGAAAACTATTTAATACAAGTTTATTTCATAAACATTAGTATTAACTTTACTTATCATTAAATTAACCTTTAAAAATAGTATAGCTTCTGTATCACAAAACCTAATAACATTGAAACAATTAATATAGGTATTCATCCTTAAAAACGCAGTTGTAATCATTGTAAGAAAATGGATCTAAATCATACATCTATATATTTTGTACAAAACAAGAAATATGAAATAATATCATTTACAAATCAAACAGTAACAAACTAATCAAATGTTATAGGGTTAAAACCTTGTTCTTTAACTAGACATACTAATACCATGCTAACATTTCATTCTTTTAGCAAAACAATAGAGAAATGGGAAACCAAAATTCGACACCCGAATATTCTTCCACACAGTCTAAGTTTTACAACTTTACAAGTTACATAACGAATCCAAGGTTCGAAACCCATACTAATTCTTCAACCAAAACTCAAAATAGCATTTAGTTCTTAGTAGGCTTCATGGTCCAGCCTTACGAATTAGGGTTTATACACAAACCCTAAAGATTTAAATAACTATTTAGATCACACTGTCGGATTCTACAAACAACTTTTCAAATTAATACAGTGTCGAGGGTTTTCTCTCAGTTTCAACACTTTAAAACTTCATTCATTTAAATACATAAAACCTATAGTAATATCCATTGAAATCTCATACGCGGAACAATATAAAAGGAAACAACACAAGGTCAAAGGTTCAAAACATCAACTACAATCTATAATAAAAAAATCGGGTTTTAATACCCTAGAAGTTTACCATTGTATTTTATCAAAATGCCGAGAGTTTAAACCCTTCGAAGCAAAACTATATACATAGATATCATTTAAAGATAATTACAGTATGCGCTGAAAAACCAACGAAGGACAGGTCAAGGGTTCAACCCTCCCTGTATCAAAACTTTGCCTCATGACTTAAAATGATTTACAACAACTGTAATGTCTAATTTGTGAAAACAAAAACGAAAACGAAGTCTCGAATAAACCAACACAGACCGACAGTGTGGAAAATATTGATCCAAAGAGTTTTTTCGAGTACTATGGATGCCCACGAGGAAATCACCGAGGCTTAACAGGCTTTTCAAGCTCTCCTCCCTAGTGTTCTAACTTAAGAACCCATGCCGAGGAAGGACCTGCCAGGACAATACGACATGGTGGTTAAACATTGGTCATAGCTCAAAAAAAAAACCCTAGAACATTATTTAAAAACCATCAACGGAGCACAAGTTGTGAAAAGATGACATTACCTGTAAAATAGCATTTCGTAGTATGCCTGAAACCTCCTGCAATGTCTAAACTTTCAACATGAAAAACCCTGGAGGCATACCTATTCATCACCAACTCAAACTCTGTACACTTCGCAACAAATGCAAATATATATAACCTACTATCACCATCATACAGACAGAGGTCACACTATCGAACCCATGGAAGGAAACTACAAGCAGGGTTACAAACCCTAGAAAACCGATGAGTCTATCGGCCTCTCCACTCTCACATAGTGAAAAATGAATGCTCCAGGTAATGGCTTGGTAAGTAGTTCAATGGGCAGCTAGGGTTAGCACTTCAACCAAGAAAACTTCACGTGGAGTGATGCCACGAGAGCTTCCAACAAGCATTCCACCAAACTGAATTTAATGAATTATGAATGCCATAGCTACCAGGTTTCGAATGCTTGCCAACGCAACATCCACTAAGTTTGGTTTATGTGGTCTTTGATAGGATCAAAACATTACTTTTGGTTTTTCATCATAACCTTAAAGTGTTACATAAAACCTTACATAGAGTCAAACTACCATTATAACCTTTAAACACAAGTGTTATACGTAGAATCCTTGATAAGTCATGATTTGTATAAAAACCATAATGCATGCAAAAAGGTATAAATACCTATCTTTTAAATAAAATGTGCAATAGGATTATAATATCTATCATATAGTTATACTATGCAATTGGGTTAATACCTTAGAATAAGGTAGAATAGTTATAAGCATGATAACTTTAGCATATAGTAACTTTGTGTTTGAAAGTATAGCATGATATGCATATAGTTGTAACCTTAGGTTATACTTAAAGCTTAAAACCCTTTGAGCTAGGGTTGGTGGTACACAAAGGATCAATTAACATCAGATGACGAATCCACATACTTATGTAAGCTATAGTCGATATCTCGAATACAAGTATAAAACAAATCACATTAAAATTTAAAATAAAATGGCATAAGCATGATGTTAAATAAGAAGCTAAGCTCAAGAGAAGAAACACCATCAAATAGTCACGACATTTGAATATATTGTACGACCACAGTTAGGGTAGGTCTTACCCTTACCCAAACTTTTATCTTCATACCTTTAACTTTGGACACTACGTGAATCTAGTTCTTTTTACATGCATCTGTAATGTGTCCGAAAGAAGTATCACGCTTACCTGCGATCTACGACATACGTTTCAAGAGCATTAAATATTTAGCTAAGTAAGCCTCGGGTGCCCACAGGACCCCTTTGTCATCAAGAAAAATCAAATAGTTAGTAAAAATAATTTAAATAGTACTTCAGAAAATTAACAATACTTTTGCATTTATAGAAGTAACCATATTTCATGAGAGGACATGAACGACAGTAAAAACATCCAGTAGTACCTAATAAATATAAGTACATGTATTGGGTCTCTATGACATAAATAACAAGTAATTGATTTTAACATGTTTATACCATCGACAACTAAATTGAAGAAGTGTCGTCATCATATTATCATCTAAAGTAAACAAATTAACTTTGACTGTACTTCCGCATGGCATTGTAGTACTTAATGCTATACAGAAAAATTTTAAATTTTTGTGAATTTTTGGGTTGTTACATGTGGTATCAGAGCGCGGTTCAAATACTAGGCCTGAAGTGGCTCACTCGTGCAAATAAAAAATTCAGGACAAAATTGCAGATTACTAATTTTTTATTGTTTTCAGTTTCAACATTTTATAAATTTAGTCTGTAGGTATGGAAGGACCAGAAGAGTTGGCTGAGGATAGCTCCCTTAATAATGAACGGAATAATAATGAACAAGGACACATTAATGCAGAAAACTTATTTCTTGAATTGAATGATAATTCATCTGAATTGTTAAGAACAATAGAGGATTTAAAGATTGAGATAAAAACTATTAAGGAAGAAAACTAACGAATTCTGAAAGCTCAAGAGGAGCTGAATCAAATCTTGCTGAATAATTTTCATAATAATGATAAAGATAAAGAAACATAAAATAATGTTGAATCTGTAACTATGTCCTACCAACGTAAGGATAAAAGGATAAAATTGACTAATTATGACAATATCTCATCTTCTGAATTGGATGAAAAAGCACGCAGGAAAAAGAACAAGTATTCCAGCGATAGTAGTGAAAGTGACAACTACACTAAGAAGAAGTATAGGCCTTATGAAAAAAATTCTAGCGAATTTAAAAAGATCAAACCACCAACTTTTAATGGACAGACAAAAAAGAGTGAGATAGTTGAAGCATGGTTGTCCAGTATGAATAAGTACTTCTAGATTTACAACTACTCGAGTCATCTAAAAACTAAAATGGCAGTTTATAATCTGACTGTAAAAGCAGACATCTGGTGGCAAGATCTGAAATGAGTAAAAGGTCTAAAAGAGAAAAGTGTAAATTGGAGTAATTTCAAGAAATATTTTAAAAGAAAATTTATGTCAGAACAATACTATGAGGAACGAGCTAAAGAGTTTTATGAGTTAAAGCTGGGTTCCATGGATATGAGGGAGTTGTGCAGCAAGTTTTTAAATTTATTAAGGTATGTACCTTATATCATTGAAGAAAAAACTAAGGTACAGAGGTTTTTGAGTTGTTTGCCCTCTCATATAAAGGATAGGATTGAGTATGATGGTCCTCGAACTCTGGAAGAGGCCATGAGGAAATCAAATATCTGTTATGAATAGAATAAGAAAAGAGAAGGCATGCCAAGATGGAAAGCAAAAATGAATAACAACTTTGAACAAAGGAAGAAGCAGTTCTCTTTTAATCGTAATTTTGGAAATAATAATTCACTTAATTACCCTAACAAACAATTTCAAGGAAATAATGCAACAAATAATACACACTCAAAATTTACAGCTCCAAGAAACAGTGATCCACCTTAAAATGTTGTTAGAAATAATGAACAGAAAGAACCTATTAAATGTTGGGATTGTCAGGGACCTCACTATGCATCAAATTGCCCACTCAGAAAGATGACTACCAACAACATACACACAGTACAAGAGGAGGATATTTTCGGTGACTTAGCAAGGGAGATGCCCAGGATAAATGCATCTTTGGAGAATAGACAAACTGATCATCAAACTTCCATGGTTGAAGTAGAAGGTATGCTGAAAAATAAACCCATTTCTATATTAATTGATCCAGGAGCAAGTCTTAGCTATGTGTCACCTGATTTAGTTAAATGTTGCAATCCGAAAATAGACAAGTTTGATAAATCATGGTTGGTTCAATTAGATACTGGAACAAAAAGAAAAGTGATTGATTATGTAAAAGAATGTGAATTATTGATGAATCAGTTTAGGACCCATGTTAAGATGAATGTGTTACCTTTAGGCTTATGATGTTCTGATTGGAATGGACTGGTTAGAGAAGCATAGGGTAGTATTAAATTGCTTTGAAAAGACTTTTACTTGTTTGAATGATGAATGTGAAACTGTAACAGTAAAAGGAATTCCTAGAAAAGATATATGTTAGACAAATTTCTACTTTACAAGTTAAGAAGGTTGTTCGTAAAGGGTGTAAGTTGTTTGCTATAAATGTAATTAATGGCGAACAATCAACTAAGGAAGATAAGCTAAAGTTGGAAGACATACCCATTCTAAAGGAATTTTCTAATGTATTCCCGGAAGAAATTCTAGGACTACCTCCGAAAAGGGAACTAGATTTCACCATTGAGTTAGTACTGGGAGCGGTACCAAACTCAAAGGCTCCTTATAGAATGAACATTCTAGATCTTAATGAACTTAAATCACAACATAAAAATTATATAAGGCCCAGTGTGTCTCCATGGGGAGCACCTGTAATTTTTGTTAAAAAGAAAGACGGAACTATGCGCTTATGCATAGATTACCGTCAATTAAATAAAATGACAATAAAGAATAGATATCCTTTGCCTCGCATTGATGATCTGTTCGATCAACTACGTGATGCAAAGATATTTTCTAAGATAGACTTGAGGTTGAGGTACCATCAAGTCAGAATTAAAGATGAGGGCATATTTAAGACTTCTTTTAGAACCCGTTACGGGCACTACGAGTTCGTGGTTATGCCTTTTGGGCTGACCAACGCTCTAGCAGTTTTCATGTGTCTTATGAATAATGTTTTACATTAGTACTTAGATAAGTGTGTAATCGTTTTTATTGATGACATTCTAATTTACTCTAAGACTAAACAAGAGCATGACGAACACTTAAAAATAATTTTACAAGTGTTAAGAGAACACCAACTTTACGCTAAGTTCTACAAATGTGATTTCTATAAAGATAAAATACAGTATCTAGGGCATGTCATATCCAATGATGGAATCGCAGTAGACTCGGACAAGATAAAAGCAATTAATGAATGGCCTACCCCTAAAGACATAACTGGTGTATGATATTTTATGGGAATTATAGGTTACTATTGTAAATTTATAGAGGGATTCTCCAGAATAGCGAATCCTATAACATCTTTACAAAAGAAGGGTAAGAAATTTGTGTGGGATAAAAAATGTGAAGAAAGTTTTAAGAAACTTAAAGAGCTGTTAACAACAACACCTATTCTAAAAATTGTTGATCCAAACAAGGATTTCATTGTATGCACTGATGCATGCAATGATGGACTTGGTGGGGTCTTAACACAAGATGGTCATGTGATTGCATATGAATCTAGGAAGTTAAAGATTCATGAGAAGAACTATGCAAATTACGACCTAGATTTGGCTGCCGTAATTCATGCATTAAAGATGTGGCACCATCACTTAATTGGAAGAAAATTTACTTTAATGACAGATAATAAAGGGTTAAAGTATTTTCTGGATCAACCAAATCTGAACGCAAGACAAGCTAGGTGGCTAGCTTTCCTTAGCGAATACGATTTTGAGATTCAATACATTAATGGTAAAGAGAATAAAGTTGTTGATGCCTTAAGCAGAAATGCTAGGCTACATTTTATTTTAACAATCAACACTTATAAAACTAATGTAGAACATCAGATTAAGGAAGGAATCAAAATGGATGAAAAATATCAGAATTTACTTAATAAAGTTGTTGAATATAATGCTGACAATTTAATAACAGATTTCAGAATTAATGAAAGAGGTTTATTGCTGTATAAAAACAGAATTTATGTGCCTAATGTTGTTGAAATTAAGTTGATGATTTTAAATGGGTTGCATAAAAGTCCATACTCAAGACATCCTGGTTACCAAAAGATGATAACAATGTTGAGAAAAGATTATTTTTGGCCATGTATGAAAAGTGAAGTAGTTGAATATATTGCTAGGTGTATAGAGTGTCAGCAAGTAAAGGCTGAACATCGACACCCAACTGGATTGTTATAGCCACTACCTATTCTCGATTGGAAGTGGGACATAATTAGTATTGATTTTATTATTGGTTTACCTAAAAATCAGATACATAATGATTCTGTAATGGTAGTTGTTGATAAGCTTAGTAAATCATCCCACTTCATACCTGTTAAAACAACCTACAAGGCTGCTAACATTGCTAAAAATTTTATGAAACAATTTTTTCATTTGCATGGGATTCCAAAAGTTATAATTTCTAACAGAGACTCAAAGTTTACAGGAAATTTTTGGAAGTCTTTATTTAAAGGTTTAGATACTACTTTAAATTTCAATACAACATTTCATCCACAAACGGATGGGCAGACCGAAAGGGTGAATTAGATTCTTAAAGATATGTTAAGAATGTATGTTAGATATCAACTAGGTAAATGGGAGGAATATTTACATCTTGCTGAGTTTGCTTATAATAACCATTACCAAGCTTCAGCAAAATTCAGTTCGTTTGAAATTTTATATGGCAGAAAATGTAATACTCCTATTTCATGGAGTAATCCAGTTTACAGGTTAGTGGTAGGACCTGAATTATTAAAAGAAATGGAACTAACCGTGAAACAGGTTGAAGGCAATTTGAAAATTGCACAAGATAGACAGAAAAGTCATGCAGATCTAAAAAGAACTCCAAAAGAGTTTCAGGTTGGTGAGCATGTGTTCCTCAAGGTAAAACCTAAAAAGAGCTCCTTAAACTTAGGAAGTTGTGCTAAAATAGCACCAAGGTATTGTGGACCTTTTGAAATATTGTCCAGGGTAGGACCAATGGCATATGAGTTGGCTTTTCCACCAAATGTTAAAGTACATAATTTATTTCACATCTCTCTTTTGAAAAAGTATGTGCATGATGCTACTCATGTGATTACTTGGAATGATATACAGGTGGAACCAAAAGGAGATTTTTTGGTGGAACCAGACTGTATCCTCGACAAGAGAAAAATTTTGCTTCATAATCATACCATTGGACAAGTAAAGGTGTAATGGAAACACCTTAGTCCGGACGAAGCAACTTGGGAATTGGAAAGTAATATGCGGTTGCCATATCCAATGTCGTTCCAGGAGGAACAAGAGGATGATGAATAAAGTAACATCGAGGACGATGTTGAGCTTAAGAGGGGATGTTTGTCACATACCCAAGTTCTAGACATTTTAGGTCATGAAGAAAACGTTATGTTTTATTTTTATTGTAAATTTTTATGACTATTGACCAAGTGGGTTCAAGGATGACTATAATTAATTACTTTGAATATTTTATTATTAACAAATAAAAGTGGAGACAAACATCCAGAGGAGACTGTTGAATGCATGTTCACTGACCCACTAGGAGGAATGGACTGGGGTGGAGAGAAAACTGACACTTGGCAACATCCTAAACTCACTTCTAACTGTTGCAAGGGGAAACTTCCCTACTTTTATGGTCATGTTCCACAAGAAAGTGGAACTGAGCAAGTGGCTCATTTACTAAATAAAACTGACCAAAGACCTAGGCATGCTACTTATCTACCCATCGAATTCAGTAGGGGGCTGTTCATTCTTACCTTGTGATAATTTTTTAGCAAAAGAGATTTGATGAGGGGAAAGTTTATAAGTGATTGAGTGAACTAAGACTGCATTCTCAACTAGTGCAGCCACATTGCTTAGTTCAATATTGCTAGAAGCAAGAAGTACTACTGTCAAGTGCTACTGCTGAGTTGCAAAGGAATTTATTCCCTTTTCTCCATACAGCATCTTCGTCCTGGTGGTTCAGTGAACAGGCTCGAGGGTCCTAAGGAAAGTAACTTGGCTGTTTTCAGAGTAGGTTGGGTGGAACGGGCTCCTTTGTCTATTTGTCTCTTCTATAGTTATCAGGTTCAATAGTGTTATCTTATTTACTTTCTGTCAAGTTATTAATCAGGATCTGCATGTTATTATGTTATCATTTTTATATTTCCTCCTAGATATTCTGAACTGTTTCATTTCTTAATTTTATCTATTCTGAAAAACATACATTTATTAGGTCAAATTGATAAATGAGTAGTTAAAAGTTTGGAGATGAATGATAGAATAAAAATGCTTCCCTACATTTTTCCACACACTATTTCCAGTGGCGTACTCTAGTACAGGTAAGATGTATTTAAAGGATATTCGAATGATTGAGTACCATAAATAAATCTAATTTATTTCAGTACCTCAATGCTATCCATTTTTCAGTAAACATCACAGAATCTATCTAGGGAACATAGATATCTTTTTATGCATATGCTTAGCAATAGAACCCTCTGATATATTTCATAACAATTTAATATTCTAAATAGTTCTGTTATATGTTAAACTATAGTAATGCACTCTTCAGAATTAAAGTAATTTATACATGAATACAGAAAACTATTTAATACAAGTTTATTTCATAAACAGTAGTATTAACTTTACTTATCATTAAATTAACCTTTAAAAACAGTATAGCTTCCGTATCACAAATCCTAATAACATCGAACCAATTAATATAGGTATTCATCCTTAAAAACGCAGTTGTAATCATTGTAAGAAAATGGATCGAAATCATACATCTATATCTTTTGTACAAAACTAGAAATATGAAATAATATCATTTACAAATCAAATAGTAACAAACTAATCGAATGTCCTAGGGTTAAAAACCTTTTCTTTAACTATACATACTAATACCATGCTAACATTTCATTCTTTTAGCAAAATGATAGAGAAATGGGAAACCAGAATTCGACACTCGAAGATTCTTCCACACAGTCTAAGTTTTACAACTTTACAAGTTACATAACGAATCCAGGGTTCAAAACCCGTACTAATTCTTCAACCAAAACTCAAAATAGAATTTAGTTCTTAGTAGGGTTCATGGTCCATCCTTACGACTTAGGGTTTATACACAAACCCTAAAGATTTAAATAACTATTTAGATCAGAGTGTCGGATTCTGCAAACAACTTTTCAAATTAATACAGTGCCGAGAGTTTTCTCTCAGTTTAAACACTTAAAACTTAATTCGTTTAAATACATAAAACCTATAGTATTATCCATTGAAATCTCATACGTAGAATAGTATAAAAGGAAACAACGCAAGGTCAAAGGTTCAAAACATCAACTACAATCTATAATAAAAAATCGGGTTTTAATACCCTAGAAGTTTACCATTGTATTTTATCAAAATGTCGAGGGTTTAAACCCTTCGAAGAGAATATGTATACATACATATCATTTAAAGATAATTACAGTATGCGTTGACCAACGAACGAAGGACAAGTTGAGGGTTCAACCCTCCTTGTATCAAAACTTTTCCTCACGGCTTAAAAAGATTTACAACCACTGTAATGTCTAATTTGTGAAAATGAAAACAAAGTCTCGAATAAACCAACACAGATAGGCATTGTGCAAAATATTCATCCAAAGAGTTTTTCCGAGTACTATGGATGCCCACGAGGAAATCAGTGAGGCTTACCGGGCTTTTCAAGCTCCCCTCCCTAGCGTTCTAACTTAAGAACCCATGCCGAGGAAGGACCTCTCAGGACAATACGACATGGTGGTTAAACATTGGTCATAGCTCAAAATGAAAAACCTTGAACATTATTTAAAAACCATCAATGGAGCACAAGTTGCGAAAATATGACATTACCTGTAAAATAGCATTTTGTAGTATGCCCGAAACCTCCTGCAATGTCTAAACTTTCAACATGGAAAACCATGGAGGCACACCTATTCATCACCAACTCAAACTCTATACACTTTGCAAAAAATGCAAATACATATAACCTACTATCACCATCATACAGACAAAGGTCATGCTATCGAACCCACAGAAGGAAACTACAAGCAGGGTTACAAACCCTGGAAAATCAAGGAGCCTGTCGGCCTCTCCATCTCACATAGTGCAAAATGAATGATCTAGGTAATGGCTCGATGAGTAGTCACTACTACATATCGGCTAATTGTTCCACGAAATGTTTCCACATTTTCAACATTCGTGGGTTAAAAAATTGTTTTTTTAAATTTTTTTTTTTCAGGGCGGAAAAACCGTGGCAATATCCACGATTTTTAAAGTTCCACGAACATTCGTCCCTATATCTACGAAATGTCTAGGTTTCATTTTTCGTGGAAACAGGGACGAATGTCGAGCTATATAAACTACACACTCTCACCATAATTTTCACATTTTCTTTTCTTGCAACACATTGAGCATGGATTTTGGACTTGTGGGGTAATTGTATGAGCTTGGATATTCTGCATAGCTCCTTGCAAGGTTATTAATTATGTGTAATTATATTTTTATATTTCTTGTTCAAATACTACATCTCCAAGTTAGGCCACTTGAACCCATTCTCTTACCAATGCTCTTTTTCATCCTAAGTTATGAAACACTATAAGTGACATAATCTCTTCTCCTAGTTCTAATGCGTACCACATTGATGTGTCCTACTAAGCTACGGCTTATAAATTATTTTTTCAATCTTTACAACAAATAAATATTAACTCTACATTCTTCCCTTGGTCTGTATTCAATATCTTTAGTCTCTCACTCATCACCACATGACATCAATATTGGCATCTTTGAAAATGTTTTCTCTTGCAATTGGTACTATCTCTAGTGTGTTTGTTGTCCTATATAACATTTGACATACATAATGCTTGAGATATATTACAATCCTTTCTTCTTTCTGCTTTGCATATTCAATGTCTATATGGATCCAATTTTTTTATGGCTTGACCTCATCAAGATTTGCTACTTACCTAATTACTAGTCTTCAAATATTGCAATGGATCGACTAAATAGAGGATTTTCAATAGTTGATGACCTTTAACCAACTCATTTCTTAGCTCTTGTGTGCACTTCTTAACATCATTTATTTTCTCTATGGTACCTCGAACCTATAAAGTATGATTATGGACTCCCACTCTTCACTACCTAATGGATACTTCACAATATTTGTCAATAAACTAGTTAATGTTTCAAACCAAATTTGAGCTTCCCAAGGTGATATCCCATGTCATGTGGGTGAAATACATCTACAATATTGGTTAAGAGCCTACCCTCTTTGGTGGTCAAACTATATGATGTCTTCAAACTATACAAGTAGTTATCAATTTTCCAATATTTTTGGTTCCTTAACATTTGACATTTACCATTTTTTTTAGTAACCAACCAGAACCACTGCTAATTTTAGTGCTCTTGATACAATGCATTCCTAAAAATATGGAAAGAATATTTATTTAAAATTCCAACCACTAAATGGGTACAATCTTCCTCCAAGTGTTCACATTAAACGTTAGATTATACCAAAAAATCCAAACTACAACTTCTTAATTCACAAAGTCTCATTTTCTATGGAAACCAACAATTAAAGTACTTATACTCATTTGTACTCTTTTATGTCTCCCAACATTTCACAACACTTGATTTTTGTTCACAATATGTAAGTCAACATTAGTCACAAGTAGGTGTTAATATATACAAAATTCAAACAAAAAAGGTTAACCATAATTATGAACTTCTTGTTATCACTACTAACTAGTTTTTTGTCGATCTCCCATCATCTAGATCACCATTGTCACCAATTATAGTAGAAGTGTGCTCACAACAATAACAGTGTGGACCATAATTCCACTATTCCTAAATGCAAACAATAGGTAGGTCCATTATATAGTTTAAACAACACAAACGTTGTCATATTTGTCTTTGATATCCTAAAACCTTTGCAATCATGAAGAGAAGATTCATGGAGCATCAATCCAACCATAGAATTCATCACCCTATCGACAATTATTTGACCTTAAAATAAGGCCAGCTATAATTTTGTGAATTAGATGTACACAACCAATTTAATGAGTCTATATGCAACATCATTCTAGTACTTACCATCTTTCCATTCTCAATTCACTTTCTCACAACCAACTTACCATCTTTCCATTCATATTAAATTTAGTCTTCATGTTTTTCTTTATAAATATATAAAATATTGGATTATAATATACTATATTCAGAAATGTACTTATAACTAATGTAATTGACAAGCTATTGTTTTGTATGTTGTAGGTAAGACAATTACTTGTACCACTACAAGGATTTGTCAATATGAATGAACATGCAAGGAAGCTTGCTTAGTTTAGAGCTACATTAGAGGTGAGAGGAGATGGAAAATGTTATTGTCCTTGCTTTGATTGCAGGGGCTTGAAAAAAAGAAGACTTTTAATAGAAACAATTGAAAGACATTGTAGGGAGAAGGGGCATGCCGAAGGGGGTTATGAATATCATCCCCTGGTAAGACTATTTTTGGGGTTCAATTTTTAATATATTCACTGTAATATTCATCATGTCATGAATTTCAGTAAAATGTCTTATTTTTTTACTATATGTTCTATACAGACTAATTTTTCTATGTTGTTTGAAAATTTATAGACAATGCCCCCAAAATGTCACACTGCAAAGAGTTATTTGCCAAGTACTATCAGAAATACGCATTCACAACCCGACGAACTTCTACATCAAAATATTGAAGATGATCAAGTAGTTATTTCTGATGATATAATGGATATAGATAACATTAGTGATACAAATCAGGAAGATGAGATACATAGATTGATCCAAGACACATTTGCTCCAATGGATGAGGACAACCAGGATGATAGTGATGATGTTGATCCTCTACTTGAGAAGTCACATCAACCTCTTTATGAAGGCTCAAAAACAAATCTTTTATCTGCTATATTGTTGTTAGTGAATTTGAAGGTTTTGAATGGATTATCAAACACCTGTCTGACACAGATACTAAGGTATGTAATTTGTTTTTTATTTTTGTCTGCATGTTCACAATATCTATAGAAAGGGTTGAATTTTTTCCTATATTGTTGCTATTGTTATCTAATGTGTAAAGTTTGGATGTGATATTGATGATTAATATTTTTTTCATTGATTTATTCTTTTGAATTTTGTAGATTGTTAGGTGAATTTCTATTACCAACATCAAATATTTTACCACGCACATATCGAGAGATATATGTCATTATGAAAGCATTTGGTATGGAGTATCAAGCTATTGATGCATGTCCTAATGATCATATCATATACTATGGACAATATGCATTAGAAAATGAATGCCCACAATTTCATACAAGTAGGTATCGAACCGATAAAGTGACAAAAAAGGTGCCTCGAAAAGTTCTTCGTTATATTCCGATAATCCCACATTTCCAGCGGTTGTTCAGATGTCAAAGTATAGCATAGTTTATGGATTTCCATGCAAAGAATGGAAGTCGCGATGATGTTCTTTGAATGCCTGCAGATGGTCCTGCATTGAGTTACATCGAAGAAAAGTGGCCAATTTTTAAAGAAGATCCTCGTAATGTTAAACTTTATTTGGCAACTGATGGTGTCAATCCATTTGGAGAGCTTCGTTCTACCTACTCAGTGTGGCCTGCTTTTGTTATAAACAATAAAATTCCTCCTTGGATGTCGATTAAGAGAGAGCACACAATGTTGGCAATGATTGTTCTAGGTATTTAATTAATAGGTATTTTTTTAATTGAAAGTCTGATCAGTAAATATTTCATTGATTTGTTTCGTGCATGATAATTATGTCTTTTATATATAACGACATATAGGCGCTAAATATAATTAATCATGTATGTTTGACCAATTAGGCAAGTACCAGGTTAAAGATATGAACGTATATCTTGAGCCTCTTATCAATGAGTTGTTGAAGTTATGGGCTGGCGTCACTATGTATGATATTTCTAGACCAATAGGGAAAAGATGATTTCAATTCCATGGAATACTTACATTTACAATTCATGATGCTCTCGGGTTAACACATTTTTGTGGTATGTTGTTACTTTCTTTTGTTCCTTATTATTTTATATATCTGTTGATAATATCATGCATTATTTTAAATTGTAATTCTAATTTGCTACACCAATTCATATATCTTGTAGGTCTTCAAACCAAGGGTAAATTTGCATGTCCATTTTATGGTCCCAGGATAAAATCTCGCCATTCAAGGAGTTTAGCAAAGGAAGTGTTCTATGAGTATAGGCACTTTCTGCCTAAGAACCATATTTATCGAACTACAGACAAAGAAACATTTAATGGTAAAGAAGAGAAAGGAAAAAAACCATGAAGAATGACACCTCACCTATGGAAGGTGGAATATAATAGAAACCGTCAAGGTATGCAAAAAATTTTTTTGTATTGAATTATGTTTAGCGCGATATGTTATACCATTATTGATTAATTAGTTTTAATTTGATTGTGTTGATGTTTCATGAATGTCGTTAAGGCACATGAGGAATCAAAATTTACCCTATTCAATTCAGTAGGTTGCCATACTACGAGCACCTGCAAATAGTTCATTTGTTTGACACAATGCATATCGGGAAGAACATAATAGAAATGTTATGGCGAATATTAGATGGAAGGACTGACAAAGAAAAAATTGGAAATATTTGTAGTGACATCCAAGATGCTAATCACGCATTGCAAAGTGTGATCGTTAATTCTAATGGCGATGGCCGTCAACAAAATATTAGTCTTCCTTGGTGCTTGACGGAGCAATAGAGCAATATTGTAAAAGAGGTCATAAAAAATATCAGGTTTCCGACGGGTTTTTCATCAAACATAAAGAATATCTTGACGAAAAAAGGTGATTTTGCAAGGGTTAAAACACATGATTGGCATACATTCATTAAGGTAATCATGAGTCTATATTATATTTCATTATCGATATGCAATATTTTATTAATTTTATTATGTTATTTTGAAATAACTATTAATAATTATGTGTTTTTTGATACAGTATGTTCTACCTTTATCTCTTCTAGACGATTTTGACAACAACATAAAACATATTATTTATGTTCTTGCAAAATACATGAGGTAATTAATGTTTTACTTGGAAAATGTACTTGGTTTGTGGTTTGTAGCGGAACTTATTGACATATTATGTTTTTCCCGCAAATATTATATATGCCTTGATATATTGTTTTATTGCATCATTTGTAGGTGGCTCTCATCAAAAGAATCCATAAAGAAGATATAAGGCATTGGAAGAGAGAAATTCCCCGACTAATGTGTGAAATGCAACAATATCTACCTCCAGCATTTTTCAATGCATAAGAACACTACCTCATACACCAAGTTGAGGAGATTGAATTATGTGGACCAGTACACACAAGTTCGATGTGGATGGTGGAGAGGTAGTTGAAGTCATTGAAGGATTTTGTTAGACAAAGAGCACTTCCCGAGGGTTCTATGGTTGAAGGATACATTGTATATCAATGCATGGTGTACATTAGTGAATATCTACCTAAATTAGCAGAAAATATGAATGTGCCTTGCATTTGGCATCTCGACTCCATCAACAAATTTGAAGGGGAGGTCCTATTGGGGAGAGGTACATTGAGGACTGTGAAAGGTAATTATTATTATACGTTGTTGAATTAATATGTTACACATTTATTTTTTCCACTTTTATATTATCATACTTTTTTTTAACTCTTTTTAATAATTATGCATTTTCAACTATATTAAACTTATATGTGCCTTTGATGATCTAATTAATGATGTTGAATTGTTATTTTATCCTATAGTTGGTCGAGTGTGGGATGCTTTACATTTATACATTGCAAACAACCTTGATTGGATGAGGCATTGGATAAAAGATTGTGAAGAATTCTTCGGTGGTTATCATGGGAAGGGGTCAGCAACATGATTAAAACAGCTCATCGTCTTCGATATCAAATTCCTGACCTTATGTTGGCAGGCGGTTTGATGGGGAAAGGTCATGGTACTGCCAACGCTGCAACACGATGGATGAGGGCACGAAAGGAGTATTTTGTATTAAAGAATACCATAGTTGGCAGGTTTTGGGTCACTTGAACCATATATTATGTAATAGTGAGTCAGTTGTACCGCAGTATGCGGGTTTTTGGGGTCATTTGGACTGAGTCAGTTAGATATTGGGTCAGTTGTCCACAATGTCGGTTAGGAAGTTGTTTGTAAGTGGACAAGTATTGTAATGGTGGAAGCCTATAAATAGATAAGAGTTGTAAGTGTGGGAGAAGGAGAAGAAGCAAAGGGGAAGGAGAATAGAGAAAGAAGAATGATTGTGTACGAAGATCTATGTTTTGCTTCTGGTATATGATCGCGACAGTAATATAATGATGTTTTGGTTTGAACTTTGTGCAATGTTGTGATGTATGACTGTTGTTTGATGCAATGTCTGCTTACTGTTGCTATAATGATAAATGCTGTGATTAAGTAATATGGTCTATGTAGAATGTGATGATAAATGTTGCGATGAAGTAATATGGTATAAATCCTTGCCGAATGTTTAAAGTCTCTGTTTACGTAACGCAATAGAGTTAGTCCGTGCAGCCACAACTTTCCTCCTCCCTCAGTGGAAACATGGTTCTGTCTGCTCTTCCTGGATGCCTCGAGTGAGACCTCATCTGCGGGTGTTGCTGGGTGGGCTCAAACCTGCCAGGGCCGGTTCCCAGGGAGACTGCGGTATGTGTCGATAGTGAGGTGGACCACTATCGACCGAGGTCACATAGGTCAACAAATGGTCCCGTTGTCGGGACCGTGTGCAGAGTAGAAAGAGGTCATGTTGTGGCACCCAACAAAGCCGGAGATACAAAAATGGTTCAATCAGAAGCTGCAGGAGTTTGCTGAAGAAGAAAGCCGGAACACGCGATTGATAGTAGATCATTGGCTGGGTCGATATATTCACGACGGTCCGCATGAATGGTTTTTCTATGAATTCCTGGTCATTATGTACGAATGGTTTTCAAAGCTGACCTTCCAGAAGAGGAACTTCCAGGGTGGTGAGCTGACGGCTTGGACCCCAGAATTGATTTAGGAGTTGCTGGAAGTTGATAATAAGGCATCATGGGCTATTGAAGTTTCGCTTGATAGCATCTTGGAGGGATATATCACTGAATTTGTGGTCGACATGAAGAAATCCTATCATGAAGCTGAAAGATACTTCTTCCTAGGACCGAGGGGAAGGTTTCTGTTGTCGCTCCAATTGTCGATTAAGATGCTAATCTATGAAAAGGGTATATTAAAGATGCACCTTGATCAGTAGACAGCCTGGTGGGCGGAGGCCGTGGGTACCGCGACTGTTGGGGAACGATACATGGAATGGTAAGGGGTAGATGGGTGCAGACCATGAGGAGACTCTGAGCGAAGTCAAGGAAGAGAGTGGTCTTACAGGAGGAGGAGCGAGGTTTCGACAGGAGAAGAGGCAGAGGACAGGAGAAGGTCCTGTTGCGATCGAACCGCAAAATCGTGAAGGAATACCACATGGAATGAAGCGACCTCACAGTCCTGATAGGGACGACTGTGTTGGAGAAAACTCACTATGGCTTGGGAATACCACAACAGACAGATGACTACCAGAAATCTACTCAATTCTCAAAGCAATGCTATTATAAATGACAATGTTAATATAATGGTGAAATGTAACCAACCTCGATCCAACATTTGATGTAGATCCTCGTTGGAGCTTTCAATCCACGCACTTGTAATATGCAAATTAGTCTTGACAGCCAATATCCAACAAGTACATATAATATATAATTGACATTAACATTATCAATAACAATGGTCCATAATATCATAAGCAAATGTAACCCAATGTATAATAAATGACATTCACACCATGAATGGATGAGAATATGAGTATTTCTATTAATGAACAAGAAGAAGTACAAAGTGATACGACGTCTTGCCGGCAACCAATCTGAACCAAGATCTAGATCAATCCACTTGTGCCTCCACCACTTCAATCCTCCATGAATGGAAAACTCAAACTAGAAGGAGTTTGGAAGGTGAACATAAGAGGTTCACAACTACAAGGATCAATGAGTGCAGACTCAGGATAGGGAAAAAATCCGTTAGAGTTCCTTTACTATTCTCTTCTTCCTCCCATCCATAAGCCATATGTGCTCAATATATAGTCCTCTCAAAGGTAGGTGAAAGGACTCATCGAGACGTTACTTGGGAAGATGGAGAGCCAAAGGTCACCCAATGACCGCTTTTTGGGAGTAAAAAGTAATTAATAGTGCTTTTTACCATTTTACTTAATACCTGCGGGCTATAGTGATGCAACTCGTGGGTACACATGCTATAGTGATGCAACATGTGGGTAGGAATAAAAATAGGGCAAACGGGTATCACTGAAGGATAAAAATGGATCTGAGTCACTGAAATGGATCCTACAGGCCAAAGAATGCTGATGCTCATAGGGTGGAAGATTTTTGTGTAACAGATGCCCCCTAATGTGTGAGGTCAGAGACTGAAATGTCCTACGATGGCCGAAATACATTATAAAACTCAGAAGTGGAGTGATGGAGACACAAGTGGAAAGAACAGCTCACTCATCATAATACAATAGTATCTCTGAATACATGTCGGTATAGTACAACAATCTGATACAATGGCCATGAATAGGCAGTACATAATGGATACATGTCATAAATTATCATAACCATGATCTCTCTACAGTAAGATATGGTCTTCTGCTAAGAAGAAGACAACTGGTGCAAAAATGGAGGTACAAACTGCTGAAATCTGAGAGGTGATATCTTAGATGTAAAGTCAAAGTCATATGTAGCATACTGAATGCCACAATCGCCTGGGGTCTTATACACAAGTCTTCGATGGTGCAAGTCCCATCAAGTGAATAAAAGGAGTTGGGGTCGAACCTGATGAGAC
Source organism: Larix kaempferi (assembly GCA_027924585.1). Classification (NCBI taxonomy): domain Eukaryota; kingdom Viridiplantae; phylum Streptophyta; class Pinopsida; order Pinales; family Pinaceae; genus Larix; species Larix kaempferi. The sequence continues at coordinate 20,426,453 of BSBM01000274.1, read as the reverse complement.
ATCGTCTGATTACCGGTCAATGATGTATACCGTTAACAGACGCGAGATGACCCACCGATAATGAAAATGGGCATCAAGGCACCGAGCACAATCATCAAAGTGTGAATAAATGGGTTGAAGTTGAACACTAGGTTCTCTCGCCATCGACAGTTTTGGGAATACATCAATGTCCCCTGATCGATGGTGAGTTTTCTCCAATACAGAAATGGCGACTCCACTGGGGAATACCACAACAGACAGATGACTACCAGAAATCTACTCAATTCTCAAAGCAATGCTATTATAAATGACAATGTTAAGATAATTGAGAAATGTAACCAACCTCGATCCAACGTTTGATGTAGATCCTCGTTGGAGCTTTCAATCCACGCACTTGTAATTTGCAAATTAGTCTTGACAGCCAATATCCAACAAGTACATATAATATATAATTGACATTAACATTATCAATAATAATGGTCCATAATATCATAAGCAAATGTAACCCAATGTATAATAAATGACATTCACACCATGAATGGACGAGAATATGAGTATTTCTATTAATGAACAAGAAGAAGTACAAAGTGATACGACCTCTTGCCGGCAACCAATCTAAACCAAGATCTAGATCAATCCACTTGTGCCTCCACCACTTCAATCCTCCATGAATGGTAAACTCAAACTAGAAGGAGTTTGGAAGGTGAACATAAGAGGTTCACAACTACAAGGATCAATGAGTGCAGACTCAAGATAGGGCAAAAATACACTAGAGTTCCTTTACTATTCTCTTCTTCCTCCCGTCCATAAGCTAGATGTGCTCAATATATAGTCCTCTCAAAGGTAGGTGAAAGGACTCATCGAGATGTTACTTGGGCAGATGGAGAGCCAAAGGTCACCCAATGACCGCTTTTTGGGAGTAAAAAGTAATTAATAGTGGTTTTTACCATTTTACTTGATACCCGCGGGCTATAGTGATGCAACTCGCAGGTACACATGCTATAGTGATGCAACATGTGGGTAGGAATAAAAATAGGGCAAACTGGTATCACTGAAGGATAAAAATGGATATGAGTCACTGAAATGGATCCTACAGGACAAATAATGCTAATGCTTACAGGGTAGAAGATTTTTGTGTAACAACGACCAAGCTACGCCCAGGATAGAGGCAGGACCAAACCCCAGCACCAACGTACCCACACCTCCGCTCACTGACTCTCAAACAACAAGAAATACTACTTCAACACCGCCAAGTTCGTCAATTCCGTAGAAGTTAATTGGTAGTAGCATAGTGACAGGAGGAAGGAAGCCCAGAATGGTGGGCGATGATGCTAAGTTACCGTTGTTCCATGGAAGTGCGACAGACAACCCAGAACAGTATTGGTTTTTGTGTGAAGCGGTTTGGACCATGAAACAAATCACTGATGTCAATGCTAAGAAAGGATAGTGAGCCACGACTCTGCGAGGTCGTGCATTAGATTGGTTCATGAAGTTCATTTTAGTCCCTACGGGGCCCCCATAGAAGTCACTGGATGAGATTCGGGATGGGATGTTTGCTGAATTTAGATGGCCTAAGTCGGAGGCTCAATACATTACTGAATTGAAGGAAATTAAGTAGTATCCCAATGAGACAGTATGGGATTTTGACCAGTGATTCAAGACGCTGATGGAAAAGGTTAGTTTCGATATGAGCATCGTCCAACATAAAGAATGGTTCATTGCAGCACTGTTACCCCACATTCGGTTGCCACTGATGCAGCAAAACATATCAATGCCTAGTGAAGCTCTAGAGATTGCAATGTGATTGGAGGCGTCACCGATTGGAGATAATGGGGTCGGGATGTCGCAGATACATACACAACTCGCTAACTTGACTATACAGTTGCAAGATTTGAAGAAGAACAAGGAACAACGCGATGAAGTATGGTGTACGCGATGGCAAGGAGAAGGGCATACAAAGGATAATTTCCTGGATTTCCGTAATTATTTGGTGTCAGGTGCACCAAACCCATTGAATGGTGGCAGTATGCTGTGGTGTCGTGTTTGTCACGTGTTTGGGCACAGTCACGATAATTGCCCATATATGCAGAATATGGTCACAACCCAGCGAAATATTTACTACACATTCTGCAAATCGGTGGGTCACGATGACAAAGATTTCCATGCATATGGGTTGCTACAAGAGAGGATGTGTGATGCATTTTACATCAAGGATTATCAACGTACCGTGCAACAACCACAACTGCAACCACAGGTAGCACAGCCACTACCGCAACCACAGATGCAGTTTGCACCACAGCAGCAGCAACCACAGCAGTTCATGCCATAATACACTCCGATGCAGATGACTCCCCCACATCCACAGTATGTATAGCAACCGCAGTATGCACCACAAGGGAAAGAGATTCCACCAGCACCAATGCAACAACAATACCTTCAGTTGGGCGTCTACCGGGGAGGATACAGGGGCGGATGCGGTGGCGGATTTGGTCATGGAGGAGGAGGCCGAGGTGGTCGTGGACCTGTTCAATGTTACCACTGTGTGGTATGGGGGCATTATCAGCGTGACTTCTCAATGCTACAGAATCAGTGTACGTTTTGTTTTGGTAATGATCATACGGTTGAGAATTGTCCACAGTTGATTGCACGATGGCAGGCTGGGAATGCTCCGCAGCTACAGAATCATGCCCAACCACAGCAACCCGTACAGAACCAACCCCTGCGACCACCGCCGAACGTCAATCAAAATGTCAATCAACCGGGGAATCTGCAGCAGAACCAGACGTAGGGTGCAAATATTGCGACCATTTCTATTGAACCTCGACCACAAGATGCTTCGGTGGCTGTTGTCACTCGTGGAGGCAAGACGACTGGGGAAGATGGTTCGCGACCACTGATTCGGTTGGCTGGTTAAAATATGGTACCCTTTGACATTGATACAGAGTGGGAAACATTCCTGGAAGCACGTCACACCTTGGAGAAAGACCGCGATAAGGCTGTTGTTTGCGATATGCCACCAGTTTTTGATACTACATCAGACGCTGACTGGCCACCACCACTGGGGACATTGCAAAAGTTCCTTGACAGCTGTCTGTCGTTGGCCCGAGACTCAGCTTCCCTGGTTGATATTGAGAGATGGTTGCAGCGATTTTCGAAAGGACGGCAGGAGTCGGCAGTCAACTCCCTACAGCGACGGAAGACTGGCAAGGAGATGCGAATGAATATTCAGATTGGTGAATATGATGTTGACTCTGTGATTCTTGACCTTGGTTTGGATGTTAACATCTTAACCAAGCAGGCGTGGAAGAAGATGGGGAGTCCCCCATTGAGCTGGTCTCCTGTGCAGCTCCGATTGGCTAACCATGCGAAGGTAACACCTATTGGGCAAGTTCCGCGACTCACGATTGATATTTAGGGCATGAAGACTTATGCTGACTTTGATGTTATTGAAGTGGTTGAGGGAGGAAGCTCTTATTTGGTGCTCTTGGGGATCGGATGGGCTAATGATAGTGGAGTTGTAATCAACTTCAAGAAGCACATGATGACCTTTGAGAATCACAATTTCAGAGTCATAGCCTCGTTGGATCCGGCTAAAGGACGCCGCTACGTGGAGCCTATAAAAGATGATGATCCCACTAGATGGCACCATGCGTTCAATATCTCTGAAGATTATATTCATCATACCACCTACGGTGATTTGGAGTGGTGCAGCAAGAGTTCTGCATCTTCCGACTTTGACGACGCATTAGAACATTGGAAGAATCGAATGCATGAAGTACCATTTCGGAAATGTGGCTTAATTACGCAATCCTTATGTCGTATTGCAACAAAAATGATCACATTGCCTGTCTACGAGAGGTTTCCTAGCCTAACCACCTTTTTAGCCGAATTTGAAGACCGCGTCCCTGAACCACAGCGATTGCTAGACTTGGAGGAAGCACTGAAGGCTGCTCCAACATGCTGGTGGGAGACACATAAGAAATTCATTAAAGGTTGGTCACAATGTCGAAGGTTGATGATGGTTCAGTTCGGCGATACTGAGGTTTATCACACTAGCAAGTATGATGGCCGGACCAATCCCAGTGATCATGTGATGGAGTGCCAATGATTATGGGTAGCATGACCCAGAGATGAGTGGGTCCATGCTTTTGTCCATACTTTGGATGAGATACCGCGCTCATGGTACACTACAGCTGAGTTGTGCCGAGACATTACAACATGGGGGGAGTTGACGATCTGTTTCACTCATACATTCACTTTTGCGGATGCTAACCCTGATGTCCATAACGCCCTATAGCTCATCCAGGACGTGGTACTTCAGGTTGTTCCGGCGGCCTACCCTGTCGACCCGCACACACATTGTCAGATGCAGTCTCTCATGGAATTATTTAACATCAGTGGTGGGCCAGAGGATGATGATGATCCCTGGAATATTAACATTCCCGAATCTGAAGGAAGTCATGATGTGGTCCCACCTGCTGCACCAAGTAATCCATTCAATCAACCATTGCAGCTCCACAAGACGAATATTGACATCGAGGCTTCTCCCAAGTTTGCCAATGTTGGGGATTATTGGGACGATGAGATGATGAGTAAGGTTATTGAGTTACTTCATGAGTTTCAAGATGTGTTTCCCACGAATTTTTCTGAAATGAAGGGAATCCTAGGTGATTTAGGAGAGATGAAGATTCCATTCAAATCAGATGCTAAGCTAGTCCGACAGCGACCTTATCGGCTAAATCCGTGACATAAAGAAAATGTCAAGGCGGAACTTGATCGCATGTTGGATGCTGGTATTATCAAACCTGTGGAAGAGTCCGAATGGATCAGTCCTATGGTGGTGTAGGACAAGAAAACAGGCGAAGTGCGCATTTGCGTCGACTTGCGAAAGTTGAACGATGCCTGCTTGCATGACCCTTTTCCGACCCCGTTTACTGATGAAGTACTTGAAGGAGTGGGTGGCCAAGAGATGTACTCTTTTATCGATGGATTCTCTGGCTACCATCAGATTCGCATTGCCAAGGAAGATCACCATAAGACAACTTTTGTTACTGAATGGGGTTGCTTTCAGTACACGGTAATGCCGTTTGGTTTGAAGAATGCACCTGCGATATTCTCTCGGGTCGTTGTTGCCGCATTCAAAGATTTTATTCAGAAGTTTTTGCAGGTATATATGGATGATTGGACCGTTTATGGATTGATTCGTGACCATCTAGCCAATCTGCGGTTAATGCTTGAGCGATGTTGACAACACCAGATATCGCTAAACTTGAAGAAATGTATTTTCTGTGCACCTTTCAGGATATTGCTGGGTCATATCGTGTGTAAGCAGGGATTGCTGGTTGATCCAGCCAAAATTGCACTCATTTTGGGGTTGCAACCGCCAACCACCGTTAAGCAGTTGCGCGCGACCTTGGATCATACGGGATATTATCACAAGTTCATTAGGGGGTATGCTGCGATTACTGCCCCTATGGAAAAAATTTTGAAGAAGGATGCGACATTCCAGTGGAGCCATGATGCGACAGACTATGCGCGGTCTTGTGATGTTTGTCAACGAATTGGAAAGTCGTCCAGATGAGACGAGATGCCGCTGCTACCTCAAGTAACACTGCAACCATTCGAGAAATGGGCTGTGGATTTTGTCAGACCGATTCATCCACTAGGAAAACGCACAGGTGCACGGTATATTGTCACGGCGACAGAGTACTTGACCCGATGGGCCGAGGCAGCACCTATAGTTGATTGCTCTGCCGGAATGACTGCTCGATTTTTGTTTGATCACATTATCACTCGTTTCAACTGCCCCAAGATATTGCTGACTGATCAAGGCAGCCACTTTCTTAATTACACTATTAGTGCATTGACGAAGGAGTTGCAGATACAGCATAAGAAGAGTACACCCTATCACCCACAGGTGAATGGAATGGTGGAGGCATTTAACAAGGTGTTGGAGAATGCGTTGACAAAGGTATGCAGTGCGAACTGTGATGACTGGGATTTGAAAATCCTAGCCATGTTGTGGGCCTATCACACCACATGTAAAAGGTTGACTAGTCAGACACCTTTCAAGCTAGTATATAGGAAGGAAGCAATTATGCCAATGGAGTACATTGTTCCAAGTCTATGAATTGCAACTGTTACGAGCATGGATGATGTTGCAACATTAGATGAACGTCTAGCGCAATTGGTGGAGCTGGAAGAGGATCAATTTATCGTTGGCTTTCACCAAGGGGTGGAGAAGGCTCACTAGAAGGCATGTCATGATTGACATATCAAAAGTAAACAGTTTCAGTAAGGCAACTTAGTGTTGTTATACGACAACAAGTTTATGAAACATCCAGGAAAGTTGTAGATGCATTGGTTGGGTCCATATCGCATCAATAGTATTACTTCAGGTGGAGCGATTTAGTTGTAGCAGTTAGATGGGGCGATGCTCCCCAAGCTGGTAAATGGTCACAGGTTGAAGCCCTATCAATCGGGCTTGGAGCAGTGTGATGTCTGAGTCGCATCGAAAAAAAAAAGAGAGAGAGAGAATGTGTGTGTTGCAGGTTGCTTAGTGATAGATGGTGCACCAACATACGAATGTATGCGAAAGCGGGAAGGCTTGTGCCGCATGATTGGAGACTCATGGCAGTATTGCGACCAGGACCGATGGAAGATTTTGTTGAAGGATTTTTGTGATCATTACAGAGGATTTGGGGGGTACGGGGAAGTGTTGTCACCACTGCCCATCATCCCTATACATGATTGCACCTGACAGATTCGGCCGGATTACCACATGACGACGGCATGTTTCGCACATGGCACGCTGGGCCGGTACGCTCAGCACGATGTGAGGAGATTACTCACATGTCGGCACGTGGGATCTTTGATGACAACATGGTCACCCCCCCGTTGTGGGTTCACAAATGCAGATGAGAGGAAGTGGGGCATCATTCCCACCATTGTGACCCGGGAATGGTCCGGCTATAAGTAGCCGAGGTAGCTGGTAGTTCACTACAACGAAGTTGTTCTGAAATAGAGTGGTTATGCTGGTTGATCAATTTGTGAGTTAAGTTGTGAGGAATTCCAAGGAGGCTGTGGAAATGCTTCATTTTGTTTCCCGTGGCAGCACCCCAGGGGCCCTGCGAGCTCGAACGACGAGTGTCCCTGATTGCCTTGATATGGCGGGTGCACTTACACTGTGGTATGCAAGAGCCAAGGGCCAGTCCAGATTGGTTAAGTACGTAGTAGTTGTTCGAAGGATTGTGCTCTTCTCGACCCCTGTGCGGGTTGGGGTGGTAGCTCCCCGCCCATAGTAGGAACCAGTTGTCGGTTGGAAACAGATGTGCCAGAGTCATCTACTAATTTCGCACCTTGGTACTGTTCGTCCTCTTTTTCTTCCCATCAGTACCTTTCCAAGAGACTCGAGGATGAGTTTGAAAAGTACATGACAGCAAGTCAGGCGATGACAATTTTGGGCTAAACATACAGACAATGATTAGTGTAGCAGAAGGAGTGGGACAACACCGCGTGATCCATACAGCAAGAACAGTTACTGGAACATAGTTTAGTTCGACATGCACTATGTCCAGCAGTTGACGTGGCTCGAGGGCGAGCCACAAGATTGTGTTGGGGGCCTGTTGGCAAGTGGTTTGATGGGGAAAGGTCGCGGTACCACCGACGCTGTGACACAATGGATGAGGGTGCGAAAGGAGTATTTTGTATTAAAGAATACTGCAGTTGGCGGGTTTTGGGTCACTTGGACCATATATTATGTAATAGTGAGTCCGTTGTACCGCGGTATGCGGGTTTTTGGGGTCATTTGGACTGAGTCAGTTAGATATTGGGTCAATTGTCCACAATGTCTGTTAGGAAGTTGTTTGTAAGTGGACAAGTATTGTAATGTCGGAAGCCTATAAATAGATAAGAGTTGTAAGTGTTGGAGAAGGAGAAGAAGCAAAGGGAAAGGAGAATAGAGAAAGAAGAACGATTGTGTACGAAGATCTATGTTTTGCTTCTGGTATATGATCGCGATAGTAATATAATGATGTTTTGGTACGAACTTTGTGCAATGTTGCGATGTATGACTGTTGTTTGATGCAATGTCTACTTACTGTTGCTATAATGATCAATTCTGTGATTAAGTAATATGTTCTATGTAGAATGTGATGATAAATGCTGCGATGAAGTAATATGGTATAACTCCTTGCCGAATGTTTAAAGTCTCTGTTTAAGTACCCCAATAGAGTTAGTTCGTGCAGCCACAACTTTCCTCCTCCCTCGACGGAAACATGGTTCCGTCTACTCTTCCTGGATGCCTCGGGTGATACCTGATCCGCTCTGCGGCTGTTGCTAGGTGGGCTCAAACTTGCCCGGGATGGTTCCCAGGGAGACTGCGGTATGTGTCGACAGTGAGGTGGACCCCTGTCGACCGAGGTTGCGTTGTTCAACATATTATGTTGCAAAGTGAAGTTGATTTAGCCTATGGTTTAAAAGATAAAAAGGTAAGTAAATTTTTTACCCACATTATTTCTAGTTACTTTGATCCATTTTTCCAGTTAGATTTTGTTTGTTTCATTTTTCAATTATATTTACTAACTCCTTATATATGACTTTTATTAATTGTCAATGTATTTTTAACCTGTTGCCAATCTTGCAGTTGAAACATCACAAGGCTATGTGGTGTAATGGTCGTAAATTTCGTATAAAAAAGTTGGATGATAACAGGAAAACCTCGGATTGTGGGATAACTTCAGTGCTTAAGGTCACCAATGTTTCCTCTAGAAGTGATAGACATCCAGAAGAAACCGAGAATAGGTACTATGGGCATTTGGAGGACATTATTGAGTGTGATTTTAATTCCTTTAAAATAGTTTTGTTTGAGGTGAAGTGATACAGGCTACGGATGCATGAACGTGATCCTAAAAGAACTGTTATTGAGCATGCTAATGGATTTACCATGGTTAATACAAGGGCATTTGAACTGGGTACATAGCCTTATGTTCTTCCAAGTCAATGTGAGCAATTCTACTACTCCGAGGTACCAGGTAAAGTAGGTTGGTCATACGTTGTTCGATACGATCCAAGAGGAAGACCAGTAAAGTATAATCATGTACTAGATGATGAAGATAATCACGAAGAAGAAGACGATGATGATGATTCAGATTAGGCTGTAGTCAATGTGTTAGATGAAGAAGTTGAAGAGGTTGATCATGCAAATGCAGCAGATGATGATCTCATTGACAATATGGATGACTATATTAGTGAAGATGACTTTGATGCTGATGACGATGTGAATGATCCTTTCATCAATATCTATTCAAAACCAGATCCTGATACAGATGTTGAGTTGGAAGAAGACGAAGATGAATGACATTTAATTGTTGAAAAGTAGAGGTACGCAATGTTTTTAGGTTAAAGTAAATGCACTCACCATATGTTCATTTTGTTGATTAACTTGGTTATATTTGAAAATTAGTTTTCTAATCTAATTATGTTCTACATGTGCAGTAGCGTGGTTGTTCCTGGATGTTGTAGTGTTAATGGTAATTTGAATCGAAGATGCAGTGTCGATTGAGCAAGATACAAAATGAAGTTATCTAGATTTATGTGTTAGTTATTGGGTTATTTCATATTAGAACAATTATCATAAGTTTTATACAAATGGATTGGTAACTTAAATTGTCAATATAATATTTTGAACAATATTGTCATCAATGTTCCTATTTTTAATGCAATGATAGATTAACTAGTAATAGCGTTAGTGATATTTGCCTCAAAATTGGACAACCTTGGCATGGCTACTGATTGGTCTCTGAGGAAGTTTCCACTACACTAACCTTGTAAAGTTATATTGTGCAAAATATGTGTGCTTATAGGCTTATTTGATGGTGGTAATTAACCGTGGAAAATACAAAATTACTTCCAAATGAAATTATGAAAACTTAAATAGATGACAAGCAATGGGATCTTATGTCGCTAATCGAAATGCATGCCAATGTGATGTTATAAACTATAAATATAAATGCGTTATTTGTGGTGAAGGGTATTTTTATAAGTGTGTGGGTTAAATTTGAAAAATATGCGAGTGTTGTTGGTGTTAAAGATTTTTTTAAGTGTGTCAAATGTTTTGTCGGGATTAGTGATACCAACAATCCAAGTTTGGTAAGATATAGAGCTTTTATGTATGAAGAAATGTGTTTGATATTTTATAATTGATTTATGTAAGTTTTCAAAAATATTTAACACGTGTTTAATTTTATTTAAATAATGGTCAATAAAAAATGTTAGCTTTATCATTCTTCTTCATATAGTCTTTATCATTCTTCCTCATGACCCCCAACTTGAAAATGAATCTCTTCGGAGTGTAAGAGTTGATAAAATATTTTCATTTCGTTGATTTCTTGCACATCCTCAAATGACTAAATTATGTAGTTTATTATTTATCAAATTAATCTTGCAATATGCCAATAGGTGTGGTATAAAAAATAGATGGGTGGATGCAATGTCACCTCCCCTAAACTTTAAACCCATACAAATACTCCATGAAACATCCATCCAACCAAGGCAAGCATCAATAGACAAAGTACATGCACCATCGAATTAATGGGAGAGAGATCCATCATGTTCCATACCACAAATCCTATTGCAATTTCATTTGAATGGTGGAAGGATGGGACGACCCTATGTGTGTGTGTGTCAATTTGCATGAGGATTGTCACGTGGCCTTCATTCGATAGTCAAAAGTGGCCCAACATTGGCAAGGGATTTTTGGAATTTTCTTAATTTCATGGGTGGTTACTCCATTGGACATTGAGGTACAGGGATCGAAGTCTACTCTCTCCCAAATTTCTCTACAACTTATTAGGAATACAACATTGCTTAATGAGTTACCTCCCAATATATTAAAAAGGTCATTGATACCATTAAGATAAATAATTAAATAACAACATTTGGGAGGAAATCATGCTTGTTAAGATCAGTAATCCAGTACTCAATCATGTCATGCACTCACCGCTTACCTTTGCAAGGTGACGAGTGATGACTGACGACTACGAGGTACTACCCACTGTGATTTGACTCTGAATCTTGATTCTCCTCGGGTTTATATCTAAGGTGTTTTAATGTGTCAATGACTATGGCTGTGACATTATAGAACCACTACAAGGCCCAAAACAAGGCCAACTAGAACCACAAACCAATAAGAGGTTGATTTATGCATTGACATAGACAGGTGGCACTAGGCACACAATATGGACAAACAATGAGTTAGGAAAAACATTTGCACCAAAGTACCACAATGGTTACTAATAAGAGAATATTTGACACAGGAGAATGCTGTTAATTTATAACAAGTGAGCCTAAAACAAACGAGCCTGGTGCAAGCGAGCACGAAGAAAGCGAGTGTAGAAGGTCAAAGCGGAATCCACTGCACCCATAACCCACAAGTAAAAATGAAAATCTCTGCTTGGACCGGAGGAAAAAATCATATCTATACTATCAATGATAATATGAGTTGGTTGTATTATATGCAAACTGGAAACCTAGGTGGGAGTTGAGACATGCTGAAGTATTAGATGCTAACTTACATGGATCTGATGCTCTTATTAGACTAGTGCCAGAACTCAGAAGAATGCCTATGGGATCCAATATTGTACTAGAGATGATTTACAACAACTCCCTGAGAAAAGCAGCTGATGCAAGCAATTGGTTAACTCACCTATACCAAGATATTAACTTAATATCGATGGAGGGCTCTACACCTCACCCTGGGATACGACTAGACCAACAATACTATTGTATTAACCGGATACGTTCTTTGGAAGCATGGCCACATCAAGATGCTAGTCTCCGGTTTCCAAGTACTATACACACTTATGAAAAATATAAAAAATTATGGTGGAAATTCTTGAGAAAAGAAAATACAGATAGAACATATTATACCATGCTAAAGTTTGGACCTCAAATGACACATATCCATTAGGATCCTGGATGGTTGGTCCATGATTGGACTACATACTAGCGGCGGTCATTCGGCATCAACTTGACAGCATTAGATCCAGCTTCTATTTATAATCTAAAACGGAAAGTTGGAGAATATCTCGAACATGTCAAAGATATTTTGCAGACAAATCTTACTGAGGCTCAAATCCTTGGGTACTACATTAAAAACAAATGACAGTGGCTTGTCAAAACCCACATAGACATCCACATGCATCAGAATAGACACGTGGTCCTAAGGTTTGTTTATTCAAAGGCATGGGTTGTTGAATGCAATGTCTTTCAAGAATTATATGGTCCCCCATACTCCGATGAGTTGTAAATATCTCAAAAGTATTTGGCTATGAGTGGGGCCTGTCCATTCCAATTGTCATAAAGATTGAAAAGAAAGTCATAAAAAATTTTAGACCTTACTTTTGAAATCCATAAAAACTTTTAGATGTTTTCCAGAATGGTTAGTTACTTTTATGTTGTCATCAATGACAATCCTATTCATCATGATACTTTGAACATGGAGTTCATTTCTTCTTTTTATGCATGGTGCTTTCGAATTTTCAAAATTGTCTTATTGCACATTAGATTTTCAGCTATCATTGTAGTCATGGTTTGGTTGTTTCCAACACTTATATCTCTTATTGATTTCACTTAAGTTAAGGCTTAAACTGTCAAGGATTTGAATGTTTTCATCAAGCACATGTGGTGTATAAGGGTTGTTTGAGGGTCTTACATTACATTCCCCACACATTTAATTGCAACTAACCCATTGGTCCCGAATGTTGTTATTTAATTATTTATCCTATTGGTATCAATGATCTCTATGATTTTGACTATCAAGTGCTGAGGTGGCATCCTTCGATTGTTTGCTTTCCTAGGAGACTAGAGTGCTCCCCTTATTTGGCATATCTTGTAGTTATTTGGAAGGATAGAAACCTTAATAACAATCTATTAAAAAGGTCATTGACACCATTAGGATAAATAGATAAATAACAAGAGATGATGCCCACGTAGCTGACTTGTGATTATTATGGTCACTTGTGCTAAAAGTTTGTATTGGAAGGCATGATGCCTAATTACTGCATATTGCAGGAGTTTGTTGTAGCCAGAGCAAATCCGATGAAAAGGTCCATACTTATCCCAACTCCACTGAACACACCCATGATTTCTTCTCTTAGCCTTTCCATACCTCAAATTTTGCAAGCATCTCATGTTGTAAGAAGACATGGATAGTCTTAATTTGCGCCCAAAACTACCTCACATCCACAAAACTGGCCCAGATCTAAATGATGAGGCTGCTAGAAGGTGAAACGTCTCTACTAATGTTCAAAACATTACCCATATATGTTTAATTACCGTTGTAGCTTGTCAAGGATGGGAAATGCTCATGCCCAAATTATTGATAATGCTAATTGTTACCCCTCAAATTGCATGTACAATTTAAAATTTCTTTCCATCCGTTTGGTGGTCTAATAGATCTCAAGCCAATAGAATGAAAACTTGTAAGTTAGAGGATTGTTGATCATGGTATGGGGATATACCAAGTTGTGTAATTTATATTTTCCATAGCTAAAAGCAAAGAATGTGATTACATCTACAAATTTCTAGTATGTTAGAAGATTGTGTTACATCAATTGTTCTGGATAACTCAGTTTTTGTAAAAGGATTCTTCTATAAAGTGATCTAGAGTTAGTAGAGTGGTTCTACCACTGTGTAATAGTGGTTTTTTAGTGAGAAGCATATATGTAGAGGTATTATGCTAGAGTGAGATAGAGTAGTATATTGATTATGCTACTGTATGATAATATGGTTTTTGAGTGAGAAGCATGTGTGTATACCAAGCTGTGTAATTTCTCTTTTCCATAGTTAAAAACATAGAATGTGATTACATCTACAAATTTCTAATATGCTAGCAGATTGTGTTACATCAGCTGTTCTAGCTCACTCAATTTTGGTAAAAGAATTCTGCTATAATGTGAGATAGAGTTAGTAGAGTGGTTCTACTACTATGTAATAGTGATTTCCGAGTGAGAATCTAATTATATGTAGAGGGATTCTACTAGAGTGAAAATAGTCTTTGAAAATCAAATTTCTCATGGCCATTTGAGTGCCAATTTGCATGAATTTGAAATTTGCAACATGTGTAAGGTGTAATATTTCACTTAAGTTAGCTGATGTATTTTGCGTTCTTTGTTGTAGTATTTTACTGATTATTTGGTTAAGATGTATTGACATGAAACAGTTGTGAACACTGCTGCAATGTACTCCTGAGTGGACCCTCTCACTATAGTTATGGTTTGTTGGGCTGATATATAGTCAATTAATGTTTCTTAGTTGAGTGATTTTGCCAAACAGTTCACTAAAAAATAGTTTTCATATGCATTAGCATAAAATACCAGCATGTAAATTTAAAAATGAAGGGTAGGATGCCAAAAATATGCCATTCAAAGAAAGAGGGTAGGCTGCCAATAATATGCCCAATAGTGTTGGAACGACCAAAACCAGGTGATATACTAGTTAACTTCCTTAATTTGTTGTCCCCAGTGGTTTTGTTCTACCCACAAGAGAAAAAGACCCCCAAATATGCAAACTCAATCCACAAAAGAGCTCACAACCTACAGTGATGAATGTGGTGTCATATGGACAGCTTGTTATGGCACTGTAGCTTGGTCTCTTCCTGCCACAAATCGTCCTCCCGATACCAAACAATTCAGCTGAGATTTGTAACACTAGTATATCCACTAGGGTTCGGCATGTCCCTCCTAAGCCTCAGATTTGAGGGAAGTAAATGTGTTTAACTAAGTAAATGTGTACTTTCAAAGAAGAGAGAAAGCAATGTCTTGTTTATTCTTGTTTTATGGAGTGTAGGTACCACCAAATAGGTATCTGTCAGATCTATCTTCCTCAAGTGATGATGAAGATATACTCTGAGAGGTTGAAAGTGAGTCGAGTTGTACTAGATCTACCAGATTTATATCAACTAGATCTAAAAAGATAAGGAAAAGATTTCATAAACGCATGAAATATTTTATTGCCAATGGTGGGTCATGTAATTATGATGTTGAGAGCATAGGAGACATTGATTTTCCTTTGAGGTATAAACATCTAGTGCAACGATGGGTACCTAATATGCTACCTCAAGTGGACACAGATTTCCTCATTAATGGGAGGATGTATCGCATTGCTCCTTCGTCCTTACATGGATTGGGGATATTTTCCATGGACGGAATAAAGGTCCACTATGGAAATGTAACTGAATTGATGGAGTATGTAGGACCACTATACAGATACAGTAACTGGTTGATCTTGGTCCAATATACTCGAAGTATGCGGAGATACGAAGTTGCCATGAATTATATTCAAATAGCAGAAAACAATAAAAACAAAGGGGCGACTATGTATATTGATGGGATACCAAGAGCATCCGGAAACGTTGTTGGCTTTATAAATAGTACACGACCAGTGACAAAAAATAAGTAGCCAAATTGCGAATTTGATGCACACGAACATCAACGTATATTTGTATGTGCAATAAAAACAATACTTTCAAGTGAAGAGTTGTTGATCGATTACAACTTAAATAGAATAGAAGTGCCTTCCGTGGTCCAGGGGAACCGTGGACCGTCAGAAAGTATGCCTCATCAGGTAAATGCTAAATGTAGTAACTAAACATGACTACAATAACTGAATGTTTCGGTTTTTTTTCTGTTAACATTCGATTTCCAATGTTGCCATTCGCTTTATTCATGCTTATTATGAATATTTCCATGTGATTACATGGTGATTACACTGCTATGAATATCTCATTTTTGTTTATGATGCAATTATTGACTATTGACGTTTGATTAGGGTGGAGGCAGTGGAAAGGCACATGCTGCTTCCACGATCCAGGGTGACCGTGGAAGGTCAAAATCTATGCCTCGTCAGGTAAAAGTTAAATATAGAAAATAAATATGACTACAATAACAAGATGTTCCGATATTCAATGTTAGCATTCGCTTTTTCCGTGCTTATTGTTAATATTTCCATATGATAGCATGCTCATTAAACTGTGGAAGGAGTCTGCACATCGACATGCAGCAGAACATGTATCTTCTACTTCCGAGGTAAAAATGAATATTAATGCAATATCTCATTTTTGTTTATGTTACAAATATTTAGTATGAGGTAAATGTTTATTTATTGATTTATTATGTCAGAGTGGCGCCATTGGAAAGGCACCTGTTGCTTCCATGGTCAAGGGAGACCGTGGAAGGTCACACTCTATGGCCCGTCAGGTAAGTGTTACGTACAATAACTAAATGTTTCGATTCAGTATGTTAACATTCAATGTCCACTACTGACATTCACATTATTCTAAGCTTATGATGTGATTACTGTTTAATTTTTCCTACATTATTATGGTGTTATGGTTCATTCAGGACCGTGGAAAGGCACCTGCTACTTCCACGGTGCCGGTTGATCGTGGACACTCATTAGCCATAACACCACGTCAGGTAAGTGTTAGTGCATAGTAGTAACTTAATTTTCATTACAATATCAATATTAGAATGATGTTAAAATTATATTTCTTAATTTAAATTATTGTTTGATGAATTTAGTCACATGCACCCGATCTGGATGATGAGGGGTTTGAGGAAGACATTTTCTATTCCACTGACCCACTGCACACTTTTAGAACTGCCTTGGCTCGCAAAAATCCCTTGACACAAGAGAACAGGGCAAGGATTCAACAGCTGCAAAATTAAATACAATCTTATGGGGTAAGTTCCATCTTCACAATTTTTTTTAAGCTATGACATGATTTCATATTTGATATTATGTTTTTTATTTTTCCAAGTGATCTGATAAAGTAAAGTTTATTGTTTGTAGGAATTTTTAAAACCCATGACTAGATCAGAACCTGCCGAGACAGGTATAGGTAGTAGTGATGGTCCAATGCAACAAAAAAGAAGCAATGTACCAATGAGGCTTTTTGACACTCCTGCGGTTGGCCTTGAATCCATTGATGATGCGGGCACTGATGAGAGGGGGCATGATGCCATGCGAGAGCATGATGAGACAAAGCCTAGGACTCCACATGACTCTGGTGATGAACGTACTGTAGACGACCAGGAAACTTTTCCTGGAGCAACATGAGTTAAAAGCACCAGATCACTAGATCTCACCTTTCTGGTGGATGACTCTTGTGGTCCTATCAAGGTTCAGAATATTGCAGGTATTTATTAATTAATTTATTGATTTTAATCATGAAATTGAAATAGACATACGTGGAAATTATTATAAATGAATGGATGAAAGATTTTTGTAGGAAACAATGTCTTCTACAGGCATTTGAATGACAAAGATTTGGAGTTGTTTGGCCCCACCATTCGCACACGGTGGAATAGCCAAGATAGTAATAAGAGAGATGAATTGATGGACCACATGGTCAACTTGTCCGGCAATACTTTCAACAGGAAAGTTGTTGCAAGGTTAGCCGGTGAGAATTTGAAATATACCAGGGCCCAATATAGGGAAAGATTGCAAGCTGACCTCAACCATGAGTGCCCTCCCATGGTTCCGGAGAAAGAGTGGAAGACACTCATAGATGATGCAAAGGAGAAATGGCTAAAAAAACAAGGAAGACAACCACGGCCTGGTAAAGAAAGGTACAACATATATCATCTATTTACTGAAATAAGCTCAATTATTTTTTTCTTTTTTATTTTAAGTAAGATTTTTGATATCTAAGGTTTTTCAAAATTTTCATATATAGGCTACCTGACACCTCCAATGCAACCAAGGCTACAATGGAAAAGCACGAGAAACATAGACTGGGCCAGGGTAGCTATAGAAAACTAAGAGCAAGAATCGTAAGTATTACATGATTAATTGTTGGGAATATTTATTTAATAGTACCGAACAAATGTCTGATTTTGATACTGGAAATTTTAAAATGTGTTATCATGCAGTGCAGGAAAATACATTCCAAGCTGTTGCCACCGAGGAAGACCTAAAGCTTGGTTTCAAGTTTGGTTTTAAAAGAGTGGTTAAACATCGGAAAATCTTGGGGCAGACTCCAATCTCCCCAATGACGCAAATGCAGGTATATCACCAATTGTAGTATACTATTAAAGTTTTTTCAGTCATTCTGATTATATCACCCATAACTAAAAATTTATGTTTGTTTTTAAGCAACAATGCAACCGCGGCAGTGAATCTAGCAATACTCATCAAGTACAAGTTGATGTTCAGGTGAACATGTCCCATGATAGTGTGGAGCATAGTGTCCATTCTAGTATGTATGCTTTGGAAATAGAAATATCTACTGTGATTAGATATATATATATCCTGACGTATACTTATAAATTTTTTTCTTTCAATGGAAGACCATGAAGCTTAGGAGCATGAACTACAAGAGGAAGCAACTAGACCTCCAATTAACATCCCAGTTGTCACATCTACAGAGACTGGTAAAGAGAAATATTGTAATTTTAATAAAATTAATGAAATATTTATTTCAATAATAATTCAAAGCCATATATATATGATCATTTCCGTTGTTGCAGTTCACACCCCTTCAGAACTACCTCCATGCCCTGCTCAGTGACGTTCAAGAAGTGGAATAAATGAGGGCATGGAAAAACAAACAATAATAGGAGATATCGTAGTAAATATTGCGCCAATTGATGATTTTCATACCATACTCGCAAGTTTTTTCAATGCAAAAAAACATAAATCAACAAAAAAGTAGATGCAACTTAAATTCATGACTTCTGTTTTGATGGATATCGATGTTGTTAGTATGAAACATTGTCAGTATGTAACATAGATAATTTTTATTTGGTATAGTTACGAGGTACTTATCTTTTATGTGATGCTCTTAGGGATTTTCCCATTTATATCTTTTATTTTCTTAGAATTTGAATTTTAAATTTAAATGTCATCACAAGTCATTGTATGCTTGTTTATAATTAGTCTGTATTTTAATATTCAAATTTTGTGTTTTCTTAGATATCATCACTCATGTATGTGATGCATGTAGATATATTAGTCTGAAAAATTGATTCTCTTTATATTAGATATATTAGATATGTTCATCATGACTTCGATGATCATCACTATTTATAATTTGATTACTGCCCATTACATCTCGAGGACCAACTTCAACACAGGGACCACAGAGGAGTGTTGAAGTTGATAGAGATCAAATTTATGTTGTAAAATATTTTACTGTTGCTTTAGCGCTATTCAAAAATAGTACCACACTTCAGATCTGATTTTTGGTTAAATGTTGAAGTGGAGATCTTCAACTATACCTCTCTTATTTTTATATGATCAATATGTTTATTTTATGAACTGGTAGTGAAAGAGATGAAAATTATGTTATAATATTACTTCCCATTACATCTCGAGGACCAACTTCAGCACAGGGACCACAGAGGAGTGCTAAAGTTGATAGAGATCAAATTTATGTTGTAAAATATTTTACTGTTGCTTTAGTGCTATTCAGAAATAATACCACACTTCAGATCTGATTTTTGGTTAAATGTTGACGTGGAGATCTTCAACTATACCTCTCTTATTGTTATATGTTCAATATTTTTATTTTATCAACTGTTAGTGAAAGAGATGAAAATTATGTTATAAGATTACTGCCCATTACATCTTGAGGACCAACTTCCGCACGGGGACCACAGAGGAGTGCTGACGTTGACAGAGAACAAAATTATGTTGTAAAATATTTTACTGTTGAGAGAAATGAGGGATATTTTTATTTGGCATCCCACCACCCTTCCTTATACTGTGATGATGAACTTTCAGGATATATAGAATGGCTATACATTTGAGAGAGATATGACTGGTTGTACCTTCCCCACCTTGATTGAGCTAAGATTGGTCTTGTGGTACCTTATCTTTCACTTGTGTTTAATGGGGTCATTTACCCTCCTTAGTAACTTTTTTAAAACCACCTTGTTGAAGTTTTGCTCTTATAGAGTACTATGGTTGTTTGGCCACATTTGGAGCATACCCTTGGTTCTAAGGGTCATGGGTCTTCTAGTACCCACACTTATATTGTTATGACCATTGTTTATATTTTATTATTTTATGACCATTGTTTATATTTGTACCCAGACTTCAGATCTGATTTTTGGTTTAATGTTGACGTGGAGATCTTGAAGTATACCTCTCTTATTGTTATATGATCAATATGTTTATTTTATTACCTGTTACTGATTGAGTTATTGAATACTTGTTGTACCTTCCCCACCTTGATTGAGTTATTATTGGACTTGTGGTACCTTGTCTTTGACTTGTGGTTAATGCAGTCATTTAACCTCCTTCATTTTTTTTATACCACCTTGTTGAATTTTTTGTCTTATAAAGTACTTGACTTTGATCACCTGTGATCAGTTGTGGTGTGCTGATAATAACTTCTCTTCTGCTGACACTTGGTTGAAGTTTATAATTTTTGTGACTTTATTTCTTTTGATTTATGTACTATTCTTGACTGTCATTGACATAATCAACACCAGTCATTTCTCTCTCTCTGGTTTCTACACACCCTCTTGTAGGTTCAGCTGGTTCCTAGAGAAGACTGGCCTCTCTGAGGCACAAACAGTATTTTCTGAAAGTAACACTTCTGAGTATATTTTCAAGGATGGTTTCACACCTAGGTTGGTATCTTCAACTATAACTCTCTTTTTGTTATATGATATATATGTTTATTTTATTACTGAATATTAGTTTATCATTTTAGTTTGCTTGTTAGTGTAACTCAATATTATAATATGTTGATATGGCAGTTTTGAATTTATCATACATTGCAAAATTTTGTTTAAGCCTTATGATTATTCAAAGGACACAAGGAAACACTCTCTACAAGAAGAAAAAAATCAAACACTCTCTTATATGCACAAGGATCTCCACAACTTGTCTCTTGTTACAAAGTCGTGGCCTATAAAGCCACAGCTTGCAACAGTTGGGTCTTGCTGTTTAGTAAGGGTGGTTTGTGGCGGAGTTCTTTATGTTGCCAATGTGGGAGATATGCGTATTTTTAGGGTCAAAGTCTAGAAACCAAAGGTTTAAAAAATATGCAAGACCTGCCCCAAAACAGGGAACTTGGTACATCCTTTAAGATGTGTTTTTTGTCTTTCATATTTTTGAAGTAGATGATGAAAACCCCCTAGAACAAAAACTAATAGGGACAAGTTGGGGTCGAATTTTCTTGTATCCAAGGCACTAGATAATCTACTCAGGGCCATATTCCAATAAATCTGTGGATCAATGGATTTTCCTTGTGATCTTACAAGGATTCCAAAACATTTCTTGACCTTATAATAAATTTTGGGGTTTCTTCCATTTATCTTGCTAAAAAATTGCCAGATTTTGCTCTTGATTATGAATGAAAGAGCTTTCCACTTGCCTTCACTCATATTTGAAGGAACATGATTACAACACTTGCATTTCAGATTGCTTAGCACATCTAGAGCTAGAAGGGCTTTCTGCATCAATTTAGAAACAACCTTGAAAGTAGAACCCTGCAACTCAATCAAAAATTGAGAGGTTACTCCCAAGGTTTTGTTCTCTGGGGAATATGAGAGCTTTGTGGAGGACAAGGACATTTTTCTCCCCTTGAGTGAATAGGCACCATCTTTCTTATTTCCAACACTTGATCCAATTGTAGCTTCATATGATGACTCCATGACTTTTGATTTATTGCTTAGTTCAAGCCTATGTATTATATTTATCTAATTTGTTTCGCATATAAAGTTAGGTATTGCAGACATATCACAATTCATTTGCTCAATGCACTAGAACTTCTCGTCTTTTTATCAAGCTGAGGATATGTTGGAATAGGTAATGGCATAGTAGATGCAATAATCATACCAAATATATAAGGACATTACAGTGTTGCCATGTATTTTTAAAATAATATATAAGGTAAGATAACTTCATTAATGTCCATAAATGACCAAAATAGGTCAATGGGACTAGAGAGTACAAGTCACAGTTGTACTGTGGGAGTGCCAAGGAAACTTTAAATGCCCAAAAAAAGAATACGAATGAAAACAATAGTAAATGAGAGGAGGTAAACCTTGAAAAAGAAAGATACTGCTTTATACTTGAAGTAGAAGTAGATGCAAAAATGAGAGAGTGAATGTCCTTGTCATCATAAGTAAGTGTCATTTCACTCTGCTTATGATCTTGTTGTCCACAACAACAAAATTGGTAGGTTGTACTTCAAACCAAAAAATGTTTAGGCAAGTACATGTTATTGTTCATTAAAATCTTTGAATTTTGTTAGAGCATTTTCCTATTAAGAGATTATCATAGAGTTGGTAGTATATATAAAATATTAGTTGTCATTCATCTCTTAGAAATCCTATCATTGCTCAAACTTTGACAAAAGGAAAGAGAATGCACCATCTTTGGAAATTGTTCATTTTGATATCTTATATGGATACTTTGCTTGTACCCTTGACGCCAAATAATGAATTAATTTCAATGAAAATTCTTCACAAGATTAAAAAACCTTGATAATACCTAACACATGGATCCAACTTATGAGGGAGATACATATAAGAAATTCTCATGTGATACTGAAAATTGCAATTTTCCTCTGGAATGTCTTTTAACTTACAAGGGTTGTGATTATCACATGAGCACTTTTTGTCTGACTTTGAATTTTTGGGATATGGTTTCAATATGTAGGAACTAATGAAATCATTGGAAGATTTCAACTTGATATTATTCAGAATTGGAATTAAGGCAACGGTACATACAAATAGAGGAGTGCAATCTTATTTAAAATCTAGAAGAATTTATGAGGAATATGGAAACCAGTGATGTTTCATCCAAATGCCAAATTTCTGCTAGAGAAGCACGATTGCACAATCTTGCACATAAATGAGACTTTTCCTCAATTGTTGTATTAACATTTGATTTGATTCTTTATGCATGTTTACAAAAATGATGTATAGGTCTTTCCTTTATTTTTCAATTTTTTTTTTTCCAATAGTATTAATCAAGCCACTTGCTTAGGATTTCCTTCCACTTAACACATTTAGGAGCAACTTTGAAGGGTCTTTTGTGCACAACTCTCAGTACTTGGGATATTCTTGGGCCTGAAATACCTCATGAATGAGTGATGAGGTGAGAAATTATAGTTTGGAATACTCCTTGTAGCATTGATTGTTGATTGTTTCATTGACAAGTGTCACAAGCTCTGTCAAATTTTTGGATGCATTGATTTTTATTTTTTAACACGTCCAAGTATCATCGATGTATCGACGAACATTTGTGTAGCCCATAGAAACTCTTTCCACGTAGGTGTTGAACCTGCCACGAAACTTTGGGAATCGGTGCGTGGATAATGAGACGATGTTTCGTGGAAATGTAAACTTGTTTCGACGCAAGTGCTGAACCTGCAACGAAAGGTTGGGAATTCCTTCGTGGATACTGGGACGAGGATTCGTGGAAAATGTAAAATTGTTTCGACGCAGTTGCTAAACCTGCCACGAAAGTTTGTGGATCTCTATGTGGATATTGAGACGATGTTTTGTGGAAATGTAAACTTGTTTCGATGCAAGTGTTGAACCTGCAACGAAAGTTTGGGAATTGCTTCGCGGATACTGGAACAAGGATTCATGGAAAATGTAAAATTGTTTCGACGCAGGTGCTAAATCTGCCACGAAAGTTTGTAGATCTCTGCATGGCAATTGAGATGAAGATTAGTGGAACTACAAACATGTTTCCACGCACATTCATGGAACTTGCAGAAGCTAAATGTCGATATAGCGATGCAACTTTGTGGATGGATCCCTCTTCCATAGATCTGAGAACTATTCTGTACTTGACAAGTGGCCAGCAAGAAGTGTTGCTATTTCCACGATGGGGAATTTTCCTCCCTATATCCACAAATATGTTTCCACGAAAAAACGAAACACCAATTATTGCAACAGGGATGAAAATTCATGGCAATTACAACGAACAATCGTGGCAAATTTGACCATATGTACTAGTGAGTTCAACAGGAAGCTATGGTTAGCACTTCAACCAAGAAAAATTCACGTGGAGCCATGCCATGAGAGCTACCAACATGCATTCCACCAAACTAGATTTAATGAATTATGAATGCCATAGCTACCAGGTTTCGAATGCCTGCCAATGCAACATCCACTAAGTTTGGTTTATGTGTTCTTCGATAGGATCAAAACATTACTTTTATCTTTTCATCATAACCTTAAAGTGTTACGTAAAACCTTACGTAGAGTCAAACTACCATTATAACCTTTAAACACAAGTGTTATACATAGAATCCTTGATAAGTCATGATTTGTATAAAAGCCATAATGCATGCAAAAAGGTATAAATACCTATCTTTTAAATAAAATGCCCACTAGGCTTGTAATATCGAGCATATAGTTATACTATGCAATTGGGTTAATACCTTAGAATAAGGTAGAATAGTTATAAGCATTATAACTTTAGCATATAGTAACTTTGTGTTTGAAAGTATAGCATGATATGCATATAGTCGTAACCTTAGGTTATACTTAAAGTTTAAAACCCTTGGAGCTAGGGTTGGTGGTACACAAAGGATCAATTAATATCATATGACAAATCCACATACTTATGTAAGCTATAGTCAAGATATCGAATACAAGTATAAAACAAATCACATTACAATTTAAAATAAAATGGCTAAGCATGATGTTAAATAAGAAGCTAAGCTCAAGAGAAGAAACACCAGCAAATAGTCACGACATTTGAGTATATTGTATGACCACAATTAGGGTAGGTCTTACCCTTACCCAAACGTGTATCTTCATACTTTTAACTTTGGACACTACGTGAATCTAGTTAATTTTACATGCATCTCTAATGTGTCGGAAATAAGTATCACGCTTACCTGCGATTTGCGACATAAGTTTCAAGAGCATTAGCTATTTAGATAAGTAAGCCTCGGGTGCCCATAGGACCCCTCGTCATCAAGAAAAATCAAACTGTTAGTACAAATAATTTAAATAGTACTTCAGAAAATTAACAATACTTTTGCATTTATAGAAGTAACCATATTTTATGAGAGGACATGAACGATGGTAAAACCATCCAGTAGTACCTAATAAATATAATTACATGTATTGGGTCTCTATGACAAAAATAACAAGTAATTGATTGTAACATGTGTATACCATCGACAACTAAATTGAAGAAGTGTCGTCATCAGATTATCATCTAAAGTAAACAAATTAACTTTGACTGTACTTCCGCATGGCATTGTAGTACTTAATACTATACAGAAAAAATTTAATTTTTTGTGAATTTTTGGGTTGTTACAATTGCATTCACGAAAGCGAGGAGCACGAATTTGGCAGGATGGGTGTGGAGATGTAGAGCTTCAAGTACGTAACCTAGCAATTAGACAGTGCCAGGGAAAGTAAAAAGATTGCATTAGTGAAGTCACAGGTACAAATGAATATTGCATATTTTTTATATTACACGTTCAATTTATGACATATACATTTGTCAAAAGGCCACATAGCAATATTTCCCTTGTTTTCATGGTAGCAGGTATGGGTATGTGACTTCATGACGGAGTTCTACCAGAAAAAATAGCAGTATGTTCAGCATGTGCATGTAGCGCGATGGCAAGATGAACAGTACAGAAAATGCAGGGACACATTTCTTGTTGGAACCATAGTGTCAATTGTGGATTTTGCAGAAAATTACACCCTTCATCCACAAAATGAAATCCAGAGTCAATACTACCATTCAAACCAAGTTAGCATCATGGTACATATTATCTATAGGCATGGTACAAAGAGCAGCTATGACAAGAGGATACTACTGAAGGAGACAAACTTTTACATAAGTGATGATAGAACCCATGATCTGCATTATGTGCAACATTGTTTTTGAATTTTTTATGATCAGTTGAAGGAAAGAGATATATAGATGGATCAGCATTGGATATGGTCGGATGGTTGTGCGTGCCAGTTCAAAAATCCCTGAGTATTCCAATGGATGAGTATTTTGCATAAGACTTATAATGTGCCGCATATCTGGAACTATTTTGAGACCGGTCACGGAAAAGGCGAGCATGATGGGGCTGGTGCATGCATCAAGACCGCACTACAAAGGGAAGAGATGAGGTTTAACACAGAACCTCATATCTGAGATGTAGAATCCATAGTTCACTGGTGCTCTGCAACAATGTTAGACTGAGCAAGAGATCAACAAACATCATGAGTGGCAGTATGCATGGTAAGAAATTTTTGGCAAGTGGTTGACATAGATCAATCGTGTTCCTATAGTTGCGGAACAGTACAAGGAACACGTGGATTTCATTCAGTTCGAATCTCAAACAACCCCTTATTTGAAATATGGAAGCGAAAACTTGCTTGTTTTTGAATCCCTTGTAGCAGTGGTGAATGGGATGAATGCGAATGCATGGACTGGGTTGATGAATGGGATCGTGTGTCACTTGCAGTAGACTAATGTGCAAGTGTTGAAACAACCCAGTAAGAGGAGGGTCAATCAGCAATTTCGACAGACTATGACCATATCTCAGATCTTGTACAACCAGGACACATATACGTAGTTGTTGCCCCGAAAGACAATGAATGGGGCATGGATTATTGGTTGGCACGGTGCATCCAAGGTAAGAAAACCCTCTACGGATCATTAATCAAGGATGAAGGAATTGAATTTCCTATTGGATCGATGGTGCTTAAGGGATCTTACACTAGATGGGAAATCAAGAAATACTATTGGGCATGTATTCATGGATTACAGACCGGGTTCAGTGGTGTATCACTTCACAAACTTGATCGTTGGCACAAACATCCATCTACAAACAATGACAAGCAAGAGCTCAACTACAGTATGCTACTACCTACCTCATTCAGAGCACCAGAGATTGATGGAGACAATTAGCAACAGAGAGGATCCAGATGAATTTATTGAATGAGGCCAGTCAACTTTACATAAGAGAAAGAATTGCATCAAAGAATGTTATGTTCTACATAGAGGTATGTGTATTTGTATGTTATTTTGTTGGTACATGCATTTTTTGTTGATACATACATACATACATGTCTTAACCATACATACATATGTTGATGTATATGTAACTTCGGAATGTATTTCATATATGTATATTGTACTCCTATAGAGATGGTATTATTCCTCTATACGGAAGTGTTTGTATTCCTATAGAGATGTTATTATTCCTCTATACAGAAGTGTCATCATTTATATTGTAAGTGTTGTAACTTATACTTGATGGGTTATTAGACCACCTTGTTGGGGTCGGCCCTGTATAAGTCATGTGGGTCGAAGGGTTATTAGACCACCCTATTGGGGGCTAGCCATGTGGATCAAAGGGTTATTAGACCACCCTATTGGGTGTCGGCCCAGTCAGCATTATGTTATGTGGTTAAGTTAAGGCCGACCTAGTAAAGGTTATTAGGCAAGTCAAGTCAAGTATAAATAGAGTGCGGGAGGCACTCTATTTGATCATTCTATTCTCACACACACTCTTTTGAGAGTGGGGCACTTGTGGAGGAGTAGAAACTACTGCTAGGAGATGTCTATCTCTTATGCTTGGGTTGTATCATTTCTCTATCTATCTCTAAGGAAGTTATTGGGGTTTTTCACCTTTATGGTTTTCCCCAAGTAAAACTCTATGTCTCTTGTGTTCTTGCATTATTGTGTCCATGATTTATATGTTGTAGATATGTTGTACATGTTGTTCTCTCAGTCAATATCCTAGATTAGATTGAAGTAAATTCTGAAAAATTAACATAGTATCAGAGCTAGCCTGAAAGAAAGCATGGTATAGCATGTATGACACGTGTTGCAATTGCGAAGCTAGGGCTTGATATAGAAAAATCAAGTCATTGTAGAACTTTCACTATAAATCAATTTTGGAGAGGTTTCAGGGTTTGAAAATTGTACAAGGCAAAGCTAAGATCCCCATGTACCTTGTGTCGAAAGGAAAACCTCTAATTCGTTGTACTTTGTGATTTATGATATGTACAATATAGGGTTTCTGCCTCTTCCAGACCTCAGTCATAAACAGGTGACCTTGAAAAAAAGGTCATAACTTGGGTTAGGAAGCTCCAAATGAAATTTCATAAAAATTGATAGGTAGTGCACGAACTGTACTTTCTTAGGTAACTTTTTCAGAGGCTGAAACTGAACCAGTGACACGTGGCACTCCGTACAAGTTCACTCTCATGTTTTATCCCATAAACAGGCCACGTTGAGGAACTTGGCATACCTCTGTCTTAGAGAATCCATTTGAGGTCAGACCTATGGGGTTGGAAAGATGACAGGTCAAGCTATCATAGGAAATGTTTTCAGACCCTATGGATTGAAAAGTTCGTAGTTACACCAGAAACAATCAGGTACATATTTCTATCAAAACAGAATTATTTTTTAGCACCTTCATTCATGGCTTCCAAAATTTAGGGTTTTGGAGAAAGTTGGAATTTTTGTAATCGGAGACTACGGCTGAATGCTACTCATCAAAATCAAAATTTAGAGACCAATATCAGAATTTTTGGCTGGGCAGAAGGCCGAGCTTGATCAGACCCTAGTTCGGGACTTTGATCGGAAAAGTGGAAAATTAGGGCTTCTGCAAAAATGGAAATTTTTGAAATCTATGACCACGGCTGGAATCTCCTCAGAAAAATATAATCACAGAGCTTTGGATTGAACCTTTTGATTGGGCAGAAGGGTGGGATTTATCAAACCCTAGTTCGGGGTCATGTCTAGTGAACCCGAAAGTTTCGAAGGCAAATTTGAGGGGTGAAACTTTGCAGTTTTCAAATTATGAGTATACCAACTTGATCAGCTCATCAAGGTGCATATTTCTATCCTTTCCAAAGTTTGAAATTCAAAGTTTGAATTTTTAGGGTTTCTATGACAAACCCTAATCTAGCTCCAAATCCAGTTCCTGCAAATCAAGTGGATTGGGTTAATCCTAGAAGAGAATGGATTGGTCACCTACATAAGTGAATAAGTTCCTATTTTAGAGGGAGATGAGGCTAAGGCCTTACATAAGAAGATTACAAACAATCTCGACAAGTATGACTCATACAGGTATGTTTCGATATTTGTTCATGATTAAGTTTATGGTATGTTTGTCTTCATGTTATTACGGTTAGTACAATCTTGATTAAATTTAGACTTGTCATATCACCTTAATAAAATTATGAATGCATGATAGAAGATATTCATTGATTAGGGTGTTGACACTTATGATTGTACTAATGCATTATGGTGTTGTATGAGGTTTATGTTGTCTGCTAACATGAAAGGTACACCAAGAAAGACAAATCATGTTCTAATTCAAGAACATATGATCATGATGACATGAGGACAAAGATTCATCCATTGTCATGAATCACTTAGAAGATCTATTTGCGAGGTATGTATAACTTGGTTCTATAATGGTTAACCTATGAGATATGCAGGTTACTAGCACAAGTCATTGAAGAGAACAAGAAGACATCATGTGGGTATGTTAGACATAACTAGCTAACATACCAATCCAGGTATGTTTTTCCTATATCAAGTTAGAATCCTACCTTGTGTTAGGATCCCTTATATAAGTATACTTGGTATGATTGGTTATGTTTATTCATAAATTTAGAAATGTAAGTAATCAAGGGTTTATGCATTTTATGTCTCTTATCTTGATTGATGATTTAACTAACCAGAAGAGTCCTATGATCAAATAAGAATATGCATGAGTAAAAGAAGACTTCCCTGAAACCTTGAATACTTATTTAACAGTACCGAACAAATATTTGATTTTGATACTGGAAATTTTAAAATGTGTTATCATGCATTGCAGGGAAATACGTTCCAAGTTGCCGCCACTGAGGAAGATCTAAAGCTTGGTTTCAAGTTTGGTTTTAAAAGAGTGGTTGAACATCAGAAAAGCTTGAGGCAGACTCCAATCTCCCTAATGACGCAAATGCAGGTATATCACCAATTGTAGTATACTATTAAATTTTATTTAGTCATTCTGATTATATCACCCATAACTAAAAATTTATGTTTGTTTTTAAGCAACAATGCAACTGCAGCAGTGAATCTAGCAGTACTCATCAAGTACAAGTTGATGTTCGGGTGAACATGTCCCATGATAGTGTGGAGCATAGTGTCCATTCTAGTATATATGCTTTGGAAATAGAAATATCTAATGTGATTAGATATATATATTTCCTGACGTATACTTATAAAGACCATGAAGCTCAGGAGCATTAACTACAAGAGGAAGCAACTAGACCTCCAATTAACACCCCAGTTGTCACATCTACAGAGACTGGTAAAGAGAAATATTGTAATTTTAATCAAAATAATGAAATATTTATTTCAATAATAATTCAACGCCATAGATATATGATCATTTCTGTTGTTGCAGTTCACACCCCTTCAGAACTGCCTCCACGCCCTACTCAGCGACGTACAAGAAGTGGAATAAATGAGGGCATGGAAAAACAAACAATAATAGGAGATATCGAAGTAAATACTGTGCCAATTGATGATTGTGATACCGTACTCGCAAGTTTTTTCAATGCAAAAAAATATAAATCAACGAAAACGTAGATGCAACTTAAATTCATGACTTCTATTTTGATGGATATCGATGTTGTTAGTATGAAACATTGTGAGTATGTATCATAGATAACTTTTATTTGGTATAGTTACGAGGGTACTTATCTTTTATGTGATGCTCTTAGAGATTTTCCCATTTATATCTTTTATTTTCTTAGAATTTGAATTTTAAATTTAAATGTCATCACAAGTCACTGTATGCTTGTTTATAATTAGTGTGTATTTTAATATTCAAATTTTGTGTTTTCTCGGACACCATCACTCCTGTATGTGATGCATATAGATATATTAGTCTGAAAAATTGATTCTCTTTATATTAGATATATTAGATATGTTCATCATGACTTCGATGATCATCACTATTTATAATTTGATTACTGCCCATTACATCTCGAGGACCAACTTCAGCATAGGGAACACAGAGGAGTGCTGAAGTTGATAGAGATTAAATTTATGTTGTAAAATATTTTACTGTTGCTTTAGCGCTATTCAAAAATAGTACCACACTTCAGATCTGATTTTTGGTTAAATGTTGACGTGGATATCTTCAACTATACCTCTCTTATTGTTATATGATCAATATGTTTATTTTATGAACTGTTAGTGAAAGAGATGAAAATTATGTTATAATATTACTACCCATTACATCTCGAGGACCAACTTCAGCACAGGGACCACAGAGGAGTGCTGAAGTTGATAGAGATCAAATTTATGTTGTAAAATATTTTACTGTTGCTTTAGCACTATTCAGAAATAGTACCACACTTCAGATCTGATTTTTGGTTAAATAATGACGTGGAGATATTCAACTATACCTCTCTTATTGTTATATGTTCAATATGTTTATTTTTTCAACTGTTAGTGAAAGAGATGAAAATTATGTTATAAGATTACTTCCCATTACATCTCGAGGACCAACTTCAGCACAGGGACCACAGAGGAGTGATGAAGTTGATAGAGAACAAAATTATGTTGGAAAATATTTTACTGTTGAGAGAAATGAGGGATATTTTTATTTGGAATCCCACCACCCTTCCTTATACTGTGATGATGAACTTTCAGGTTATATAGAACGGCTGTAAATTTGAGATAGATATGACTGGTTGTACCTTCCCCACCTTGATTGAGCTATGATTGGTCTTGTGGTACCTTATCTTTCACTTGTGTTTAATGGGGTCATTTACCCTCCTTGAGTAACTTTTTTTAAAACCACCTTGTTGAAGTTTTGCACTTATAGAGTACTATGGTTGTTTGGCCACATTTGGAGCATACCCTTGGTTCTAAGGGTTATGGGTCTTCTAGTACCCACACTTATATTGTTATGACCATTGTTTATATTTTATTATTTTATGACCATTGTTTATATTTGTACCCAGACTTCAGATCTGATTTTTGGTTTAATGTTGACGTGGAGATCTTGAAGTATACCTCTCTTATTGTTATATGATCAATATGTTTATTTTATTACCTGTTACTGATTGAGTTATTAAATACTTGTTGTACCTTCCCCACCTTGATTGAGTTATTATTGGACTTGTGGTACCTTGTCTTTGACTTGTGGTTAATGCGATCATTTAACCTCCTTCATTTTTTTTATACCACGTTGTTGAATTTTTTGTCTTATAGATTACTTGGCTTTGATCACCTGTGATCAGTTGTGGTGTGTTGATAATAACTTCTCTTTTGCTGAGACTTGGTTGAAGTTTATAATTTTTGTGACTTTATTTCTTTTGAGTTATGTACTGTGCTTGACTTTTATTTACCTAATAAACACTAGTCATTTCTCTCTCTCTGGTTTGTACACACCCTCTTGTAGGTTCGGCCGGTTCCTAGAGAAGATTGGCCTCTCTGAGGCACAAACAGTATTTTCTGAAAGTAACACTTCTGAGTATATTTTCAAGAATGGTTCCACACCCAGGTTGGTATCTTCAACTATATCTCTCTTTTTGTTATATGATATATATGTTTATTTTATTACATGTTACTGAATATTAGTTTATCATTTTAGTTTGCTTGTCAGTGTAACTCAATATTATAATCTGTTGATATGCCAGTTTTGAATTTATCATACATTGCAAAATGTTGTTTAAGCCTTATGATTATTCAAAGGACACAAGGAAACACTCTCTTATATGCACAAGGATCTCCACAACTTGTTTCTTGTTACAAAGTCATGGCCTATAAAGCCACAGGTTGCAATAGTTGGGTCTTGCTGTTTAGTAGGGGTGGTTTGTGGCGGAGTTCTGTATGTTGCCAATGTGGGAGATATGTGTATTTGTAGGGTCAAAGTCTAGAAACCAAAGGTTTAAAAAATATGCAAGACCTGCCCCCAAAAACAGGGAACCTGGTACATCCTTTAAGATGTGTTTTATGTCTTTCATATTTTTTAAGTAGATGATGAAAACCCCCTAGAACAAAAACTAACAAGGATAGGTTAGGGTCCAATTTTCTTGTATCCAAGGCACTAGATAATCTGCTCAGGGCCATATGCTAATAAATCTGTGGATCAATGCATTTTCCTTGTGATCTTACAAGGATTCCAAAACATTTCTTGACCTTATAATAAATTATGGGGTTTCTTCCATTTATCTTGCTAAAAAATTGCCAAATTTTGGTGTTGATTATGAATGAAAGAGATTTCCACTTGCCTTAACTCATATTTGAAGGAACATGATTACAACACTTGCATTTCAGATGGCTTAGAAAATCTAGAAATAGAAAGGCTTTCTGCATCAATTCAGAACCAACCTTGAAAGTAGAACCCTGCAACTCAATCACAAATTGAGAGGTTACTCCCAGGGTTTTGTTCTCTGGGGAATATGAGAGCTTTGTGGAGGACAAGGACATTTTGCTCCCCTTGAGTGCATAGGCACCATCTTTCTTATTTCCAACACTTGATCCAATTGTAGCTTCATATGATGACTCCATGCCTTTTGATGTATTGCTTAGTTCAAGCCTATGTATTATATTTATCTACTTTGTTTTGCATATAAAGTTAGGTATTGAATACATATCACAATTCATTTGCTCAATGCACTAGAACTTCTCATTGTTTTTATCAAGCTGAGGATATGTTGGAATAGGTAATGGCATAGTAGATGCAATAATCATACCAAATATATAAGTACATTACAGTGTTGCCATGTATTTTTAAAATAAGATATAAGGTAAGATAACTTCATTAATGTCCATAAATGACCAAAATAGGTCAATGGGACTAGAGAGTACGAGTCACAGTTGTAGTGTGGGAGTGCCAAGGAAACTTTAAATGCCCAAAAAAAGAACACGAATGAAAACAATAGTAAATGAGAGGGGGTAAACCTTGAAAAAGAAAGATACTGCTTTATACTTGAAGTAGAAGTAGATGCAAAAATGAGAGAGTGAATGTCCTTGTCATCATAAGTAAGTGTCATTTCACTCTGCTAATGATCTTGTTGTCCACAACAACAAAATTGGAAGATTGTAATTCAAACTAGAAAATGTTTACCCAAGTACATGTTATTGTTCATTAAAATCTTTGAATTTTGTTAGAGCATTTTCCAATTGAGAGATTATCATAGAGATGGTAGTATATATAAAATATTAGTTGTCATTCATCTCTTAGAAATCCTATCACTGCTCAAACTTTGACAAAAGGATATAAAATAGAATGCACCACCTTTGTAAATTGTTCGTTTTGATATCTTATATGGACACTTTGCTTGTACCCTTGACCCAAAATAATGAATTAATTTCAATGAAAATTCTTCACAAGCTTAACAAACCTTGATAATACCTAACACATGGATCCAACTTATGAGGGAGATACATATAAGAAATCCTCATGTGATACTGAAAATTGCAATTTTCCTATGGAATGTCTTTTAACTTACGAGTATTGTGATTATCACATGAGCACTTTTTGTCTGACTTTGAATTTTTGGGATATGGTTTCAATATGTAGGAACTAATGAAATCATTGGAAGCATTCAACTTGATATTATTCAGAAATTGGAATTAAGGCAACGGTACATATAAATAGAGGAGTGCAATCTTATTTATAATCTAGAAGAATTTATGAGTAATATTGAAACCAGTGATGTTTCATCCAAATGCCAAAGTTCTGCCAGAGAAGCACGATCGCACAATCTTGCACATAAATAAGCCTTTTCCTCAAGTATTGTATTAACATTTGATTTGATTCTTTATGCATGTTTACAAAAATGATGTATAGGTCTTTCCTTTATTTTTCAAATAATGTTTTTTCCAATCGTATTAATCAAGCCACTTGTTTAGGGTTTCCTTCCACTTAACACATTTAGGAGCAACTTTGAAGGGTGTTTTGTGCACAACTCTCAGTACTTGGGATATTCTTGGGCCTGAAATACCTCATGAATGAGTGATGAGGTGAGAAATTATAGTTTGGAATACTCCTTGTAGCATTGATTGTTGATTGTTTCGTTGACAAGTGTCACAAGCTGTGTCAAATTTTTGGATGCATTAATTTTATTTTTTTTAACACGTCCAGGTATCATCGATGTATCGACAAACATTTGTGTAGCCCATAGAAACTCTTTCCACGCAGGTGTTGAACCTTCCACGAAACTTTGGGAATTGGTGCATGGATACTGAGACGATGTTTCGTGGAAATGTAAACTTGTTTCAACGCAGGTGCTGAACCTGCAACGAAAGTTTGGGAATTGCTTCGTGGATACTGGGACGAGGATTCATGGAAAATGTAAAATTGTTTCGACGCAGGTGCTAAACCTGCCACAAAAGTTTATGGATCTCTGCGTGGATACCGAGACAATGTTTCGTGGAAATGTAAACTTGTTTCGACTCAAGTGTTGAACCTGCAATGAAATTTTGGGAATTGCTTCATGGATACTGGGACGAGGATTCGTGGAAAATGTAAAATTGTTTCGACACAGGTGCTAAATCTGCCACGAAATTTTGTGGATCTCTGTGTGGCACTTGAGACGATGATTAGTGGAACTACAAACATGTTTCCACGTACATTCGTGGAACTTGCAGAAGCTAAACGTCGATATAGCGACGCAACTTTGTGGATGGATTCATCTTCCATAGATATGAGAACTGTTCTGTACTTGACACGTGGCCAGCAAGAAGCGTTGCTATTTCCACGACGGGGAATTTTCCTCCCTATATCCACGAATATGTTTCCATGAAAAAATGAAACATCAATCGTTGCAACAGGGACGAAAATTCGTGGCAATTACAATGAACAATCGTGGCAAATTTGACCATATTTACTAGTGAGTTCAATGGGAACCTAGGGTTAGCACTTCAACCAAGAAAAATTCACGTGGATCCATACCACGAGAGCTGCCAACATGCATTCCACCAAACTACATTTAATGAATTATGAATGCCATAGCTACCAGGTTTCCAATGCCTTCCAACGCAACATCCTTAAAGGTTGGTTTATGTGTTCTTCGATAGGATCAAAACATTACTTTTGGCTTTTCATCATAACCTTAAAGTGTTACGTGAAACCTTACATAGATTCAAACTACTATTATAACCTTTAAACACGAGTGTTATACATAGAATCCTTGATAAGTCATGATTTGTATAAAAACCATAATGCATGCAAAAAGGTATAAATACCTATCTTTTAAATAAAATGCCCACTAGGCTTATAATATCGAGCATATAGTTATACTATGCAATTGGGTTAATACCTTAGAATAAGGTAGAATAGTTATAAGCATTATAACTTTAGCATATAGTAACTTTGTGTTTGAAAGTATAGCATGATATGCATATAGTCGTAACCTTAGGTTATACTTAAAGCTTAAAACCCTTTGAGCTAGGGTTGGTGGTACACAAAGGATCAATTAACATCAGATGACGAATCCGCATACTTATGTAAGCTATAGTCAAGATATCGAATACAAGTATAAAACAAATCACATTACAATTTAAAATAAAATGGCATAAGCATGATGTTAAATAAGAAGCTAAGCTCAAGA
This sequence comes from Larix kaempferi, assembly GCA_027924585.1. Classification (NCBI taxonomy): domain Eukaryota; kingdom Viridiplantae; phylum Streptophyta; class Pinopsida; order Pinales; family Pinaceae; genus Larix; species Larix kaempferi. Next base: position 20,389,899 of record BSBM01000274.1, on the reverse strand, counting down.
GAAGAAACACCAGCAAATAGTCACGACATTTGAGTATATTGTATGACCACAGTTAGGGTAGGTCTTACCCTTACCCAAACTTGTATCTTCATACTTTTAACTTTGGACACTACGTGAATCTAGTTTTGTTTACATGCATCTGTAATGTGTCGGAAAGAAGTATCACGCTTACCTACGATCTGCGACATAAGTTTCAAGAGCATTAGTTATTTAGCTAAGTAAGCCTCGTGTTCCCATAGGACCCCTTCGTCATCAAGAAAAATCAAACAGTTAGTACAAATCATTTAAATAGTACTTCAGAAAATTAACAATACTTTTGCATTTATAGAAGTAACCATATTTCATCAGAGGACATGAATGATGGTAAAACCATCCAGTAGTACCCAATAAATATAATTACATGTATTGGTTCTCTATGACATAATTAAAAAGTAATTGATTGTGACATGTTTATACCATCGACAACTAAATTGAAGAAGTGTCGTCATCGGATTATCATCTAAAGTAAACAAATTAACTTTGACTGTACTTCCGCATGGCATTGTAGTACTTAATGCTATACACAAAAAATTTAATTTTTTGTGAATTTTTGGGTTGTTACAATTGCATTCATGAAAGCAAGGAGCACGAATTTGGCAGGATGGGTGTGGAGATGCAGAGCTTCAAGTACGTAACCTAGCAATTAGACAGTGCCAGGGAAAGTAAAAAGATTGCATTAGTGAAGTCACAGGTACAAATGAATATTGCATATTTTTCATATTACACGTTCAATTTATGACATATACATTTTCCAAAGGCCACATAGTAATATTTCCCTTGTTTTCATGGTAGCAGGTATGGGTATGTGACTTCTTGACGGATTTCTACTAGAAAAAAGAGCAGTATGTTCAGCATGGGCATGTAGCGCGATGGCAAGATGAGCAGTACAGAAAATGCAGGGACACATTTCTTGTTGCAACCATAGTGTCAATTGTGGATTTTGCAGAAAATTACACCCTTCATCCACAAAATGAAATCTAGAGTCAATACTACCATTCAAACCAGGTCAGCATCATGGTACATATTATGTATAGGCATGGGACAGAGAGTAGCTATGACAAGAGGATAATACTGAAGGAGACAAACTTTTACATAAGTGATGATAGAAACCATGATCTGCATTATGTGCAACATTGTTTTCAAATTTTCTATGATCAGTTGAAGGAGAGAGATATATAGATGGATCAGAATTGGACATGGTCGGATGGTTGTGCGTGCCAGTTCAAAAATTCCTGAGTATTCCAATGGATGAGTATTTTGCATAAGACTTATAATGTGCCGCATATCTGGAACTATTTTGGGACCGGTCACGGCAAAGGCGAGCATGATGGCACTGGTGCATGCATCAAGACCGCACTACGAAGGGAAGAGATGAGGTTTAACACAGAACCTCATATCTGAGATGCAGAATCCATAGTTCAATGGTGCTCTGCAACAATGTTAGACTGAGCAAGAGATCAACAAAAATCATCAGTGGCAGGATGCATGGTAAGAAATTTTTGGCAAGTGGTTGACATAGACCAATCATGTTCCTATAGTTGCGCAATAGTACAAGGAACACATGGATTTCATTCAGTTCAAAGCTCAAACAACCCCTTATTTGAAATATGGAAGCGAAAACTTGCTTGCTTTTGCATCCCTTGTAGCAGTGGTGACTGGGATGAATGCAAATGCATGGACTGGGTTGATGAATGGGATCATGTGTCACTTGCAGTAGACCAACGTGCAGTTGTTGAAACAACCCAGTTAGAGGAGGGTCATTCCTCGATTTCGACAGAGTACGACCATATCTCAGATCTTGTACAACCAGGATACATATACGCAGTTGTTGCTCTGAAAGACAATGAATGGGGCATGGATTATTGGTTGGAACGGTGCATCCAAGGTAAGAAAACCCTCTATAGATCATTAATCGAGGATGAAGGCATTGAATTTCCTATTGGATTGATGGTGGTTAAGGGATCTTACACTAGATGGGAAATCAAGAAATACTATTGGGCATGTATTCATGGATTACAGACCGGGTTCAGTGGTGTATCACTTCACAAACTTGATCGTTGGCACAAACATCCATCTATAGACAATGACAAGCAAGAGCTCAACTACAGTATGCTACTACCTACCTCATTCAGAGCACCAGAGATTGATGGAGACAATTAGCAATAGAGAGGATCCAGATGAATTTATTGAATGAGGCCAGTCAACTTTACATAAGAGAAAGAATTGCATCAAAGAATGTTATGTTCTACATAGAGGTATGTGTATTTGTATGTTATTTTGTTGGTACATGCATTTTTATACATACATACATGTCTTAACCATACATACATACATATATAAATACATAGATATGTTGATGTATATGTAACTTCGGAATGTATTTCATATATGTATATTGTACTCCTATAGAGATGGTATTATTCCTTTATACGGAAGTGTTTGTATTCCTATAGAGATGTTATTATTCCTCTATACGGAAGTGTCGTCATTTATATTATAAGTGTTGTAACTTATACTTGATGGGTTATTAGACCACCTTGTTGGGGTCGGCCCTGTATAAGTCATGTGGGTCGAAGGGTTATTATACCACCCTATTGGGGGTTGGCCATGTGGGTCAAAGGGTTATTAGACCACCCTATTGGGTGTTGACCCAGTCAACATTATTTGATGTGGTTAAGTTAAGGCAGACCTAGTAAAGGTTATTAGGCAAGTATAGTCAAGTATAAATAGAGTGCGGGAGGCACTCTATTTGATCATTCTATTCTCACACACACTCTTTCTAGAGTGGCAAACTTGTGGAGGAGGAGAAACTGCTGCTAGGAGATGTCTATCTCTTATGCTTGGGTTGTATCATTGCTCTATCTATCTCTGAGGAAGTTATTGGGCCTTTTCACCTTTATGGTTTTCCCCAAGTAAAAATCTGGTTCTCTTGTGTGCTTGCATCATTGTGTCCATGATTTATATGTTGTAGATATGCTGTACATGTTGTTCTCTCAGTCAATATCCTAGATCAGATTGAAGTAAATTCTGAAAAATTAACACGGTATCATAGCTAGCCTGAAAGAAGGCATGGTATGGCATGTATGACACTTGTTGGAATTGCAAATCTAGGGCTTGATATAGCAAAAACCAGTCATCGTAGCACTTTCACTATAAATCAATTTCAGATAGGTTTCAGGATCTGAAAATTGTACAGTGCAAAGCTAAGATCCCCATGTACCTTGTGTCCAAAGGAAAACATCTAATTCGTTGTACTTTGTGATTTCTGATCTTTACAATATAGAGTTTCTGCCTCTTCCAGATCTCAGTCATAAACAGGTGACCTTGGAAAAAAGGTCATAACTTGGGCTAGGAAGCTCCAAATGAAATTTCATAAAAATTGACAGGTAGTGCATGGACTTTACTTTCTTAGGTAACCAGAGGCCGAAACGGAACCAGTGACATGTGGCACTCCGTACAAGTTCACTCTCATGTTTTATCCCATAAACAGGTCACGTTGCAGAACTTGGCATAACTCTCTCTTAGGGAATCCATTTGAGGTAATACCTGTGGGGTTGGAAAGATGACAGGTTGAGATATCACAGGAAATGTTTTCAGACCTTATGGATCGAAATGTTCGAAGTTACTCCATAAGCAATCAGGTACATATTTCTGTCAAAACAAAATTATTTTTTAGCACCTTCATTTATGGCTTCCGAAATTTAGGGTTTCGAAGAAAGTTGGAATTTTTGTAATAGGAGACTATGGATGAATGCTACTCATCAAAATCAAAATTTAGAGACCAATATCAAAATTTTTGGTTGGGCAGAAGGCCGGGCTTGATCAGACCCTAGTTCGGGACTTTGATCAGAAAAGTGGAAAATTAGGGCTTTTGCAAAAATGGAAATTTTTTAAATCTGTGACCATGGCTAGAAGCTCCTCATAAAAATAGAAGCTTAGAGCTTTGGATCAAACCTTTTGATTGGGCAGAAGGGTGGGCTTTATAAAACCCTAGTTCGGGGTCATGTCTAGTGAACCCAGAAGTTTCAAAGGCAAATTTGAGGGGTGAAACTTTGCAGTTTTCAAATTATGAGTATACCAGCTTGATCAGCTCATCAAGGCGCATATTTCTATCCTTTCCGAAGTTTGAAATTCAAAGTTTGAATTTTTAGGGTTTCTCTGACAAACCCTAATCCAGCTCCAGATCCAGTTCCTGCAAATCAGGTGGATTGGGTTAATCCTAGAAGATAATGGATTAGTCACCTACATAAGTGAAGAAGTTCATGTTTCAGAGGGAGATGAGGCTAAGACCTTACATAAGAAGATTACAAGCAATCTCGATAGGTATGACTCATCCAGGTATGTTTCGAGATTTGTTCATGGTTAAGTTTATGGTATGTTTGTCTTCATGTTATTATAGTTAGTACAATCTTGATTAAATTTAGACTTGTCGTATCACCTTAATAAAATTATGAATGCATGATAGAAGATATTCATTGATTAGGGTGTTGACACTTATGATTGTACTAATGCATTATGGTGTTGTATGAGGTTTATGTTGTCTGCTAACATGAAAGGTACACCAAGAAAGACAAATCATGTTCTAATTCAAGAACATATGATCATGATGACATGAGGACAAAGATTCATCCATTGTCATGAATCACTTAGAAGATCTATTTGCGAGGTATGTATAACTTGGTTCTATAATGGTTAACCTATGAGATATGCAGGTTACTAGCACAAGTCATTGAAGAGAACAAGAAGACATCATGTGGGTATGTTAGACATAACTAGCTAACATACCAATCCAGGTATGTTTTTCCTATATCAAGTTAGAATCCTACCTTGTGTTAGGATCCCTTATATAAGTATACTTGGTATGATTGGTTATGTTTATTCATAAATTTAGAAATGTAAGTAATCAAGGGTTTATGCATTTTATGTCTCTTATCTTGATTGATGATTTAACTAACCAGAAGAGTCCTATGATCAAATAAGAATATGCATGAGTAAAAGAATACTTCCCTGAAACCTTGAATACTAATGTTTATTATCTGTGTTTGAAATGATCATGACTATACATGTTTAATATTTTTGATAGTATTAAGATTATACTAATGAATGTGTGATTATGTATGAGACCTCGAGGATAACACAATGATGATACTAATAAGCATGCATAGTGATAGATATAAGTTCAAGGACAGGTAATCCAGGAAGCAAAGATCAAGAGGGAGCTCACTTTAGTTGTTCCTACAAGGAAGCAAAGATCAAGAGGGAGCACACTCTAGTTGATCCTACAAGGAAGAAAAGATCAAAAAGGAGCACACTTCAGTAGTTTCTACAAGGATGCAGATATTCAGAGGGAGTTGACCACTTCTCACAATCCACATCAGAATGGAGTTGTAGAAAAGAAGCAAAGACTGAGAGGTAGTCAACCCAACAAACAAACAAACATAAGTATTTGAATTATCATTCCTTTCATATTTTATTGTCTAAATAATACTGTTCAATAATGTATATACTCATGTTCCTAGAATTAGGTTGAGTATTATGCATATTAGAATAGTTGCATTGATGAACAGTATACTACTAATATACATGGGTAAGTGGCCTATGGCACTGTACAACATTCCATTTCTACTTATCTAGAATGAAACCTCTTTGCTGACATGTTGGGAGTTGTGCACACTCTTAACAATGTTCTGGTAGAGATTGGAAGGCATCTAGAAAGTTACGGGATATGGATAAATGTTGTATTGAAGCATTGGCTAAGATAATTGCATAATTGTATGTCATATTTCTGTATGTGTAAGAATTTGTTCTGAAAACTATGAGATGTTTTCTAATCATGCAATTTAACTTGTTGTGTAGGAAATATCGTATACCATCACCTACAAAAGAAGGACTACAACATTTGTTTAGCAACAAAGTTATCTATTGAAAATATTGAAGATATTAAAGTTCCCAGGATCTGGGAAGAATGCCATGATCGAGGAGTACCAGTCGATCATGAAGATGTTTGGGATGCAGTCCCAAGACCTGAAGGGGAGTATATAGTGATTTCCAAGAGGATCTACAAGATCAAGTATGCTGCATGTGGTAGCATAGAGACTTTTTCTCCTGTATCCAGATACACTTCCATTAGATCCATACTTGCTCTGGCTGCAGTGATGAAAGGAAAGATACACCAGATGGATTTCAAGGCAGCTTTCTTGAATGGTATAGTTGAAGAAGAAGTGTATGTGGAGCAGCCACTTGGTTCTGAGACACATGACAGGGAGTCATATATGTGCAGAACTTGGTATGGTAGGATAGACGGCTTTCTATCCAGTTTGGGATTTACCAAGAGTAAAGCAGATTCCAACCTTTACTACAAGGTTGAGGAAGGCAATCCACTGATGCTACTTTTGTTTATGGATGACCTGTTTATTACAGGTGAAGATAGATTGATTTCTGACACATAGCAGAAGCTTACTGCGGAGTTCAAGATGAAGAACTTGTGGATGATGCACTATTTTCTAGGTATGGAGGTGTGACAGAGTGCAGATGGAATCTTCCTTGAACAAGGGAAGTATGCAGTAGAGATCCTGTAGAGGTTCGGGATGATGGACTGCAAGGCCATGGCCACACCTATGGCATCAAACCTGAAGCTTCTGTGTGATGCTTCATCTAAGCTAGTTGATATCACTATGTATCATCAGATGATTGGGTCCTTGATGTACCTGACGAACACAAGGCTAGATATTTGCTTTGCAGTGAACACATTGAGCCTGTTCCTGACATATCCTAGAGGTGTTCACCTAGTTGCTGTAAAGCATATTCTAAGGTACCTAAAGGGTACGGTTGATTATGGGCTCAAGTATGATGCGAATCAAAATTTTAACCTATAGGGTTATGTTGATTCAGATTGGGCAGGAAGTGCTGAAGATAAGAAGAGCACTCTTGGGTGCTGCTTCAGTATGGAATCAGGTGTGATCTCTTGGTTTAGCAGGAATCAGTCTTGTGTAGCACTGAGTATAGCCGAAGCAGATTATGTTGCAATGGATGAGTAGGTTGCAGATGTATTGACCAAGCCGTTGGCCAGAGTGAAGTTCGAGTACTTCAGAGAGAGGCTTGGTGTTCTTCAGATCAACGACACTTCGAGGAAGAAGTGATGGAGACATTTGCTGTAGCCATTCCTAGCATGGTGGAAGGGGGATCCTTCACATGGCTGTGGATGTAAGTGCTGGATGATGAGCATCAGGATGATACTCCAGTTACTGCTCTGTATATGCATCAGGATGATGCTGGATATGATCAGTTGGATCATTTATATGTATATGTATGTACGCATCATGTTGGATGTTGGATATGATCAATTGGATCATTTATATGTATATGTATGTACGCATCATGTTGGATGTTGGATATCATTAGTTGGATCATTTATATGTATTTGTATATGCATCATGTTGGATGCTTGGACCATGTATATGTATATGTATCAGGTGGATACCATGTATGATCAGGTAGATCATGTATGTTGATATTTATCAAGTGGATACATTGTGTGGATCATGTATCTATGTATGTATTAGGTGGATACATTGTATGATGAGGTGGATCATGTATGGTGATATGGATCAGGTAGATACTTGGTATGCATCAGGTAGATGCATTGTATGATCAGGATGATCATGGATGACGAGCTTCAGGATGTTGCTCCAGATGATTTGCATCAAGACGATGCAGTGATGATGATCAGGATGATCATGTGTACATAAGGATGATGTATGGTGAGTATCAGGTTGATACTCTATGGCCGTGGAAAGGTTGTGCAAAGGAAATCCTAGATTTGTTCTAGGTCACATCCGGTATGAAAAAGGACTGGCACTCTGTATCACATGTAAGACCTGGGAGATCCGATAGGTTGGGCTGTGTGCCCGTAATAAGTCTTGGGATGCTCTTTCGAGGGTTTATGATAGTGGGCCACATGTAAGACCTGGGAGATCCGATAGGTTGGGCTGTGTGCCCGTAATAAGTCCTGGGATGCTCTTTCGAGGGTTTGTAGCAGAGGTCACATGTAATCAGTCCTGGAGATCTTGCTAGTCATGCTTAGGCACATAAATGTTCTTGGGATGCTCTTTAGAGTTCTTGCTGGTCGTGCTATGCACATAAACGTTCCCGGGACACTCTTTTAAGGTTTTGTGACAGTCACATGTAATAAGTCTTGGAGATTTGGACAGGATGAAAAAGGCCTCAGATGCTCTTTAGGGTTCTTGCTAGTTAAGAGAATCTTTTAAGGTTTTGTGACTCACGTAATAAGTCCTGAGGATTCCACAGTATGGCCAATGATGATGAAGACCTGTAGGTGGTGGGCCTACATCCAGTATGAAAAAGGACTGGCTCTGTAGAACTACCTATGATGAGTAGATTCAGAGATTGATTGAGATAGCAGTAGCAGATTTGTGTCGAGAAATACCTTCCTAGTTAAGAGGGAGTGTTGATGTATATGTAACTTCGGAATGTATTTCATATATGTATATTGTACTCCTATAGAGATGGTATTATTCCTCTATACGGAAGTGTTTGTATTCCTATAGAGATGTTATTATTCCTCTATACGGAAGTGTCATCATTTATATTGTAAGTGTCGTAACTTATACTTGATGGGTTATTAGACCACCTTGTTGGGGTCGGCCCTGTATAATTCATGTGGGTTGAAGGGTTATTAGACCACCCTATTGGGGGTCAGCCATGTGGGTCAAAGGGTTATTAGACCACCCTATTGGGGTTCGGCCATGTGGGTCAAAGGGTTATTAGACCACCCTATTGGGTGTCGGCCCAGTCAACATTATGTTATGTGGTTAAGTTAAGGCCGACCTAGTAAAGGTTATTAGGCAAGTATAGTCAAGTATAAATAGAGTGCGGGAGGCACTCTATTTGATCATTCTATTCTCACACACACTCTTTGGAGAGTGGCGCACTTGTGGAGGAGGAGAAGTTGCTGCTAGGAGATTTCTATCTCTTATGCTTGGGTTGTATCATTGCTCTATCTATCTCTGAGGAAGTTATTGGGGTTTTTTACCTATATGGTTTTCCCCAAGTAAAAATCTGTGTCTCTTGTGTGCCTGCATTATTGTGTCCATGATTGATATGCTGTAGATATGTTGTACATGTTGTTCTCTCAGTCAATATCCTAGATCAAATTGAAGTAAATTCTGAAAAATTAACAAGATATACATACATACATACATATAGATACATTTTTTGTTGATACATACATACATACTTACTTACTTACATACATGTCACTAACACTTGTCATGCTTTCCAAATTCACTTTGCTTGTTTTCCTAGTCAACAACATTTGTCATGCTTCCTCCATGTCAACAACTCATCCTCATCATGCATGTCAACAAAATCTATCATGCTTGTTTGACATGATCTCATGCTTGCTTGATCTTTGCATCATCATATTGTTGTCCTTGTCATACTTGGCCACTTGTCATACTCCTTTGTCATCCTATCAATCTTGCTTACCTTGGCATGCTCCTTTGTCGAGTCATCAACACTTTGTCATTAATGTGTTGTCCATTGCCTGTCCTTCATGTCATCTTGTCCTTCTGCCATGTCATCATTTCACCCTTTTTCATTAAGGTTTTGAAACCTAATCTATCCCTAGAAACTTAGTCTAGCCCTAGAAGCACTAATATAACCCTACAAACCTAATCTAGACCTAGAAATACTAGAAATCTAAACTAACCCCATAAACACTAATTTAACACTAGAAAACTAAGCTAGAATACTATAAACCAAATCTAGTCCTAGAAACCTAAACTAGCCCTAGAAACACTAATCTAACCCTAGGAAACTGATCTAGAATCCTAGAAACCTAATCTAGCCCTATTAACCTAATCTAGCCCTAGAATCCATGAACCACCACACGTACCCTCAATAGGGGGTATTTGGACTCCAAGTGGGATATGATCACTATTAGAAGGGTTTGTATATGAGGGGTGGGTCTCAAATCCTTGGCCATGGCTATGGTGTTATTTTTTTGTTTCTTTGAGACATTCTCCTGGGACAAGTGAGGATGAGTGTTGAAGGAGATTCCTTTTAGATTGGGAAAGCCACGTGGAATAGAATACCTTATACTATTATGATAGATTCCTTACAATTATGACAATTAATAGCTTCTCTTTTTTTGTGTAAGGTTATGTTATATTTTTTCACAGTTATGGCATATTACTCTTAGACAGTATGACACATTTATGATGACAATTACACATGCTATTAAATAAAGGACATAATCTCTTCTCATGTAAACTATAGCCATGTCTCTTCCCCTTATCTTCACTAATGGTTATATCTTCATGATCCCTAACATATAACTCCTAGGGTTTCCTCAGCAACCCTATAATATCTAGGACATATAGGAATCCCTCATTGGATTCAACAACAAGCTTATGTTAATCAATGTCTCCCCACTAGCATGATTATCTTTATTAGGGTTTAAAAACCCTGCCCATGTCACGTCACACAAGTACACCACTAGAGAACTCAACTTATAGAATCCAAGTCTACATGTCCATCTTGGTATTTCAATCCTCAAACCCTAGGTCTTATACTCTAGCATCAACCCTAATATGCATTTGGTTGGTGATAAGAATGAGATGCTTTATGTTGGGATTGAATTATTTCAATATTTAGGCCTCTAACACCTCTGCAACTTCTTCCACTACCATGATCTCATATTTCAATGATGTCAATGGCTTGTGATTGTGAGATACAAAGGTTGCATTCATCTCCAAGATCTTAAATTTTCCTTGCAAATAAATATAAATATTTATTTTTCTTGGAACTTTGGGGTACATGCAAGAGCACATGGACATGTTAATATGAGATATCTCAGGAAAACCCTAGCCATGTCACATCACACAAGTACACTACAATATAACACTATTTCTAGCATCCAAGGCTACATGTCCATCCAGGTATTTCAATCCTCAAACCCTAGGTCTTATACTCTAGCATCGCATAAGAGAAATCTCTACAAAAACATCCAACATGTCTATCTTTCTTACCCACAATGAATGTATACGTTAGAATATTTTAGCATGCCCTTAGAAAATATTTTATATACTTAAATATGGTAGGAGGAAACACATAAATCCAAAGCCTCTGAAACCTCAAAGAGTGGAGTTTCACCTAGTCACAATCACTTTTGTGCATTAGTGAATTTGCATGGAGCCTCACAAAAATATCCTAGTTCTTATATTAGATTTAGTTGCATTGAAAACTTATCATGCATAAACCAAATCTGAAAACTCACTCTTACAACAATTATAGCAATAGTAAAACAACCCTTAACTTATTCAATGATGATGTCAAATCACTCAACAAAATTACCTTTTACTTATGATAAATTAGCAATACATATATAAATATAAATTAAAATTCAAGAACATGCATGAGAGCCTTATCACAAGGCTAGTACAATTCACTAGCTCTCCAAAACACTAGCTAGGGAAAATAGTGAAAGCCCTGGCTGAACCAAGGAGATATAACATGCATGCATCACTAAAAAAAGTCATCCAATGCAATACATATGCTTCTCTTCTTCTTATTTAGAAAATGCACCTAGGGTTTCATCACAAAACCCTAATCATAAACCTCCAAGGTATGTAACCCTATAATCTCAGAAGGATCAAGCTCAAGCCAAGTTGTCCTCCCTAGACTTCATATATCCTCCTAGGGGTGTTTTCATGAACCATAGTTAATTCCTCCATGAAGCTAATTACAAATAAAAGAGCGTGATATTAGAGATATAAGAAGGAATAACTCCTTATTCTATATATCATTGCAATTGGTAGTCTCCTCTAGTGTTGACATCCAAAATCATGTTAGGTGTTAGCTCCGCTCTCAATGCGTTCTACTAGGGAAATGGCCTTAGTGTTAGAACAAGATATTAGTAACCTTAGTGATCATAGGTATTCAGAAATGTGAAAGAGAGGTGATCCAATTTCGCTCAAGGGGATCATTTCTCATCTGAAGGCTCCCTGGCATGCGTGGCCACCGCGAACATGTCCACAATGGAAATACGCACCTATGGGAGCCGACGGAATCCAAGTCCGCTCGTTGGTTTGGGTTCCATGGCCCCGGAGCAAATCCTCAAAGTGTCCCTGAATGGCCCCGGGGTGCCCGAGGAAAATGCCCGTAGCACCCAAACCGTGACTCCGATCGTGAATCCTTCGATTCCGATGGATCCAGGACGTCGGGTTTCAGCTAGGGGACCCCCCACACCATGCCTCGAAGTCCTGAAAAAGGTGCCAACGTGCCATCTCCGGAGCTATGGTTTTGCTCAATGAGGGCCATTCCAAATTCGCTCAAGGGGGGAATTTCTCATCTGATGGCTATCGGGTGTGTGTGTCCACCACGGACACATCCACAATGGAAATATGCACTTGTGGGAGCTGACAGAATCCAAGTCCACTCACCGGTTTGGGTTCCATGGCCTCGGAGAAAATCCTCAAAGTGTCCCTGAATTGCCCTCGGGTGCACAATGAAAATTCTCATACCACCCAAACCATGACTTTGGTCACGAATCCGTCGATTCCGATTGATCCAGGACACTATGTTTCAGCTAAGGGACCCCCAACACTATGCCTCGAAGACGCGGAAACGGTGCCAGTGTGCCATCTCCGAAGCTAGGGTTTTGCTCAGTGAGGGCCATTCCAATTTCGCCCAAGGGGGCCATTTCTCATCCGAAGGCTCCCGCATGTGCATGGCCACCATAGACGCATCCACAATGGCCACTGCACCTGTGGGAGCCTACGGAATCCAATTCCACTAGCCCGTTTGGATTCCGTGGCCCCAGAGCAAATCCTCAAAGTGTCCCTGAATGGCCCCGGGGTGCCCGACAAAAATTCTTGTAGCACCCAAAACATAGCTCCGTTCGTGAATCCATCAATTTTGATGGATCCGAGACATCGATTTTCAGCTAAGGGACCCCCCACACCGTGCCTCAAAGACTCGAAAACGGTGCAAATGTGACATATTTGGAGCTAGGGTTTGGCTCAGTGAGGGCCATTCCAATTTCGCTCAAGGGGGATATTTCTCATCCGAAGGCTCCCGGGCATGTGTGGCCACCATGGACACATACACAATGGCCACTTGCACCTATGGGAGCCGATGGAATCCAAGTTCACTCGCCAATTTAGGTTCCGTGGCCCTAGAGCAAATCCTCAAAGTGTCCGTGAATGGCCCCGGGGTACCCAAGGAAAATTCTTGTAGCACCCAAATTGTGGCTTCGGTCATGAATGCGTCAATTCTAATGGATCCTAGATGTCGGGTTTCAGCTAGAAGAGCCCCTACACTGTGCCTCGAAGTCCCGGAAATGGTGCCAATGTGCCATCTCTGGAGCTAGGGTTTTGCTCAGTGAGGGCCATTCCAAATTTGTTCAAGTGGGGAATTTCTCATTCAGAGTCTTCCTGGTGTGCATGGCCACCACGGACGTGTCCACAATGGCAATATGCACCTGTGGGAGTCGACGGAATCCAAGTCCACTCATCGGTTTGGGTTCCGTGGCCTCGGAGCAAATCCTCAAAGTGTCCCTGAATGGCCCCGGGGTGCCCGAGGAAAATGCCTGTAGCACCCAAAACGTGACTCTGATCGTGAATCCGTCGATTCCCATGGAGCTGAGACACTGGTTTTCAGCTAGGGGATCCCCCATACCGTACCTCAAAGTGCCATAAATGATGCCAACGTGCCATCTTCGGAGCTAGGGTTTTGCTTAGTGAGGGCCATTCCAAATTCGCTCAAGTGGGTCATTTCTCATCTGAAGGCTCTCAGGTGTGCGTGTCCACTGCAGACACATCCAAAATGGAAATACGCACCTGTGGGAGTTGACGAAATCTATTTCTGCTCACCGGTTTGAGTTCCGTGGCCCCGGAGCAAATCCTCAAAGTGTCCATGAATGGCCCTGGGGTGCCTGACAAAAATGCCTGTAGCACCCAAACTGTGGCTCCGATCCTGAATCCATCAACTCTGATGGATCTAGAGCGTCAGGTTTCAACTAGGGGACCCCCCACACCATGCCTCGAAGTCCCATAAATGGTGCCAATGTGCGATCTCCGGAGCTAGTGTTTTGCTCAGTGAGGACCATTCCAAATTCGCTCAAGGGGGCCATTTATCATTTGAAGGATCTCGAGTGTGCGTGGCCATCGTGGATGCATCCAAAATGGAAATACACACCTATGGGAGCCGACGAAATCCAATTTCGCTCACCGTTTTGGGTTCCGTGTCCCTGGAGCAAATCCTCAAAGTGTCCCTGGGGTGCCCGACGAAAATCCCTGTTGCACCCAAACCATGGCTCCGGTAGCGAATCCTTCAATTTTGATGGATCCAAGATGCCTGGTTTCAGCTAGGGGACCCCCCACACCATGCCTGGGGGCCTTCAGATGATAAATGGCCCCCTTATGCGAATTTGGAATGGCCCTCAATGAGCAAAACCATAGCTCCGGAGATGGCACATTGGCATCGTTTCCGGGAATTCGAGGCACGATGTGGAGGGTCTCCTAGCTGAAACCCGGTGCCTCGGATCCATCGGAATCCATATATTTGTGACCGGAGCCACGGTTTGGGTGCTACGGAAATTTTCATCGAGCACCCCTAGGCCATTCATGCACACTTTGAGGATTTGCTTCGAGGCCACGGAACCCAAACCGATGAGCGGACTTGGATTCCGTTGGCTCCCACAGGTGCGTATTTCCATTGTGGACACGCACTCCCAGGAGCCTTCCGATGAGAAATGGCCCCCTTGAGCAAATTTGGAATAGCCCTCACTGAGCAAAACCCTAGCTCCGGAGATGGCACATTGGCACCATTTTCGAGACTTCGAGTGTTAGAAAAACAGGATCGCAGAGCAATAACAATAAATAGAAATGCAAATATAATCACACATACACATTAGAAGAGAGACACAGATATATCATGGTTCACCCAAATGGGCTATGTCCACACTGAAGTTGCCAGTCCTTATTATTATACCATCCAACAAAGTGAAGAAATACAACCTGCAGCACAACCTCTACACTTCCTATTCACTTTCTCACAGCCTCTCTTCCAATCTTAGAGATATTTACAATGCATAATACCTAATACATCAACCCTATCCGTATTACAATGTATTTCTCTTATAAGGGAAATACAATGGAAAAATACCATGGGTTACCCAAAACCATGGGACCATAAAATGTTGGCGAAAAACAACCCCAAAATATTTTCTTGAGGGCATTGCCCCCAAACCCCCATTTCTCGGGGGCACTGCCCCCGTAACTCAGGGGCATTGCAACCGAAACCCAAGGTTGAGGAATGAGTGTACAGTCCTCTGAGGTGCACGGCTGAGACAATATCATCTATGAGACTGGAAGATCTGGCTCCACAACCAACAATCTCCCACTTGGAGACTGATCACAACAACTCCACTGCTGCTATACTTGCTGGACCTTGGACTTGGCAACTTTCTCATCTTCACCTTCATGCTAGAAGGCCAACTGAAACCAAGCAGGAACTCAGTTTCTCTCTGGTCACTACCTTTGTGAACATGTCTACAGGATTTTGGCTAGTATGTATCTTTTCCATCTTCAACAGTTCATCTTCCAGAACAGAGCATATGAAATGGTACTTGAGCTGTATATGTTTAGTCCTATAATGGAATGCTGAGTTCTTTGCAAGATGAATGGCACTCTGGTTGTCACTATACAACCTGCTATCCTTCTACTTCTTACCCACTTCCTCCATAAACTTATGCAACCAAATCATCTCTTTACTAGCCTCTGTAACAGCAACATACTCTGCTTCCATTGTTGAAAGTGCAACAACCTTTTGCAATCTCGAAATCCAACTTACTGTTGTTCCACCTATAGTAAACACATACCTTGTGGTGCTCCTCCTGCTATCCTTATCACCTACCATATCTGCATCAACATATCCCTGTATAACGGTGTCTGAACCTCCAAAACATAATGCCTGAGTGGTATCACCTCTCAAATACCTGACAATCCACTATACTTCCTTCCAATGTTCTTTACCTACATTGTTCATATATGTACTAACAACTCCCACTACTTGTGCAATATCTGGTCTTGTGCACACCATGGCATACATCAAGCTGCCAACTGTTGATTGATAGGGAATCTTGGACATGTAATCTATCTCTTCCTGTGTCTTGGGACACATTTCCTTACTTAGACTGAAATGGCTGGCCAAAGGTGTACTAACTGGTTTTGCATTATGCATTCTGAACCTATCCAACACCTTTTGTATGTACTCACCCTGATGCAATGTCAATTTGCGATTTTTCCTGTCTCTCGTTATTCTCATACTAAGGATTTGCTTTGTAGCACCCAAATCCTTCATCACAAATGAATTAGCTAACTTCCTTTTGAGCACATTTATATCCTGCATGTTAGACCCTGCAACAAGCATGTCATCCACATACAATAACAAGATAATATAACTTACATTATCTAGCCTCTTGAAATAAACACAGTGGTCAGAATGACATCTACTATAACCTTGTTCTGTCATAAACCTGTCAAATTTTAAATACCACTGCCTTGGAGCTTGCTTCAAGCCATACAAGCTCTTTTTCAACCTGCATACCAAGTTCTCCTTACCTTTGACCTCATACCCTTGTGGTTGTTGCATATATATCTCTTCCTCCAAATCCCCATGGAGAAAGGCTGTTTTTACATCTAAATGTTGAAGATGCAAATCTTCTACCACCACTAGACTTAAGATAGTCCTAATTGAATTCATCTTAACAACAAGAGAAAATATTTCATCAAAATATATACCTTTCTTTTGTGCAAACCCCTTTACAACAAGTTTGGCCTTGTACCACTTCTTACCTCCTTCTTCTTCCTTCAACCTGTAAATCCATTTGTTCTGCAATGCTCTTTTACCAGCACGCAACTGAACCAAATCCCAAGTCTAGTTTCCTACCAATGATACCATCTCCTCATTCATGCCTTGCTCCCACTTCTTTTGGTTTCCACTTGCATTGCTTCTTCATAACACTCTGGTTCACCAGCATTAGTCATCAATAAATAATACATTGAAGGAGAGTATCATTTAGGGAGTCTACTTAACCTAGTAGATCTTCTTGCAGTTGCAGGAGTTTCAGGTACTTGCTGATGTTCTTGATTTTTTGGCATCTTTGGAACTTCATTTTCTTCAATTTCATCAAGTACTATGTACTCTGTCTTAACCTTTTCTTGTTTCTTAACCTGCAACTAATCTTTATACATGACCTTTTCATTGAATATCACATCTATACTCTTGATGATTTTGTTATTTTCATAATCCCATAAGCGATAGCCAAATTCATCAACCCCATATCCAATAAAGGTACATTTCCTGGATTTAGCTTCAAGCTTTGTTCTATTTTCTTTATCAATATGGACAAATGCTTCACAACCAAACGTTCTCAGAAATGAGTAGTTTACCTTTTTACCTGTCCATGCCTCCTCTGGAATACCACCATCCAAAGCACTTGAAGGTCCTCTGTTTATTAAATAAACAATAGTATTTACAGCATCCGCCCAAAACTGTAAGGGCAACCCTGCATGCAATCTCATACACCTTGCAGGCTCCATGATCATTCTGTTCATCCTTTTAGACACACCATTTTCTTCTGGTGTTCTTGGGACTGTCTTCTCTCTACGAATCCCATGATATGAACAGTAACTATCAAACTCCTTGCCGCAGTACTCACCTACATTATCATATCTGAGACACTTCAACCTTTTTCCTGTCTCATTCTCAACCAAAGCTTTCCACTTCTTAAAAGAAGAAAACACATCAGATTTCTGTCTAATGCAATAAACCCAAGTTTTCCTAGTTGCATCATCAATAAATGTAACATAATAATGAGACCACCAAGAGATTGTACTTGATCCGGTCCCCATACATGTGTATGCACAAGCTCTAACTTTTCATTCTTCTTATGTTTCCCAACCCTGAGAAATCTGACTCTCTTTTGTTTTCCATAAACACAGTTTTCACAGAATTCCAAACTTACCTGCTTCAAATTTGGCAGCAACTTCATTGAGTGGAGAATCTGCATCCCCTTCTCACTCATGTGGCCAAGCCTGTGATGCCACAATGCTGTATCTGTACCTATGGAAGCTAAAGAGATAGAATGGTCAGTATTATGAGGACATAAATACAACGTACCTACCCTGTCTCCTTTTGCTATCACCATTGATCCTTTAGTGATCTTCCACCATGTTTCTCCAAACGTAGATAGACAGTCGCCATCTCCCAACTTCCCTGTTGAGATCAGATTTCTTTTCATAGCAGGAATATGCCTAACATCCTTCAGTAGCCAATCAGTTCCATTCTTAAATTTTATCCATACCTTACCCATTCTAACAATTTTACATGGCTCATCATCACCCAATAAAACATGTCCAAAATCGTTTGGAACATAATCATGAAAATATTTCCTATGAGGTGTAGCATGACATGAAGCCCCTAAATCTACTACCCAATAATCACTAGTATTATCTAATGCAAGAATCAAAGCATCTTGTAACACATCACCAGCTACATTTGCTTCCTAGGTAGTTTTCTACTATGCATCTCCTTTCTTCTTTAGAGATATGCAGTCTTTCTTCAGATGCCCTTTCTTTCCATAGTTCTGGCACTCTATTTTTCCCAGTCTTAACTTGGATCTTCCCATTTTAGACTTTCCATGATTACCTTGGCTCTTTCCTCTCTCCTTTTGTGTTCCCCTTCTCTCCATGGTCAACGCATTACCTAATTTCTCACCTGTGCTTTTTCTTCGCATTTCCTCGCTAAGAATAACACCAATAACATCATCAAATTTCAAGGTGTTTGAACCAGAGACAGAGTTACTTACATCCATGACCAAGCTATTCCAGCTTTCTGGCAATGAACAGAAGATTAGAAGATCCCTAACCTCATCATCGAATTTCAGACTTATAGAACTTAGTTTATTTATAATCGTATTAAACTCATTTAAATGATCAGTAACAGATCCACCTTCAGACATCTTCATATTAAATAAATGCTTCATTATAAATACCTTGTTGGAGGCCGAGGGTTTTTCATACCGCTTACCTAATGCGCTCATCAAACCCTCAGTTGTCATTTCTTTTGAGATATTGAAAGCCACCGACGAAGCCAAGGATAGCCGTATTGTACCCAGTGCCTTTCTGTCAAGAACCTCCCATTCTTCATCCTTCATAGCCGCCGGCTGCTTTGCTCTTCCTCCCAATGGTAGGAAGAGATCCTTCTGGTATAGATAGTCCTCCATTTGCATCTTCCATAACTAGAAGTTTTGGCCATTAAACTTCTCGACCTTAAACTTTCCTTCTTCTGCCATTGCTCCCACTCGAAATAGAAACCCTAGTTTCCTGCGGGTTTATCTGCCAAATAGACCTTCGGCTCTGATACCAATTGTTAGAAAAACAGGATCGTAGAGCAATAAAAATAAACAAAAATGCAAATATAATCACACATACACATTAGAAGAGAGACACAGATATATCTTGGTTCACCCAAATGGGATATGTCCACATTGAAGTTTCTAGTCCTTATTATTATACCGTCCATCAAGGTGAAGGGATACAACCTGTAGCACAACCGCTGTACTTCTTCTTCACTTTCTCACAGTCTCTCTTCGAATCTCAGAGATCTTTATAATGCATAATACCTAATACATCAACCCTATCCGTATTACAATGTCTTTCTTTTATAAGGAAAATGCCACGAGTTACCCAAAACCATGGGCCCGTAAATTGTTGGCGAAAAACAGCCCCAAAAATTTTTCTCGGGGGCATTGTGTAATGTCCCCATTCAAATAATTTCATAGTAAGACAATCCCATCAATCCTACTAGTTTCCTAGGTTGGATGGGCACATGTGGAATGATAATAAGGAAGCTAATAAATGATGTTTAGACATTAGAAGGGTTCAATTATTTAATAAATAGAGTGAATAAAGAAATTCAAGAGAAATCCTAGATGGCAAATGGTTTTGGAGACATATGGAGGATGTGGGACCCACACTAGCTTGATTTTTCATAATACATGGTATCTCTCTCTTGCAAATTCGAATTAATGGAAAGGTGAAAACTCTTGGGTGAGTTGGTAATTCATAACACATGTCATTGATCATCTTAGGTCGAATTGGGAAGGATTGGTAACCTTCATGGAAGATAAAGAGTCAAATTGGAAGTTTGTGGACACTTGGGCTAGATTCCCCAGCCCCTATGACACCAATGATGGAGCATCTATGACAACTATGACAAATTGCAGAATTGACCTCTAACATCTGACCACTATGACATGTCAGCCCCAAAAATAGGCACAAGGAAGGCGCTCATGGGAGTTGGAGAAGCCAAAGAGACTCAAAATCGAATTTGGGAGAAGATGGAAGGTTGGAACTAGGAGACAAGTGGCAAATGTGGAATATTTCCTAAATGGAAATCTATTGAATCTATTGAGAGGATTTCGACCCTTAGAAGGCTAATGTTGGTTATAAAATGTATAAATGAAGTATGAGAATGGCTTTTGATGATTTGAGAAAAATTGCATTTGTGAAGAGAGAACTAGTGGATGACTAGTTTCTTGCCTTAGCCAATTTCGAGGGTGAAAGATTCCCATCCAAGTTGGTGTTTGGAGAGGCCACTCAGGTCTTTCATGGTGCTTTAATGGAGTTTTATTTGCAGGTAGCATCTACAGGAAGTTTCATAATTTGGTTTAGTGCAGCACTTTCTCTCCACCGTTTCCAGTTTTGAAGGCATATTCATGCTCCTTGAGGGAGGGCATTTTTGGTGAGCTCTTGTGCTTCTTGGGAGAGATTCTCATTATATATTTATGATTGTAATAGCTTCATATCCTCTGTTATTAATATTTAGAAAGTCTCAGGTCAAAATACCCACTGGCTGTATGCAAAAATATTGATTAATGAGCACACAATGTCCATTTCCCCAATGCTTTGATGTATGACCCTATAGGGTTGATTATTTCGAATGGATGGATGATTCTCTGATATATCTGTGATTCATATACTGCCATGGATATATTCTACAAGTTTCATTTACTGTACTTGAGCATTTGAAGCATTGTTACTCGGTTTGTTTGTATTGAGAGGTGAAATAGTGCCATTTCCCCAAGGGTCGAATTGGGGGTTTTTGCTGTTGAATGTGAGAGAGTTAGAACATGTTAGAAACCTATGTCAACCCTTCTCTTTACTATGTTAGTATATTGTTATTGGATGCATATGCTTTGTAAGTCGTCCCGTAGTATTTGTTGATCTGTAGTTTATATTAGCCCATAGTATTGGACGCATATGCTTTGTAAGTCATCCCGTAGTATTATATGTCCCATAGTTTTGACTCATAGTATTGGGCATAGACTTAGTATATAAGTGTGTGTTGAGGTCATTGAAGGCACCGTGAAGTTAATTATATTGAGCTTGCTCAAAGGAGGTTGCCTCCTCGAAGTGGCCCGTGATCAATATAAAAGTGATTATGAGTCTATTATTTCTGATATCTTGTGTATTTGCATTAATTAATTATTGCAGGTTCATCACATCTGGTATCAGAGCACTTTCTTAGGCTCGTTGGGTGGAATTTCTGCCAAATTTTTTTTCGCATCTGTTGCAGCTTCGGATTTGGGAATAATCCCTATCCGCTTAACTGTGGGAAGTACTTGGGTATAAGCCCTAAAACTCATTGTGAGGAGTACCACAGGGACCCCAAAGTAGCTGGCCCATTGAGAGGACCTGCCAGTGAAAAGGGCAACGATCCCTACCTTATTGACTAGTTCCCACCCGTGAGGTAAACCAAGAGCTGTCGTTTGTGGCAAAGCGGTTATCAGTTTTACCTGAACCGTGGAGTGAGGGGTACTGCCCCAATACGCAAGCCATCAGACAGCATTGGTGGCCGAGTGAAATACCTGAACCGTTGGGAAGCCGTACATACTTGGGGTCCATATCTATTTTTAGTTGAACTGTTGTCGATCACTTCCGCTCCAAATCCAGCCGTTTCAGATCTATTCTGAAAGTCGTTCCAGATCCAGTCGCCATTTCAGATCCAGCCGTTTTTTATCCCTTCCGCGCCGTTGCAAATCCATCTGTTGCAGATCCCTTCCGCACCGCTGTTGACGATCCATTTCTGGAAAATAATAATAATAATAATAATAATAATAATAAAAATAATAATAATAATAATAATAATAATAAAAGAAAAAAGAAAAAAAAAAGGTTTTTTCTCCATATCTCCCTTCTTTTCACTCTGTTTCCCTTGAAATTTTCGGGGAACCCCTGTCATCCCATTCTGCATCTTTCATTCCCGAGGAACCTATCCCCAATTCCCCTTCCCAAAGCCCGAAATCCCACATTTGTCTATTTTTAGGGTTTGCCATAACTTCCTCAAATTTCACCCAATCACCTTCAAATTTTACCACAGAGTTCCTTTCTGAATTCTGCTTCTTTGTCCCTCTCTGCCAAATTTTTTCATTCTATCACCTCGCTTCTGAAATCCCCCTTTTTGATTTCTTGTCCTTTCGACAGTGTCCAAAATCTATTCAAACCCCAATTAACCATCAAATTGTTTCCCCAATCCAAATTTCCCTTTACTAAATCAGCTTCTATTTGTGTTTTTCTACCCATTCCACCTAACAAACAAACAAACAAAAACCTGGTTATGGTTGTCACCCGTGTAGGAGCACACACCATGGAGGAAGCACTTGCAGGCATCCAAACCAAACTCCAAGATCTGGATGAAAAATTTCTCAACCTCTATCTTCAGCATTCAGCCATGAACAATACCAGACAGCCAGAATCTTTTGCAGCCATCGGGTTCTCTTCTTCCAGCAATTTTCGTGGGCCGAAGCTTGATTTTCCTCGCTTCAATGGTACTGATTCGACTGGATGGATATATCAAGCAGAACAATATTTCAATCTGCATAATACTTTTGATGCCCAGAAAGTTCCAATTGCATCCTTTCATTTGGAACAGGAAGCCCTTCAATGGTACCATTGGTACATCAAAGCTCATCCCGAGCCAAACTGGACAGATTTTTGTCAACTCATTTTGCCACGATTTGGTCCTAGTGCTTTTGATGATTTCACAGGAGTACTCACTAAACTTCACCAAATTGGCATAGTGAGAGAGTATTAGACAGAATTTGAGAAATTGGCCAATCACACAGAAGGATTGTCTGATGAATTCTATAGGAGTTGTTTTATCAGTGGTCTCAAGGATGAAATCCGCTCAGAGGTCAAAATGTTTTGTCCCAACACAATGATGGAAGTCCTAGGGTTGGCTAAGCTGGCCGAGGACAAGATCGCAGCTCAACAACGCTCCAAACCCACCTTTGTTCCCTCTAGAAATATGGGTTCCCAACGACCTCCCATCACGCCTGCTCCTCAACCGACTCCTATTAAGCATTTGTCTGAAATAGAAATGCAGGCACGCCGAGAAAAAGGGCTTTGCTATAATTGTGATGAGAAATTCACTCGGGGACATAGATGTGTTCAACAAAAGCTCTATCTCTTGGATGTGGATTATCTGCCTGCCTTAGAACTTGGTGAAGAAGCTATAGATACAGTAGATGATCAAGTCGACATTCAACACCCTCCTGTTGACACCCCATCTCAGGACGACCCACCCAAGATCTCTCTCCATGTTGTAACCGGCGTCACCACCCCACAAACAATGCGGGTCAGGGGATACTTCAAGAATCTCCCTCTTACCATACTCATTGATTCTGGTAGCACTCATAACTTCATTGACCCTCAGATTACCAAACAGGATGATTGTTTTGTCCATCCTTGCTCCAACTTTGAAGTCATGGTTGCCAATGGGGGCACCTTACCTTGCAAGGGGAAGTTTCACAATGTGCGTATCTCTATGGAAGATTATAACCTACGCTCTGACATGTTTTCCTTGTCCTTAGGCGGATGTGATGTGGTTTTGGGCGTTCAATGGTTAGGCACACTTGGCCCCATCTTATGGGATTTTGCTGAACTTTGGATGCAGTTTAAAGTCAATAGGGCACAACACAAATTTATGGGCTTACAACTAGGGTCTCTCTGCATCATCAGTTCACATCGCCTGGAAAAAATCCTTAAGAAGAATTCACATGGTTTCATCGCTCAGCTCAATTCCATTCAGATGCACCCATCAACTGTCTCCACTACTTCCTTTGATAGATATGCAGGTATCTTTGCTGAACCAATGCGCTTGTTTGTGATGCACCTGCAACAATTAATTCATAAAAATATGCGAAATAGCAGAAATGACAGAACTCAGAATCACTTTTATATTGATCACAGGCCACTTCGAGGGGGCAACCTCCTATGAGCAAGCTCAATACAAATAACTTCATGGTGCCTTCATAGGTCTCAACACACACTTATATAGTAAGTTTAGGCGCCAATACTATGGGTCAAAACCATGGGCCACTACAAACTATGGATTAACAATACTACGGGCGACTTACAAAGCATATGCGCCAACAACAATAACATAAACTATTGATCAACAAATACTACGAGACGACTTACAAAGCATATGCGTCCAACAACAATATACTAACAAAGTAAAGACATGGGTTCCTAACATCCCCTCCCCCTTAAAAAAAGATTTGTCCTCAAAGCTTCAGATGTGGCAATTGTTGTTGAATCTGAAAGAGTGGTTCCCATGTAGCATCCTCTGGTTGTATGCCGTGCCACTGAATTAAGACCTCTGTGATAGAGCGAGAGCGAAGCTGATGAGTGCGCCGATTGAGGATGGCCTTCGGCTCCAAAAGGATGGATCCTTCATTATCCAGTTCGGGTAAAATCGTTTGTCCGCTGATGTTGGTGCCAGAACTTTCTTCAGACAAGAGACATGAAAGACTGAATGCGGGAAGAAGGAGGAAGTTCCAATTTATAAGCAACGGACCCAATCTTCTGAAGAATCCGATATGGCCCATAGAACTTTGGAGCGAGCTTATGACACCCTTTGAGTTTCAGGGAAGACTGCTTGTACGGATGGAGACGAAGAAAAACCATATCGTCGACTTGAAAAGTGCGCTCAGAACGGTGCTGATCAGCTTGCTGCTTCATGCGATTTCTTGCCATGTGAAGATTGTCCCGCAAAGTGCGAAGAATCTGATCACGGTTTCGAGGGACCATGTCAACTTCCTGAACTGGTGAACTGGTGAACTGGTGAACTGGTGGGGGTGTATGGAAGAAGAACTGGAGGTGCCTGACCATAGACTGCTTCATATGGGGTCATTTTAGAGGCAGTGTGGTAAGAGGTATTGTACCACCATTCAGCGAGAGGGAGCCACTTTGCCCACTGATGTTGTTGTTCAGAGGTGAAGCAACGAAGATAAGTTTCCAAGCATTTATTGATAATTTCAGTCTGACCATCTGTTTGTGGGTGATACCCGGAACTCAGCTTCAGTTTGGTGCCAGTGTGTCGAAATAGTTCAGTCCAAAAATGACTGGTGAAAGTTGCACCACGATCTGAGACAATGGAAGAAGGGATGCCATGAAGACGAAAGATCTGGTCCAGGAAAATTTGAGCGACTGAAGAGGCTGTATAGGGATGGTTGAAAGCACAAAAATGACTATATTTGGAGAGGCGATCAACCACAACGAGAATCACTGTCTTCCCGCCAGATTTAGGGATCCCTTCAATGAAATCCATAGAAATATCTGTCCAAATCCGTGTAGGTATGGGAAAGGGTTCAAGCAATCCTGGAAGGAGTGTTGTTTCACCCTTATTGCACTGGCAGGTATCACATTCGGCCACCATCTGTTGAATTGTTCTTTTCATGCCCTTCCAAAATAAGTTACGCCGTGCCCATTCATATGTTTTGAGGAACCCAGAGTGCCCTGCCGATGGAGAAGCATGGAGTTCATAGAAGACAGCCTGTTGAAGATCTGTGCTCTGGGGAAGCACCAGACGACCCTTGTATCTCAGAGAAGCACCATCCCAAGAGTAATGTGGTACAGCAGAAGGGTTGTTGGTCAAGCGTTGGATGATTTGAGATAAGGAAGAGTCATTGACATAACCCTGTTGAACAGATTGCAACCAATTTGGAACAGGCATAGAAATAGCTGAAAGAGAACCTTGGGCATCAAATGTGCGAGAAAGAGCATCTGCCACAATATTGTCTTTACCCTTCTTGTAAGTGATCTCATAGTCATAACCCATGAGTTTGCTAACCCATTTCTGTTGTGCCAGGGAGGAGACACGATGTTCCAAGAAATATTTTAGACTCTGGTGATCAGTCTTGATGCAGAAATGATTCCCTAATAGGTATGGGCGCCACTTCTGTACTGCATGCAAAATAGCCATCATTTCCTTCTCATAGGTAGAGGCCGCTAAATTCTTACCTGAAAGGGCTTTGCTAGTGAACGCAATGGGGTGTTCATCTTGAAGGAGAACAACACCAAGTCCATTGCCGCAAGCATCACTCTCAATAGTGAAGGGCTTGGAAAAATTGGGCATAGCTAGAACAGGTGTAGTACACATAGCTTGTTTTAGTTTGTCAAATGCACACTGAGCAGCATGCGTCCATGTAAAAGCATCCTTTTTCAATAGAGCGGTTAATTGAGCTACAATCTTCACATAATCCTTGAAAAACTTGCGGTAGTAGCCAGTCAACCCCAAAAAACCACGAAGGCTCTTGAGTGTCTGAGGATGCGGCCAATTGTTCATGGCATCGATTTTGGCAGGATCCACGCGAACCCCTTGTGCTGAGATAATGTGCCCGAGATACTCAACTTCCTTCTGTCCAAAAACACATTTAGACTGCTTGGCATGGAGATGATGGTCAGAGAAAAGTTGCATGACAAGATCCAGATGCTGGAGATGTTCATCCCATGTTTTATTGTAGATGAAGATATCATCAAAGAATACCAGAATGAATTTCCGCAAGAAGGGTCGAAATATTTTATTCATTAATGCCTGGAATGTGGAAGGAGCATTAATGAGGCCAAAGGGCATGACCAAAAACTCATAATGGCCATCATGTGTGCGAAAAGCTTTTTAAGGGATATTATCCTCATGAACTCGAATTTGATGATACCCAGAACGAAGATCCAACTTGGAGAAAAAGTGAGCCCCATGAAGCTCATCAAGAAGCTCATCCACAACAGGAATTGGAAACTTATCCTTGATGGTGAGGTGATTAAGTGCTCGGAAGTCAAAGCAGAGGCACCATGACCCATCTTTTTTGCGGACAAGAATAACTGGAGAAGAAAAGGAACTAGTGCTTGGGCGAATAATACCTTGCTTTAATAAGTCCTGAATGAGCATTTCAATCTCCGTTTTTTGGTGAAATGGGTAGCGATAGGGCCTAATGTTGGGAGGAACGCTGCCAGGAAGGAGCTGAATACGATGGTCTTCTGGCCTGGAAGGTGGAAATCCCACTGGTTCAGCAAAAACACCTGTATATCGATCCAGAATTTGTTGTAGATCCAAAGGAGTAGTGGAGACCGCTGAAGGTTGCATCTGAATGGAATGGAGCTGAGTGATGACACCATGTGAATTCTTCTTAAGGAGTTTTTCCATGCGATGTGAACTGATGATGCTGAGAGAACCTAGTTGTAATCCGGTCAAGGTGTGTTTTTGGCCATTGAGGGAAAACTGCATCCAAAGTTCAGCACAATCCCATAAGATAGGGCCAAGTGTGCGTAGCCATTGAGCGCCCAAAACCACATCACATCCGCCTAAGGTCAAGGCAAACATGTCAGAGCGCAAGTTATAATCTCCCATAGAGATACGCACATTTCGACACTTCCCTTTGCAAGGTAAGGTGCCCCCATTGGCAACCATGACTTCAAAGTTGGAGCAAGGATGGATAAAACAATCAACTTGTTTGGCGATCCGAGGGTCAATGATATTATGAGTGCTACCAGAATCAATAAGTATTGTAAGAGGAAGCTTCTTGAAGTAACCCCTGACCTGCATTGTTTGGGGGGTGGTGATTCCAGCTAAAGCATGGAGAGATATCTCTGGCTGGTCATCTTGAGACGGAGGGTCAATAGGTGGTTCCTGAATGTTGACCGGAGCATCCAGTGTTTCTGGATCTTCATCACCAATTTCAGAGGAAGGCGGGGAGTCCACATCCAAGAGATAGAGCTTTTGCTGAACACATCTATGTCCCCAAGTGAATTTCTCATCACAATTATAGCAAAGCCCCTTTTCTCTGCGTGCTTGCATCTCTGTTTCAGACAAACGCTTGATAGGAGTTGGTCGAGGAGCCTGCGGTATAGGTGGTCATTGAGAACCCATATTTTGGAAGGGAACAAAAGTGGGCTTGGAGCGTTGTTGGGCTGCAATCTTTTCTTCTGCCAACTTAGCCAACCCTAGGGATTCCATCATTGTGTTGGGACAGAACATTTTGACCTCAGAGTGGATGGCATCCTATAGACCACTGATAAAACAACTCTGGTAAAAGTCATCAGACAATCGTTCGGTGTGGTTGGCTAGGTTCTCAAATTCGATTTGATACTCTCTCACAATGACAATTTGGTGAAGTTTAGTGAGGGCTCCTGTGAAGTCATCAAAAGCACTAGGACCAAATCGTTGCAAAAGGAGCTGGCAAAAGTCTGGCCATTTGGGCTCTGGATGAGCCTTGATGTACCAACGGTACCATTGAAGAGCTTCATGTTCCAAATGAAAGGATGCCAGTGGAACTTTGTTGACATCAAAAGTATTATGCAGACTGAAATACTATTCTACACGATAGATCCATCCAGTTGGATCAGTACCATTGAAGCGAGGAAAATCAAGCTTCGGACCACGAAAATTGCTGGAAGAAGAGAACCCATTGTCTGTTGAAGACTCGGACTGCCGTTTGTTGTTCATAGCTAAATGTTCAAGATGGAGGCCGAGAAATTTTTCATCCAGATCCTGGAGTTTGGCTTGGATGGCTGCAAGTGCGTCCTCCATGGTTTTTGCTCCTGCATGGGTGACAACCATAACCAAGATTTTTTATTTATTTTTTTTCGGTTGACTGGGTAGGAAAACAAAAACAGAAACTACTTCAGTAAAGGAAAATCTGGACTTGGGAAAAAATCTGAAGGGTAATTGGGGTTTGACTAGGTTTTGGACACTGTTGAATAGACACGGAAGCAAAAATGAGGATTTCAGAAGCGGGGTGAAAGAATGGGAAAATTTGGCAGAGGGGAACAAACAAGCAGAATTCAGAAAGGAACTCTGTGGTAAAATTTGAAGGTGATTGGGTGAAATCTGAAGAAGTTATGGCAAACCCTAAAAATAGACAATGTGGGATTTCGGGCTTTGGGAAGGGGAATTGGGGATAGGGTCCTCAGGAATGAAATATGCAGAATGGGATGACAGGGGTTCCCTGAAAATTTCAAGGGAAACAGAGTGAAAACAAGGGAGATATGGGGAAAAAACTTCTTTTTTTTTCTTTATTATTATTATTATTATTATTATTATTATTGTATTTTATTATTATTATTATTTTTATTATTATTTTTCAGAAATGGATCATCAACAGCGGTGCGGAAGGGATTGAAAATGGATGGATCTGGAACGGCTTGCAAAATGGATCTGAACGACTGGATCTAAAATGGCGCAGCAACGATCGACAACAGTTCAGCTGAAAATAGATATGGACCCCAGGTATGTGCGGCTTCCTAACAGTTCAAGGGTTTCACTCGGCCACCAATGTTGTCTAACGGCTTGCGTATTGGGGCAGTACCCCTCACTCCACGGCTCAGGTAAAACTGATAACTGCTTTTCCACAAATGACAGCTCTTGGTTTACCTCACGGGTGGGAACTAGTCAATCAGGTAGGGGTCGTTGCCCTTTTCGCTGGCAGGTCCTCTCAATGGGCTAGCTACTTCGAGGTTCCTGTGGTACTCCTCACAATGCGTTTTAGGGCTTATTCCCAAGTACTTCCCACAGTTAAGCGGATAGGGATTGTTCCCAAATCCGACCTGCAACAGATGCGAAAAAAAAAAATTGGCAGAAATTTCACCCAGCGAGCCCAAGAAAGTGCTCTAATACCAGATGTGATGCACCTGCAACAATTAATTCATAAAAATATGCGAAATAGCAGAAATGACAGAACTCAGAATCACTTTTATATTGATCATAGGCCACTTCGAGGGGGCAACCTCCTATGAGCAAGCTCAATACAAATAACTTCACAGTGCCTTCATAGGTCTCAACACACACTTATATAGTAAGTCTAGGCGCCAATACTATGGGTCAAAACCATGGGCCACTACAAACTATGAATTAACAATACTACGGGCGACTTACAAAGCATATGCGCCAACAACAATAACATAAACTATTGATCAACAAATACTACGGGACGACTTACAAAGCATATGCGTCCAACAACAATATACTAACAAAGTAAAGACATGGGTTCCTAACATTGCTGCCTTCAAGAGACCTTTTCGGTAAGAATTTAGCCACATCTACCTCTCAGCAGGAAATGATGGCTATTTTTCATGCAATACAGAAGTGGCAACCATACCTATTAGGGAATTATTTCAGCACCAAGACTGCTCTCCAGAGTCTAGAAAATTTTTTGGAACAATGGGTCTCCTCCCCAACACACCTGAAATGGGTTATCCAACTCATGGGTTATACCTATGTGATCACTTACAAGAAGGGTAAGGAAAATATGGTGGAAGATGCTCCTTCTCGCACAATTGATGACCCAGTTTCTCTTACAGCTCTTTCTCTGCTTGTTCCAAATTGGTTGCAATATGTTCAACAGGGCTATCTCTTCTATGAACTCCATGCTTCTTCACCAACAGGGCACTCTGGGGTCTGCAAAATGTATGACCGGGAAAAATGTAACTTCTTTTGGCAGGGACTAAAAATGACAATTCAACAGATGGTGGCTGACGATGATACTTTCCAAGTCAACAAGGGTGAAACGACACTCCTTTCGGGATTGCTCAAACCCTTGCCCATCCCTACACAGCTTTGGCCAACTATTTCTATGGATTTCCTAGCAGCGCTCTGGTGGTACAATACCACATCTCAAAGGACACCATATGAAGTAGTCTATGGAAAAACACTGCCATTTCTTCTTCCATACACCCTTAGCAACTCCCCAGTTCAGGAAATTGACTCGATTCTTCGAAACCGTGATCAGATTCTTCTCATTCTGCAGGACAATCTTCACATGGCCAGAATTCGCCTGAAACAACAAGCCGATCAGTACCATTCTGAGTGCATTTTCCATGCAACTGACAGGGTTCTTCTTCCTCTACAGCCTTCCAAGCAATCCTCCTTGACACTTCAAAGGTGTCAGTGGCCCAAAATGCAAACCGAGGATGCTACCGGGGAACCACTCCTTCAGATTCTGCAGCAATTTCTCCAACCAAAGCTTTGAGGACAAAGCTTTTTCTAAGGGAGAGGGGATGTTAGGAACCTATTTCAACCCTTCTCTTTACTATGTTAGTATATTTTTGTTGGACGCATATGCTTTGTAAGTCGTCCCGTAGTATTTGTTGATCTGTAGTTTATATTAGCCCATAGTATTGACCCATAGTATTGGACGCATATGCTTTGTAAGTCGTCCCGTAGTATTATATGTCCCATGGTTTTGACTCATAGTATTGGGCATAGACTTAGTATATAAGTGTGTGTTGAGGTCATTGAAGGCACCGTGAAGTTAATTGTATTGAGCTTGCTCAAAGGAGGTTGCCCCCTCGAAGTGGCCCGTGATCAATATAAAAGTGATTCTGAGTCTATTATTTGTGATATCTTGTGTATTTGCATTAATTAATTATTGCAGGTTCATCACAGAACAGTAGTAAAAATCAATTAATGGTGTATATGAGACCTTAATCACATAATTAACACATTACATACCTCTTTTCATGAATTTGTGGGAGTTTGGAGGCATTTGGAAGGCCATTTGCAGGGTTACCCCGGGGGGATTTGATGCACAAATTACTAGTCAAAATTACATATATTGATCAGAATACAAATCAAGTTTGCAGCAGTATTTGGAGGGCCATAAAACATCCCTGAACCTAATATTCAAGTCTAAATATCATTCATACACTCCTACAGAATATTTGGGAGCATTTGGGTTGATTTGGAGGTCAAAACAGTAAAACTAGTCAAAGATCGAAATTGGGGAAAAAGTGGAAAAATTGGCATTTTAATAAAATTTTGAAAAAGGGTCATTACACATTGCCCCCAAACCCCCATCTTTAGGGAGATGCTATAAACCCCAAGGTTGGGGAATGAGTGTACAGTCCTCTGAGGTGCACGGCTGAGACAATATCATCTATGAGACTGGAAGATCTAGCTCCACAACCAACATCGAGGCATGGTGTGGGGGAGGGCCTAGCTGAAACCCGATGTCCCGGATCCATCAGAATTGAGGGATTCGCTACCCGAGCCCCTATTTGGGTGCAACAGGAATTTTCGTCGGGCACCCCAGGGCCATTTAGGGACACCGTGAGGATTTGCTCCGGGGCCACGGAACCCAAACTAATGAGCGGACTTGAATTTCGTTGGCTCCCACAAGTGCATATTTCCATTGTGGACGCGTCCATGGCGGCCACGCACACCCGGGAGCCTTCAGATGATAAATGGCCCCCTTGAGCAAATTTGGAATGGCCCTCACTGAGCAAAACACTAGCTTTGGAGATCGCACATTGGCACAGTTTCCAGGACTTCGAGGCACGGTGTGGGGGGTCCCCTAGCTGAAACTCGGTGTCCCAGATCCATCAGAATCAATGACCGGAGCCACAGTTTGGGTGCTATGGGCATTTTCGGCAGGCACCTTTGGGCCATTCAAGGACACTTTGAGGATTTGCTCTGGGGCCACAGAACCCAAACCGGCGAGCGGACTTGGATTTTGTCGACTCCCACAGGCGCGTATTTCCATTTTGGATGCGTTCATGGTGGACACACACCCCCGCAAGCCTTCGGATGAGAAATGTCCCCCTTGAGCAAAATTGGAATGTGCCTCACTGAGCAAAACCCTAGCTCCGCAGATGGCACGTTGGCACTGTTTCTGAGACTTCGAGGAACGGTGTGGGAGGTCCCCTAGCTGAAACCCGGCATCCTGGATCCATCGGAATCGACGGATTCATGATCAGAGTCACGATTTTGGTTCTACGGGCATTTTCCTCGGTCACCCCTGGGCCATTCAGGGACACTTCGAGGATTTGCTCTAGGGTCATGGAACCCAAACCGGTGACTGGACTTGGATTCCGTCGGCTCCCACAGGTGAGCGTGGCCATTGTGGACCCATCCACAGTGGCCACGCACGCCCGGGAGCCTTTGGATGAGAAATGGCCCCCTTGAGCGAAATTGGAATGGCCCTCACTGAGCAAAACCCTAGCTTCAGAGATGGCACATTGGCACCATTTTCGATTCTTCGAGGCACGGTGGGGGGGTTCACCCAGTTGAAACTCAATGCCCCAGATCCATCGGAATCGATGGATTCTCGACCAGAGTCATGGTTTGGGTGCTACGGGCATTTTTTTCGGGCACCTCGGGGCCTTTCAGGGACACATTAAGGATTTGCTCTAGGGCCACGGAACCCAAACCAGCAAGTGGACTTGGATTCCGTTGGCTCCCACAAGTGCACGTGGCCATTGTGGACCTATTCACGGTGGCCATGCATGCCCAGGGGCCTTCAAATGAGAAATGGCCCCCTTGAGTGAAATTGGAATGGCCCTCACTAAGCAAAACCCTAGCTCCGGAGATGGCACATTGGTACCGTTTTCAAGTCTTTGAGCCACAGTGGGGGGGCGTAGCTGAAATTCGATGTCCTGGATCCATCGAAATCGACAGAATCTCGACTGGAGTCATGGTTTGGGTGCTATAGGCATTTTCGTTGGGAACCCCGGGGTCATTCAAGGACACATTGAGGATTTGCTCCGAGGCCACGAAACCCAAACTGGTGAGCAAACTTGGATTCCGTCAGCTCCCACAGGTGCACGTGGCCAATGTGGATCTATCCACGGTGGCCATGCATGCCTGGGGGCCTTCGGATGAGAAATGGCCCCCTTGAGCGAAATTGGAATGACCCTCACTAAGCAAAACCCTAGCTCCGAAGATGGCACATTGGCACCGTTTCTGAGTCTTCGAGACAGGGTGGGGAGGGGTCCCGTAGCTGAAACCCGATGACCCAAATCCATCGAAATCAAAGGATTCGCTACCGGATTCACGGTTTGGGAGCTACGGGCACTTTTTCCAGGCACCCTGGGGCCATTCAGGGATGCTTTCTTTTCTTGTGTGCAATTGGACCACTTGCCTAATCTTTTTGTCAAATGTGGATATTCTAAGCATGGTTGAGGTGATGACAATGAGGTTCATATGACTCCAATGAATCTTCCATGGATCATGGGATAAAATGATGTCTAGGACCATTGAGTTGACTATGTTCAATATGTGTCTTAACATCAAAAAGTCCAAGATACTTAAATTACAAAGAGTGATTATCAATATTACCAAAACATTGAAGACATTATCAACACTAAGGGTCTATGCCAACTTGTGCAAGTAGTAGTTCAACACATTAACCATGCTTTCATTAAAGGCACATACTAACACACAAAGAACGATCCATATGTAACTACATTAACAATTCTCTTTTATTTCTCAATCCAATTGCACCTATGCACACCCCTCATGTTTGAACTAATTTAAGTGATATGGTGAACCCTTCCATCCAAGCACGCATATGAACTTCTCTTATATCTATGTTAGTTTTATATAATATGTGATGCAATGCTTGTTAGAATTGACTATTATAACCATTACAAGGTTAAGTATAGAAGATCCAAGACAATGATTGAACACAAATGTTGAAGATGTAGATGAAAACACTAAGAAACTTCATTACTTTAGATAAACAAATATGAAGAAGTCATCATCTCCTATTTATTTTTTGGTATCCCTAAGTCACAACACTTTGTAATGTAAATATCACTCCTTATTTTGCTTGGTTAGGTATGTTGTTGTTGAAAGAAAAATATATCTATGTTGTTCATTTCATCTAAATTTTCCTTGAAAAATGTTGTTCCATAAGTCCTGAGATTGGCAAGGGAAAATAATGTAAGATTGATTTAGATACATCTCATATCCATAGTATTTTCCTAGAGAACTAGTGAGAACTATGGTTGGGTGCTTAGGTGTCTCTCCAAATGGAAATATGTCCATAGGATGGCTATTTGGTCACTCAGGTTGATGTTAGGCCTTGGAGTACAATCATTTCCTAGTCAAACTTTGTTCTACTCCTGAGCAAAACCCTAGCTCTGGAGATGGCACAATTGCACTATTTCTGTGTCTTTGAGGAATGGTGGGGGGGGTCCCATAGCTGAAACCGAGTGTCTCGGATCCATCGGAATCGACGGATTCTCGATCGGAGCCACAGTTTGGGTGGTACGGGCATTTTCATTAGGCACCATGGGGCCATTCAGGGACACTTTGAGGATTTGCTCTGGGGCCACAAAACCCAAACCAACGAACGGACTTGGGTTATGTCAGATCCCACAAGTGCACATGGCCATTTTGGACCTATCCACGGTGGCCACGCACTCCCGGGGGCCTTCGGATGATAAATGGCCCCCTTGAGCGAAATAGGAATGGCCCTCACTGAGCAAAACCCTAGCTCCAGAGATGGCACATTGGCACCGTTTCCGAGAATTCGAGGAAGGGTGGGGGGGGGAAGCTAAAACTCGATTCCCTGGATCAATTGGAATCGACAAATTCTCGACTGGAGTCACGGTTTGGATGCTATGGGCATTTTCGTCGGGAACCTCGATGCCATTCAGGGACACATTGAGGATTTGCTCTGGGACCACGGAACCCAAACTGGTGAGCAGACTTGGATTCCGTCGGCTCCCACAGGTGCACATGGCTATTGTGGACCTATCCACGGTGTCCACGCATGCCCGGGGGCCTCCGGATGAGAAATCATCCCCATGAGCAAAATTCGAATGGCCCTCATTGAGCAAAACCCTAGCGCCAGAGATGGCACATTGGCACCGTTTCCGAGTATTTGAGGCACAGTGGGGGGGGTCCCCTAGCTGAAACCCGGTGCCCCAGATCCATCGGAATCGATGGATTCTCGACCGGAGTCACGGTTTGGGTGCTACAGTCATTTTTGTCGGGCACCCCAGGGCCATTCAGGGACACATTGAGGATTTGCTTCGGGGCCACGAAAACCAAACCGACAATTGGACTTGGATTCTGTTGGATCCTACATGTGCAAATGGCCATTGTGGACCTGTACATGGTGGCCATGCATGCCTGGGGGCCTTCGGATGAGAAATGGCCACCTTGAGCAAAATGACCCTCACTGAGCAAAACCCTACCTCTAGGGATGGCACATTGGCACCTTTTTCGAGTCTTCGAGGCATGGTGGAGGGGGTCCCCTAGCTAAAACCCAACATCCTAGATCCATTGGAATCGATGGATTTGCTACCGGAGCCACGATTTGGGTGCTACAGGAATTTTCTTCGGGCACCCCGGGGCCATTTAGGGACACTTTGAGGATTTTATCTGGGGCCACGGAACCCAAACCGACGAGCAGACTTGGATTCTGTCAGCTTCCACAGGTGCACAGGGAAATTTTGGACCTATCCACGATGGCCACACACACCCGGGAGCCTTCGGATGAGAAATGGCCCCCTTGAGCGAAATTGGAATGGCCCTCAGTGAGCAAAACCCTAGCTCCGGAGATGGCACATTGTCCCCGTTTTCGAGTCTTCGAGGCACAGTGGGGGGGGTCCCCTAGCTGAAACCTGGCACCCTGGATCCATCGGAATCGACAGATTCACTACCGGAGTCACGGTTTGGGTGCTGCGGGAATTTTTTCCAGGCACCTCGGAGCCATTCAGGGACACTTTGAGGATTTGCTCTAGGGCCACAGAACCAAAACCGACGAATGGAATTTGATTCCGTCGGCTCCCACAGGTGAACCTGGCCATTATGGACGTGTATCCTTGAACCAATACACAATTCCTTTATGTAAGTTCCTTACAAGCCTTTGTGTGGTATACAAGTTCCATCAATAGGATTTGTACACTAGAAAGGGGTGTTATGTCCTAAACATTGTAAAGGGAGGAATTAAGGCACTTAATCCGTAATTAAATATTGTAGAGCTTAAGTGCCATGAAAAAAACCTAGAAACTACATCATGAACCCTCATTAGGGGTTGTTTTCACTAGGAGTTGAATATGGGAACAAACAATATGTTTTTTCCCTTGGGGATAGGTGTCAAGGTCTTGACCATGGCTAGGGGACGGAGACAATTTCCTTAGGACCTTTACCATGACATGAAATAAAAAAACTACAACCTCGAGCTCTAAACATATCTTCGCATGCTCAACCACCTTGAACACATCCTTACACTACCACATGGGTCAATCATTATTGTTGGATATGGACACCATTAGTATTTTTTACATGCATGGATGGGTCACATGGCCTTAACCATGGTAAATGATCCTTTATTGTATTTTATGATTGAAAATAAGTGCCTTTGGATATTATTGAATCACTTTTAGCTCAATATCATTGAATGCATCCTTTAACCAACACACAATTCCTTTATGTAAGTTCCTTGCAACCCTTTGTGTGGTATACAAGTTCAATGACTAGGATTTGTATGCCAAATATGGGTCTTGTGGACTAAACATTGTAAAGGGGGGAAGTAAGGCCATTAATCCCTAATTGAATCTTCTCAAGCGCAAGTGACATGAAAAACACCTAAAAACAACATCATGAACCCTCATTAGGGGTTATAGATGCCATGAATAGATTTTGAGCACTATAAATGGTTGTGGATTACTAACCGATGTGAATAGAGGAAATGAAGGCCCTTAGCACATGAATAAAGCTTCCCATAATCCAGCAACATGAAAAAAAACATGGAACCACTACTTTGTAGGGGCCTTTGACATTCAACATGGATATGGATTCCATTAGGTGGTTTATTGCACTATGGATTAGTTGTGGGGGCTTAACCATTACCAAATAATGAAAACAAGTTTCTTAGGATATTGTTTAAGCCTCTCAAGCTAAAGGGCCTTAAAAAGGTGATGCTAGTGTATTGGAACAAAATGTGAAGCTCAATAGTGAAGATGAAACAAAAAAGATGAATGACACTTTGTATCTAGAGTTGGTGGGAAGTCTAAATTATGTTACATCAACTAGACCAAATAGTGAGTTCATGGCTAAGGATAACCAACAACCATCAAATGAGATAGACAAAGTTCCATCAAATTGACAAATAATCCAGCTTATAATGGCAAGTCCAAGAGTCCTTGAAATGCTGCATCATTTTCATAAGGTGAAGATATAATGAAAGGAAATCTAGTATTTGGTCTACTATAATACATATGAGAATGTGGATGGCATCTTCATTAATTATTTTGAAAAGACAAAATTCAAAATGTGTAGATATAATTTGTGTGTTTGGAAAACCTCTTCTTCTTTGAAATAATGAATGAATGAGTTGTTCTTGAGTTCATTCCTAAAACCATAATAATTCATTGTGGTGTTTCTAAGCTAATAAAATACATTATAGTGTGATATGAGTGAGACATTGATCTCATTGTTTAGGGAATTTTATTGTTCCTTTTTTACTTTCTTATTCTTAGAACATGCACAATGCGAACTACTGATATATAGGTTTTCATTTTACACTTTCATGTGATGTAATAAGTATATGAGAGAATGATATTTATACACACTGCAAACTATGCAAAAATGCATTTGCATTTTACACTCAATACTACCTTGATCCATGTGCTTGATGTGTGAAAAAGTGTAAGATGCAAGACCCATTCAAATACAAGTGACACATATTGAGGTCACTTGGTGTCTAGAAATAACATCTATATGCGTGTGAAAACTTTTCCATAACATTGCTATTGAAGACAAAATCATGTATGCAAAAATGTAATCAAAGACAAAGTCATATAGACAAGTAAAGATCCATCTATTAATATGCAAAAATGATCCAATCATGCACACTTTTTGGAAAAATGGAACATCGATCTCAACGTCTATATAATGGAAACTCGTGCCCTATACAAAATATGGAAACTTGTGCCCAAAATGCCACATCGTGGCTAGTGTACATAGGAGGGTCTCTCAATCCTCCTGCCCACCCTCAGAGCTCCCAAGTGCATCTCCAAAATCGATCTTCCTCTTCTTCATGCTAGAGGAAGCTGGGTCCTTCTGGAAACTTGGAACACGTCCCCCTGTTCCATGAAATGAAAACAATAATATGTCAACTTTTCCAGGAAATTATACATGTATAAAACATAATTTAAAAATAAAAATAGTTTTTAAATCTTAAATAACTCACTGCATGCGAGACTGTAAGTCGTGAGGGGGTCTCTCTCCTCATTGCTCCAAGTCTCTCAGCAATGCCACCCTGCAACATTTAGAACAATCAGATAAATGATGAAATTAGATGCATATAGTAATTTTTCGTTAAAATCGAACGAGATTTTCATAAACTAATCAATCTCACCGTGAACACAACCAGCTGGTCTTTGGGGATGGCAGATGGAGCAGTCGATTGGACAACCTGCTCTGATGCTAGGGTGAATGGTATAGGTACGGGTGTAGCCACATCGATGGTGGCTACACCACTAGGGGGCACATTGGAAGAAGGAGAGGTGGAAGGAGGAGGCATGGACTGGCGTGGGCGAAGTGGAGATGCATGTCTAGGGAGATAAACCCCAATTGGTTGGAGTATGGATGGGGCCACCGTGGAAGGGGAAGTGAGTGTGATGGGGGAATGTGGGGGGGGGGGGGGGGGTGAGGTCTGTGTTGCGGTGGAGGGATGGGTGAATGTGGATGGGTGGTGTATCGTGGTCGGATGGGGGAGGGTGGAAACATGGGAAACTGTAACGAAGGTGGTGGAAATGTTGGGATGGGGTGATGGGACGTAGGATATGAAACAGAAGGGGGATCTGGATGGAAGTGTGGTGCCGGATAGGAGGGAGGGGCTGGACGGAACGGGGTGGGGAGGGATGCATGGAAGGGGGCCTGTGTGCCAAGGGATACAACTGGCATAAACGGTGGCCAAAAGGCCGGGGAGGGAGGAATAACGGCACTGGCAGGCCGAGGTGCTCACACCTGCATACACATTTATAACTACATAGTTTAATATAGAAAAATATAAATATACACAGAAAATTCATGATATTTGAAATTAAATTTATACTTTAATACACATGATACCTGCACACGTGGAGATCTGCTGATCCCCGGTGGCAATGGCTGGTCGCTAGAGATTATGGACACATGTGTGAACATTACAGTTTTTAGATTGAATTTATAAAAATAGTATTAACAATATTAAACACAATTCCAATGAGAATAACAACGATAGTACTTAAAAAAAATGACTCCAATAATTTAGATTCAAGTTAGATGATAGTGGTTTGATGGGCTTTGCATATTATATAAAGTTTTTATTGTATTGGTGCAATCCATTTGTTCAAGACTTGGTAAAGAACATGATTGTGTGGATCGTGTCCTTTGACCCACAATGGATTGCTCCCATGATATGAACAAATGACCCATTATGTGGTCATTCATTGAAGATAATGTGGCAAAGAAGATTGAGAATTTATGCTTGAAGTGTTTGATGGCCAAAGTTGTCATTGATGACAACACATTAATGACAAAGGTCAAAGTGATGACATGGCAAAGACTTGACTAGACAGATGATAAACATGACAAGCTTTGATGACTTGACAAGTGGCAAGCAAGAATGACAAGTGTAGAAGACTTGAAAAAGTGAATACATGACAAACGATTGATGACAAGGACTTGATAATGACATTGATGACAATACATTAATGATAAAGACATGGAAGAGTTAAGAACATGGATCATACACATTATGGCAAGCACAATGGAGATGGTGACATGGGTTGAGGAATGGAAAAGGTGACAAGTATGAAAAACATGGAACGCATGACAAGTGTTTATGACAAGCATGGAAGAAGGACATGGAAAGCTAAGGACAAGACAAAGGCAAGTGACAAGCAAGCAAGCTTGATGACTTGGAAAGCATGGTGTTTGATGACATGGAACATGACAAGGAGGACATGCTTGATGACAAGAAGGATTGATAACTTGGTGACATGGAGGACGATGAATTGGAAAACATAATATTAGAGGACAAAGACAAGATGATGAGGTGGAAAAGGAAGATGTGCGGGCATTTGGAAGGCCCCTTGCGGGATTTTCAAAGCACCATTGCGGGCAAAATCAAAAGGACCCTACGACCATTATTTGAAGCACCCACTGTGGGAACTTGTGGTGTATTGCGGGCATATTGATAATGTCCTACGGGCATTTACATGAGACCATTGCGTGCATAATCCAAGACCAACTACAGGCATGTGTTGATGGCCCTTGCGGGCATTTTTAAGAGTACATTGCGGGCATATTAAGGGCATATGTGTGTCTCACATTTAATATTCTAAAAGGATAGAAGGTGACATGGAATGAAATTAAAATTAAATAAGGTGACATGGCATAGAAGGTGACATGGCATGGCCATAATTAAATAAATCATATTTGATTTATTTAATCATCTTAATGATAAAACTATAAATAGAAGACAAGTTTCATAGAAGACAAGAGTATAAATAGAAGACAAGTTTCATTTTTAAGGAAGCAATGTGTGAAGATTTCGGGATATTGAGGAGAGATATGATTTCAGGGGTCGGGATGACTGAGGAAGGTTCGGTGAAGTAGCAGCAGCAGCAGTAGTGGTGCAGCAGTAAACTAATTTTTATCTCTAATCTTTTGGGCTTCACTAAGGTAGCAGCAGTGGTAGATTAATGACAGCATGACCATGGACAAATGAAGATATGTTTGGGGACAGAATGAGGACATGCTATTAAACAGAATGAATATGATCAACTTATGGACAGATTGTTGATGGACAGAATGATGACAATGTCACCGACAGCAAACTGATGATGGAAATTTCTATCATCATTGGTCAAGTAAGAATGACAGATTTTGGAAATTTCTCTCCCATTTCTATAATAATTAGAGGTCTAGGATGCCTAAAGTGAACATGAACACATGTGTCTAGTTTTCTTACGTTTTCATGTTTTATAAGGTTTCATTTTTGTTTGGTTGGATTATAGGAATTTATAGCTCTCAAATAATTTATACAATATGATAAACACAACTGTAAAATCCGATGATAATATGGTAATTACTCAGTGCTAATTAATTTTGAATTATTGAACACAAATTACTCATAACTGGATCTAATTATTCAAAGTAAAGAAGTTACCTGTGTGTATGGTGCTGCAATCTCCTCTGTTGCTGCCATGGCTCGGTCTAGGTCAAAGGAACCGATGTCCTCCCACCTGGAGGATGGAGACTCGGCCCTAAATAACTGTACATTAAAACAAATAAATTCAACAATGTGTAATTCAAAGTTAAATATATTAAACGATATGATATCAAATAAAATACAATAAATACTTGAACATTAAATAAAACAATAGCTAACCTGCTCCATGTATCTCTTTGTGGCATGTTGCTGCATAGGACCATGTCAAGAATGACCACAGTGAGAACAATGATGTGCCATTGTTCCAGTAGAAATAGATGGCCCCGCCTGGGTTCCACTTGTACCTGGCATGTCCCGGCCACCACCCATAGACCATGCAACTGTGTGTGTCTCATCGATGTCCTCTCGGATCTATGAAGACATAGCCACAAATGTGGTATGTCTAAGCAAATGACGTGTGGCACGTCTAACTGAGTCATCAATCTCATCTAGGCCACTACCAAACCCAGGTGGCTGAGGAGGGGGGTTTGGCTCTCTCCTGGGTGTAGGAGGTCCTCTAAATGGGTTGCGGCGGGCTTGAGGTCGATCTTGGGCAAAGCCAAGACCGACACCCCAAAACTCAGTGATGTCAAAATAGTTGACATGGTAACCTAGCTCAAACTCATCCCACAATTTTCGAAGGAAATACTGTGGTACCTCCAAATTATTGCATGGGGGCCTGTCAAACACCATAAACCATCTTTTTCTCCAGCTATCTCTCCATGGATGGTAAATACACCAGTCCATGCAAAACCATCTCTTTATCACATCTAGAGGTTGTCTTGTCCTGGGATCTATGAATTTGTTGCACAAATGGGCTTTGGTGATGTTGAGGTCTTTAATCTATTCTTTGGATATCCCAGTGGAGTAGTGCTCCCTCATTCGAGCCCTATATTGGCTCAGATTTTTTATCTCACTGTGGGCAATGTTGATGGATTCAAGGATGTTTTAAAATGATGAAGCCAAGGAAACCAGAGAGGGTTCCTTGGTGCTCTTCAATTCATCACTTAATACCCTTAATGCATTTAAATCTTGGTGTAATTGATCTTCGTGGTTTTCAGATGGTTCATTGTCCGTTCCAATGCTGATATTGTCTTCTGATGGTTTGGTTTCATTGGTTTCATCTGATGGTTCTGGTGTGTTTGTCATCTTGTTAGGTGTAGTTAATCTACAGTGACAATTTTTGGGTTTTTTAATTGATCGTAAAAATTTTTAAATTAAAATTGAAATGGAAAATAAAAAAAACAACAAAAACATGGTTCGTTGAGCACCTTCCTGGAGGCAACGTCGGCAACGTGGGTCGGCAACATGGTGGAGGTTCGAATTGATGCCGTTGATGAGGCTTTGGGTGCTCCAACGCACTCGCGGGGTGGTTGTTTGGCCGCTTTGTGCTCCCGGGTTTGTTGAACAATGACAAACCTGTGCTCCATTTTTTTTTTTATAAAAAAAATAGAGACGCGCATGCGTTAATAATGTGTGTGTGCATATGTTTGTGTACGCATTAATAATGTGTGTGCGCACGGGTGAAAATGCGAAGTTGGGAAACAATTCCATGACAAAGGAGTGAAAAAAAAGAGGGCACGTAGATGAACAAGGGGAAAAACGTCAACCTCAAACTCTCGGCCGAGAATTTAAAAAACTCTAGGTCGAGAGTTTTGAGAGTTCAAACTCTAGGCCGAGAGTTTGAACCAATCACCGCGCTGTATTTTCAAAAAAACTCTCGGACGAGAGTTTGAACTAAACTCTCATCCGAGAGTTTGGAAGGTATTTTTCGGCCGAGATTTTATGGTCAACAAAACCTGCGAAAATATCAGGCATCTTTCTGGAACCTGCAACTTTGGCAAGCCCAAACCCCTACAAATTTTAAGTATTATTTGTCGGACTTAGTTGCAATGGATTCATCTCTGAATCTAGTTTCCAATGATATAATAATTGTTTCATTTCAATTTGAATTACTATTTATTAATAATTTTTTTCTAAACCTTATCCCTTAAGAATTTTATTACTCTGAAAAATCACCCGAAATGAAAATTCAATATCATAACAAAGACAACACCAAAAAATTTGAAATATCACATAGCTCATAATTGGATCGTCCTATTCAAAAGGGTACTTTTAGTGTTTCCAATAAGAGTCACATTTGAAAGAAAATGTGAAGACAAAAACATGTGTCGATAATGCACCATTTTCTGAACATACGTTGTTTCGATAAATAATAAAAAATAGTTCCCAAGTCTTGAAAACTCAAAATATAGTCCAGGATCAATTGTAGTGTGTGTAGATTATGAGCCTACAATTTTTTTCCCTAAAATGAATAAACATCTATCAAAAAAACGTTGTCAACAAAGGTCACTCATTATCTATACCTAAAATTTTCAAGTATATGCCATTGGTTGACAACAAATTTGTCCCACAATATGTCCATAAAGAAAATTAAAAAAATATGAATAGAAATCTAATTCAATTCTCTAAAACCTTTGTGTTTACTTCAAGTTGAAATCCCTAAGGGAGATATGGGTGTGAAGAGGTCGAAGTTGAAAAACATAAAAATTAGTAGTTTTGTTTATCAAAAACAAGCCAAAATTGTTTCCCAACTT
Organism: Larix kaempferi; assembly: GCA_027924585.1. Taxonomy (NCBI): domain Eukaryota; kingdom Viridiplantae; phylum Streptophyta; class Pinopsida; order Pinales; family Pinaceae; genus Larix; species Larix kaempferi. The sequence goes on along the minus strand of BSBM01000274.1, from coordinate 20,344,902 downwards.
CATGTTTTCACCTGCACCTTTTTTCCACGTCGACTCAACAACGTGGACGTTCGGAATTGTCGAAGCAGAGACGCGTGTGCGTGTTTGAAAGCATGTGCATGCCCCTATTTTTTTCTGCTTGCGCGCTTCTATTTCGGCCTTTTTGGGTACCAGCTTCGTGTGGGTACCCGTAATTCTTTTTTTGTTTATTAATTTTTTTAATACATGACAATGATAAAAAAAATTCAATTCAAGGCCCCTCATCCAATAAAAATTGAACATAATTTTTCAAAAAACAATTTATAAATACATATTTTAACCTAACTTTGATGTGTCTTTATAAAAAACGAAATATATGTATTAACTAATACACAAACATGGAACATATAGTCTCTAACATAGGCAAGGACTAAAAATACAGTAAACAAATTTCACATATAAATTTTGAGAAATAAGAAGTAAATTTTTAAAAGAGGTTCTGTAATTTAATGGTGAAAATATTAAGTGAATATATTTTGTTGACATATATTGGCAAAACGGATGGGTATCTAATTTTTATATATTGACCAAAATAAACAAAAGATGGATTTTTGTGTTAGAAGGTTAACACAAGAATTTGTAAAAGTCTTGGTTGTTATAGCATAAAAAATGGAGATAAGGAAGTAATTAGAACAAATAAAGGAAATATGGGAAAGAGAATAAAACTTGCACATGCCAACAAAAACAATAATAGTGCATTAAAAAATGCAGAGCTAGTTGGATTTGCTTTACATTCATAGAAATACTTGAAGATTTGTTTGTCGAGGTAGCACATGAAGTAGTATAGAACAATGTATGAGAATTTATGAGAAGCAACTTCTATTTTCCACCACCAATTTTCACCGGTAAGAACTATGATATTTTTATCATTAATGTTAAAATTCAAATTAATACCCTTAGCAAGTGAATGTGGAAGCACATTTTACCATTCGCCCGCAACATGAAGACCAGAAATATGGAACAATTGAGAGCTTTAATCTCTCATCTGACCACTGCTTCCACAAAGGAAGAAGTATGTGAAGACAAAGGTTGATCTAAAGAGGCCAAGTTTAGGACCACTTAAAGGGCCAAAATCCAGTTTCTACAACTCCTGGAGTGGAAAGAATACATCACTAGTGTATGAATTGTCCTAAATATTCTAGAAAATCAAGTCAAAAGCATGAAAACAATGGAAAAGTGAGTTTTTGGATGAAAATAATCAAAATTCACCAAAAGGTTTAGTCCCACATTCATGTTTGGTCATTGAGTGCACAAATCCCAATGCTATAAAAGAAAGGCATTTGTGGCATAGTAAATTACAGAAAGTGAGAGTAAAGGCATGCTGGAAGATTGGACAGTTTGGAAAGCTCATCTTCAACAAATCTCTTGAAGGATCAAAGGAAAGGATGGAGAAGAATGGATCAAAGAAAAGGAGCATGGATTCACCTCAAGCGAGGTAAGTAATTATCATTTCTTCTTTGATTTTATATGAAGTAATTCAATTTCCCCTCCCATTTATGAGTTTAATTTTTTTTCCTCCAAGTTTATTTGAAATTCAAAATGGTTAAGGATATTAGGAAAGTTTAGATAATTGTTTCATTTATGTCAATTGAATCTCACCAATTCATAGTAATATGGCTAATTAGAGTAGACACATCTCTACTATGATCACCATTAGTAGATTGGCAACTCCACTTGGGTTTAATTTGCATTTTTTTTCAAAATTTTGTTGTTCTAAGCTTAATAATCTTCCTAAAACTTACTTAATTATGTCATAAATTCATTTTGAGTATATTTCGGGTCTTTATTTACCCCAAACCGCTTAGGAATTTACAAAATTTGAGAGAATTTAACCTCGGATCCAAGATATTTAAAGGTATGTCAAGCTTTTTGCGCCCTGCCAATTATACACAGAGCAAAAATCCCTGATTTTAGCTCTGCTCTGTTCTGGGGGAGTGAAAATTTCCCAAGAAACAAGATTATCATTCCTGTACAGTTATCCACAGTGTGAAATTCCCTAATTTCCACACTCTGTTATGTTCTGGGGGTGTGAAAATTACCTTATTTTCACTCTGTACTCAGTGAATAGGGAGCGAAAATCTTGTATGAAGCCACATGATCTTGATTTTTGGCTTTAATTTGCTCAGTTTTTTGTCATTTTCAGTGATTTTTATGCATTTTTTGGCTTAGGAATCCCTTAAATTAGCTTTTATACCTTACATGGACCCTAATTAACTAAGATTTGGAAGATATTTGAAGATTTTAAAGTTTTTTGGTTCAAAATTGCAAGAAAATTATCAAAACTAGTTGTGAGATTTTACTGTTTTAGGACCGCTTTTAAGCATAATATTTGTGTTTTAAGACCTATACATGATATTACAAATATTTTAGTATCAATTCACAACAAATTTGGAAAATTTTGGTAATATTTAATTTGAAAACTTTAAAGTTGAATTTTCCCTCCAAAACCCTTAAGAATGGCTTGATTTGGCATTTTTTTTCAAATTATTTCTCATAATTTGTTTTAGATATGATTTCTTGAGGTCATATTTAGCACTTAGATCCTCGATTTGATGAAATTAGGATTGATTTATAAAAAAAATGATTAAATGAGTAGTTTGCAAATGGTAAAAATTGGAAGAACATAAAAAAATTGTTTCAGGAACCTTTAGGATTTTTTGAAGTTCACATGCTTGCCAACCTAACACAAAAAACAAAATCACAGCCAAAATACTTCAAAAGATCATTTGAAAACATTCCACAAACAAATTTTCATTGAAATTCAAGAAATTGAACATTACACATTTGAGAGAATTTGAATATTTTTCCCTCCAAAACCAAAAGAATAACTTTAACAATTAGTAAATTTATGTTTTGGATCTACAATATTTCATTTTCCTCATGCACAATTAGATAAATTTGTAGCTTGAATCTTCAATTTTCTTGAGATAAGTTGTGTTTGAGCCACCGTATCCTCTTCACTTGGGCTTTCGGGTGATCTTGTGAATGAGAAAGTGGATCTCATTTGTAATAGTTTAGGATTTGATTTTTCAAGCAATTTCTTTTCGAGCCACAGTATCCTCTTCACTTGGGATTTCGGACAATCTTGTGAATGAGAAAGTGGATCTCATTTGTAACATAGTAAATTTGAATTTTTGCATATAGTTCTCAAGATACCGTATCCTCTTCACTTGGGCTTTTGACCGATCTTGTGAACGAGAAAGTAGATCTCATTTGTAATGTTTACTTCATAGTTCTTCAAAGGGATCTACGTATCCTCTTTGCTTGTACTTTTGGGTGGCCATGCAAACGAGAAACAGATATATCCCATGTAACAGAGTTCGATTCATTTCATTTGAGATATTGTTTGGTTTACATCGATTTTTTAAATCAATAATTAACCATATTTCAGAAGGACCGTTCCTAAAAACATCAAAAAATATACCAAAAATTTTGCATCACCAAAACTTCACTAGATTTGGAAACCCATTCAAACATTTGAAAAGAGGTTTTTATGCATGTTGTAAACAAAAATTGAAACAAATAAATCGATTAATTTGTGAACATAAAACATCATTTCTTTAGAAAAAATATTTTTTCAAAATCATAGAGAAAAATCTATTTTTGCAACTTGCATGTTTGGAAGACCTACAAGAACCTCTACTATTTTCACTAGTTTAGAGCATTCATCGAATTGAAAGGTAGATTAGTGAGCATTTTTGCATTGTTTGATTCTGCATTTTGAGTCATAAACACCATCGGTTTCACTTCTATCCCTGAAACTAAGCAAAGTACCCTTAAAATTGGTGCTTAATATAAAACTAACCAAAATTTGATTTCCATATCACCAAAAAGGTTAGTCTAGGGCCCTGGATTAGGATTGGAGAGTTAACACTCCTAGGATACAAAACTTTTGAAATTAGCATTGATTATAGAGTGCAAATCCATTAGTATCAAAAAATTCTTGTCGGAAAAGCGCATCTAAAACATGTGTCAAGCATGAGGTCAGTCTAGATAAGTAAGGGTGGTACCCCTCTTGCTTGTTTAGTAGGATATGAGATCATCACGGAATTCCATGTAAATGACAAGTCTTCATGGTGACATCACTTTTCTGGAGTACTTGGTTATGAGAGTTGTCCTAGACTTACAATTTTTCCGCCCGACCGTCGATTGTGAAGTGGTAACCTTAGTCACTATTCCTAGGATATCACGTGGGCTATTGCGAGTGGGGGACACTTGCAGTACCTAAGATGGAATTTGAAGCCTTTGCTCCTTGGGAGGGTGATTGGTCAAGAACCAATACTTGGACCTTTGGTTTTTAAAGTTTATTGTAATTGTTTCTCATACCTTCACTATTAGTAATTGTTTTAGGGTTGACATCCCTCAGGAGCTACTAGTTTTGGAAGGCTCTCTAAATCCATCTTTCCACTGAAATTCGGTTATTTGGGAAAGTAGATTGCTTGCTTGGATTCATAGAAACTTTTTAGTGCCACTTTTATTTTTGTTTACTCTAGATTGCCTCTAGGATTATTTGATTGCATCTTTAATTAAAGTACCAATTTAAACAAATCATTTTATCAAAATATTCAAAGTGGCTACTCTCCCGATCCGCCAGTCATGGCGGGCAGCGAGGTGAGTCACCAGAAATTGAAGGCCTCGCTACATCATGGAGATGGATACAAAAAAAAACCTTGTGACTTGGAAACTGAACAACTTCTAGATTCAATTAGAAGTAATAGAGAAGAACAACATCAAACAAACTGAAACATCACCATTACGTAATGAAGAAAACACAGAAATTATTGATAATAGTGCTCCATTTGAAATTGAAACACTATAGAACAACACGTCTACTCACATAAACACACCTTTGACAAATATTTCAAACCCAGTTATAATTCACATTATTGATTCATTGGACTACATCAATCCTCTTTTCAGTTATTAGAATAACTTGAAAAATTCAACACTTGACCCTATGGCTTCATCAGGAGCACAAGGGACTACATCATCGCAACCTCAAGCAGGTGTTGGAAGTAGAAATACGTACACTTTGGCCTCTACGTCAATCCCAGCCATTAGTATACCTGTCGTTAGCACAAGTTCAACTGGAACTTCAGTGCCAGTTGGTATAGTTTTGAGTTCCAATCCCGGAAGGACACCCACTTCGTCTGCAGGGATCCCTATTGGTGTTGATGTATATGTAACTTCGGAATGTATTTCATACATGTATGTTGTGTGTACTCCTATAGAGATGGTATTATTCCTCTATACGGAAGTGTCGTAACTTATACTTGATGGGTTATTAGACCACCTTGTTGGGGTCAGCCCTATATAAGTCATGTGGGTCAAAGGGTTATTAGACCACCCTATTGGGGGTCGGCCCAGTCATCATTATGTTATGTGGTTAAGTTCGAGCCTACATGATTTATGTAAAAGGCAAGTCAAGTCAAGTATAAATAGAGTGCGGGAGGCACTCTATTTTATCACTCACTTCTCACTCATGAACTCAAGGAGGAGTGGCACACTTATGGAGGAGGAGGATCTGCTGCTCGGATATGTCTATCTCTTATGTTTGGGTTGTATCATTGCTCTATCTATCTCTGAGGAAGTTATTGGGGTTTTTCACCTTTATGGTTTTCCCCAAGTAAATCTTTGTGTCTCTTGTGTGCTTGCATTATTGTCTCCATGATTGATATGCTGTAGATGTTGTTCTATCAGTTAAGATCCTAGATCAAATTGAAGTAAATTCTGAAAATTTAACATGGTATTAGAGCTAGCCTGAAAGAAGGCATGATATGGCATGTATGACACTTGTTGCACTTACGATGCTAGGGCTTGATATAGCAAAAACCAGTCATCGTAGCACTTTCGCTATAAATCTGTTTTGGCAAATTGTTCTAATCTGAAACTTTTACAGGTCGAAGATCAGATCCCCATGTACCTTTTGTCCAAAGGACAACCTCTAATTCGTTGTACTTTGTGATTTATGATCTGTACAATATAGGGTTTCTACCTCTTCTAGATCTGAGTCAAAATCAGGTGACCTTGGGAAAAAGGTCATAACTTGGGCTAGGAAGCTCCAAATGAAATTTTGTAAAAAGTGACAGGTATTAAACAGACTTTACTATCTCAAGAAACGTCTTTAGAGGCTGAAGGTGAACCAGTGACACGTGGCACACCATACAAGTTCGCTATCCTGTATTATCCCATAAACAGGTCATGTTGTGACACTTGGCATAACTCTCTCTTAGAGAATCCAATTGAGGTAAGACCTATCGGGATGGAAAGATAACAGATCAAGCTATCTCAAAAAACTTTTTCAGACCCTGTGGATTGAAAAGTTCGTAGTTACACCAAAAACAATCAGGTACATATTTCTGTCAAAACAGAATTATTTTGAGTACCTTCATTCATTGCTTCCGGAATTTAGGGCTTCGGAGAAAGTTGGAATTTTTGTAATCAGAGACCACGGCTGGATGATACTCATCAAAATCGAAATTTAGATACCAAGATCAGAATTTTTGGTTTGGCAGAAGGCCGGGCTTGATCAGACCCTAGTTCGGGACTTTGATAAGAAAAGTGGAAAATTAGGGCTTTTGCAAAAATGGAAATTTTTGAAATCTGTGACCACGGCTGGAAGCTCCTTATAAAAATAGAAGCTTAGAGCTTTTTATTGGGCAGAAGAGTGGGCTTCATCAAACCCTAGTTCGAGGTCACGTCCAGTGAATCCGAAAGTTTCAAAGGCAAAATTGAGGAGTGAAACTTTGCAGTTTTCAAATTCTGAATAGACCATCTTGATCAGCTCATCAAGGCGCATATTTCTATCCTTTCGGAAGTTTGAATTTTTGGGGTTTCTATGACAAATCCTATTACAGCACCAGATCCAGTTCTTGCAAATCAAGTGGATTGGGTTAATCCTAGAAGAGGATGGATTGGTCACCTGCATAAGTGAAGAAGTTCATGTTTCGGAGGGAGATGAGGCTAAGGCCTTACATAAGAAGATTTCAAGCAATCTCAACAAGTATGACTCATCTAGTTATGTCTCGATATTTGTTCATGATTAAGTTTATGATATGTTTGTCTTCATGTTATTACGGTTAAAACAATCTTGATTTTAGACTTGTCGTATCACCTTAACAAAATTATGAATGCATTCATTAGGGTGTTGACACTTATGATTGTACTAATGCATTATGGTGTTGTATGAGGTTTATGTTGTCCACTAACATGAAAGGTACACCAAGAAAGACAAATCATGTTCTAGTTCAAAATCACGATGACATGAAGACAAAGATTCATCCATTGTCATGGATCACATAGAAGATCCATTTACGAGGTATGTATAACTTGGTTCTATAATGGTTAACCTATGAGATATGCAGATTACTAGCACAAGTCACTGAAGAGAACCAAAAGACTTTATGTGGGTATGTTAGACATAACTAGCTAACATGCTAATCCAGGTATGTTTTTCCTATATCAAGTTAGAATCCTACCTTGTGTTAGGATCTTATATTGTTGTGTTGTTGATAATGATTATTCATGAAGTCATAGGTTTGAATAGTCATGGTTGTATGCATATTATGTTTCTTACCATAATTGATGATATGACTAACCAGAAGAATCATGAAGGTATAGGTTTGAATAATCACAGGTTTTATGCATATTATATCTCTTCTCTTGATTGATGATTTAACTAACCAGAAGAGTCCTATGATCAAATAAGAATATGTATGAATAAAAGAAGACTTCCTTGAAACCTCTATTACTAATGTTTATTATCTGTGTTTGAATTGATCCTGACTATACATGCTTGAGATTATTGTGTTTTGATAATATTAAGATTATACTAATGAATGTTTGATTATGTATGAGACCTAGAGGATAACACAATGATGATACTAACAAGCATGCATAGGGATCGAGAATGTATATAAGTTCAAGGACAGGTAATCCAGGAAGCAAAGATTAAGAGGGAGCACACTCCAGTAGTTTCTACAAGGATGCAGATATTCAGAGGGAGTTGACCACTTCTCACAATCCACATCAGAATGGAGTTGCAAAGATTCAGAGGGAGACCACCCAACAAACAAACAAAGATAAGTATTTGAATTGTCATTACTTGCATATTTTATTGTTTAAATAATATTGTTCAATAATGTATATACTGATGTTCCTATAATTAGGTTGTGTATTATGCATATTAGAATAGTTGCATTGATTAACAGTATACTACTAATATGCATGGGTAAGTAGCCTATGGCACTGTACAACATTCCATTGCTACTTATCTAGAATGAAACCTCTTTGCTGACATGTTGGGAGTTTGTGCACACTCTTAACAATGTTCTGGTAGAGATTGGAAGGCATCTAGAAAGTTACGGGATATGGATAAATGTTGTATTGAAGCATTGGCTAAGATAATTGCATTATTGTATGACATATTTCTTTATGTGTAAGAATTTGTTTTGAAAACTATGAGATGTTTTCTAATGATGCAATTTAACTTTTTGTGTAGGAAAGATCGTATGCCATCACCTACAAAAGAAGAACTACAACATTTGTTCAGCAACAAAATTATCTATTTAAGATATTGAAGTTCCCAAGATACGGGAAGAATGCCATGATCCGTCGATCATGAAGAACGATGTTTGGGATGTAGTCCCAAGACCTGAAGGGAAGTTTGTTATGACTTCCATATGGATCTATCAAGATCAAGCGTGCTGCAAATGGCAGCATAGAGAAATATAAAAGTGATGAAATAGAAGATACACTAGCTGGATTTCAAGACAGCCTTCTTGAATGGTGTAGTTGAAGAAGAAGTGTATGTGGAGAATCCACTTGGTTCTGAGACACATGACAGGGAGTCATATATGTGCAGAACTTGGTATGGTAGGATAGACAGCTTTCTATCCATTTTGGGCTTTACCAAGAGTAAAGCGGATTCCAACCTTTACTACAAGGTTGAGGAAGGCAACCCAGTGATACTACTTTTGTATGCGGATAACCTGTTTTTTACAGGTGAAGATAGATTGATTGCCGACATGCAACGGAAGCTTGCTGCCGAGTTCAAGATGTGGAACTTGGGTATGATGCACCACTTTATAGGTATGGAGGTGTGGTAGAGTGCAGATGGAATCTTCCTTGGACAAGGGAAGTATGCAGTAGAGATCCTGAAGAGGTTCGGGATGATGGATTGCAAGGCCATGGCCACACTTATGACATCGAATCTAAAGCTTCTATGTGATGCTTCATCTAATCCGGTTGATGTCTCTATGTATCGTCAGATGATTGAGTCCTTGATGTACCTAATGAACACGAGACCAGATATTTGCTTTGCAGTGAAGACATTGAGCCAGTTCCTGACAGATCCGAGGAGTGTTCATCTGGTTGTTGTAAAGCATGTTCTGAGGTACCTGAAGGGTACAGTGGATTATGGGCTCAAGTATGAGGTGAATCAAAAGTTTAACCTGCAGGGTTATGTTGATTTAGATTGGGCTGGCAGTGCTGTAGATAGGAAGAGCACATCTGGGTGCTTCTTCAGTATGGGATCAGGTGTGATCTCTTGGTTTAGCAGGAAGCAGTCCTGCGTAGCACTGAGTACAGCTGAGGCAGAGTATGTTGCAGCCTGTTCAACTAGTTGTGAGGTAGTATGGCTACGGAAGCTACTGTTTGAGTTATTTGATCTCCCGTTGGATGCTACTGGTATCTTCTGTGATAACCAGATTTGTGTGAAGCTGTCCGAGAACCTAGTGTTTCATGACAGGTCGAAACACATAGAGATCAAATATCACTATATCAGGGATATGGTGCAGAGAGGAGCTGTGAAGCTCCTGTATGTTGCGACAGATGAGCAGATTACAGATGTGTTGATGAAGCCACTAGCCAGGGTGAAGTTCGAGTACTTCAGAGAGAGGCTTGGCGTTCTTCAGATCGAGGACACTTCGAGGAAGAAGTGATGGACACATTTGTTGAATCCATTCCAAGCATGTTGGAAGGAGGATCCTTCACATGGCTGTGGATGTAAGCACTGGATGATGAGCATCAGGATGATGTTCTGGTTTCTGCTTGGATATGATCAATTGGATCATTTTTTATGTATGTATGTATGCATCATGTTGGATGCTGGATATGATCAGTTGGATCATTTATATGTATGTACACATCATGTTGGATGATGGATATGATCGGTTGGATCATGTGTATGTATTTTTGTATATGCATCATGTTGGATGCTTGGACCATGTATCTGTATATGTATCAGGTGGATAAATTGTATCATCAGGTAGATCATGTATATTGATATATATCAGGTATGATCAGGTAGATCATGTATGTTGATGGATACATTGTGTGGATCATGTATCTATGTATCAGGTGGATACACTATGTATGATGATATGTATCAGGTAGATACTTGGTGTGCATCAGATGGATGCATTGTATGATCAAGGTGATCGTGGATGACGAGCTTCTCCAGATGACATGCAGCAGGATGTTGAAGTGATGATGATCAGGATGATGTATGGTGAGTATCAGATGATACTTTGTGGCCGTGGATAAGGTTGTGCAGATGAGCATATAATTTGGCCCTGGGAGATTTGCAGATAGTCTTTCGAGGTTTTGTCCTATGGCATATAATTCGTGTCCCTGGGAGATCCTATAGGTAGAGCTGTGTGCTCGTAACAGCCTGGGATGCTCTTGCGAGGTTTTGCCATGACCACATGTAATTCGTACCCTGGGACATCTAGAAAATGCTCTTTCGAGGTTTTGCTTGGGAGGACATATAATTTGTGCCCTAGGAGATCTGCAGATAGTCTTTCGAGGTTTTTCCTATGGCATGTAATTTGTGCCCTGGGATATCTGGAAGATGCTCTTTCGAGGTTTTGTCCTATGGCATGTAATTTGCTCCTGGGAGATCTGGACAGGATGAAAAAGGCCTCAGATGCTTCAGCCAGGTTTTGCCATGACCACATGTAATTTGCTCCTGGGAGATCTGGACAGGATGAAAAAGGCCTTAGATGCTTTAGCCAGGTTTTGTGGTGGACCACATGTAATGTGCTCCTGGGAGATCCGACAGGTAAAGCTGTGTGCTTGTAATAGCCTGGGATGCTTCAGCCAGGTTTTGTGATGAGGTCACATATAATATGGCCCTGGGAGATCCTATAGGTAGAGCCGTGTACTCGTAACAGCCTGGGATGCTCTTTCAAGGTTTTGTGACGCACGTAATAAGTCCTGAGGATTCCACAGTATGGCCAGTGATGACGAAGACCTGCAGGTTGTGGGCCTACATCTAGTATGAAAAAGGACTGGCTCTGTATAACTTCCTATGACGAGTAGATTCAGAGATTGATTGAGATAGCAGCAGTAGTGACGATGATGATGACTCGATGACGATTATCCTGTGACAATGATCCAGAGAAGAAGACTTGTGCTAGAAGACCTATGCTGAGAAATACCTTCCTAGTTAAGAGGGAGTGTTGATGTATATGTAACTTCGGAATGTATTTCATACATGTACGTTGTGTGTACTCCTATAGAGATGGTATTATTCCTCTATACGGAAGTGTTGTCATTTATATTGTAAGTGTCGTAACTTATACTTGATGGGTTATTAGACCACCTTGTCGGGGTCGGCCCTGTATAAGTCATGTGGGTCAAAGGGTTATTAGACCACCCTATTGGGGGTCGGCCATGTGGGTCGAAGGGTTATTAGACCACCCTATTGGGGGTCGGCCCAGTCAGCATTATGTTATGTGGTTAAGTTCGAGCCTACATGATTTATGTAAAAGGCAAGTCAAGTCAAGTATAAATAGAGTGCGGGAGGCACTCTATTTTATCACTCACTTCTCACTCATGCACTCAAGGAGGAGTGGCGCACTTATGGAGGAGGAGGATCTGCTGCTCGAATATGTATATCTCTTATGTTTGGGTTGTATCATTGCTCTATCTATCTCTGAGGAAGCTATTGGGGTTTTTCACCTTTATGGTTTTCCCCAAGTAAATCTTTGTGTCTCTTGTGTGCTTGCATTATTGTCTCCATGATTGATATGTTGTAGATATGTTGTACATGTTGTTCTCTCAGTTACGATCCTAGATCAGATTGAAGTAAATTCTGAAAATTTAACAATTGGGGGGTGTGCCTTACCAAACATGGGTTTTCCATATGGTTTGGCTAATCAAGGTCAAAACATTCAAGGAGTAAACCAAAATCCTCTTGGTATACCTAACATTTTTCCAAATTCTACTTCTGGGGGAATCCCTTCACCATGGAATAGTAATATTCTTGGCGGAAGTAATGGACCATGGAACAGTAATTCCAATTGGGGTTGTCCTCCATCGATGGGTGGAAACACCTCGAGGGGTCATCCTCTAACTTTTCCTAGCACAAATCTTGGGGGAAATCCATCTATCAACCCCATTCCGCAATGGAGTGGACAAGTTCGAGGAAGTAACCAATATTCTTGGGGAGCACCCCCACAAGGGGGAAATAAACCTTGGAATGCTTATCAAAACCAAGGAAACAATCAATGGAGTGGTCAAATTCTTAAAAGTAACCAATCTTATTGGGGCCCACCTACGCAAGGGGGAAATCCACCCATTAATTATATCCTACAATGGAATGGTCAAGTTCCACCAAGTAACCAATCTTATTGGAACCTACCTCTGCAAGGGGGAAATACATACATGCATCCTATTCCGCAATGGAATGGACAACATTTCAGAAGTAAACAATATTTTTGGATGCAACCTCTACAAAGAAGCAATCCTCCTTGGAATTATTTTCAATCCCAAGGACAACAACAATGGAGCCATCAAGATTCACCCACATATCAATCATTTGCTACAGCACCTGTCAAATCACCATTTATAGCGACATTGAATCTACTGGATTTATCTTGGCTAACTAATAACTCTGTTCTACATTTCAATGGGTGGCCAACCATACCAACTAAACTACCCTCGGACATACCCAAGTTTGACGGACGAACATGGGATGATCCATCAAATCACGTGATGGCATTCCATTTGTGGTGGTTATCCAATTCCCTAGTTGATGATAGCATTAGGTTACAGTTGTTTCAGCGGACCCTCACGGTAACTACTGCGAAACGGTACATTAAGTTGCCTCGCAACACATTCACAGATTTTTCCTCTTTAGCTATGGTCTTTTGGACACATTTTCAATTACCTATCTGCTATGAGACGGGTATAGAACTTTTGACTTCACTTAGGAAGTCCACTTCTACTCACATATCGGATGATATCCACAAATGGAGGAGGCGTTGAAGGCTTATAAAAGCTTAAATATCGGATCAATTCTTAGCATATTGGTTCATAAAATAACTATTGCCTACTGTTACCAAATATGTAGCCATGTCAGGAGCTATGACTGAAGAAAAACTCATTTAGAGTGCCCAATAGATGGATTTGATATTCCCAATCATGCACACTTTATGATTTAATACCTCATAATGCAAGATCTGTGTCCAATCCAGCTAGGCCACCAAAAGGACCTCATACTGATGGTGTGATTGGATCCATCAACCAAATTGACCATATTACCTATCACATGGGACAAATGTCTGTTCAAACTTTGAAACCCACAGCTGGCTAAGAAACTCAGCAATCTGCAACTCCCACCCAAACTTCTAAAGTACTTATGGTTCAAACTACAGACCCTAAAGGAAAAAAGAAGAAACATAAGAAGATTCCAAATGCTAATTTTGGGATGGGAGAAGCACCTAAGGTGAATAATCCTTTTGTAGGCAATCAGGAAAACAGGAAAAACAAATACCCTTGCATAATTTTCCAAGGGGATCATCCTACTCACCTTTTTCCTCACATGGATGACATTCATCGAATGTTGGCACAATGAGGAGGGAAACAACAAATGATATTCCTAACCCAAATTTTCCCATAGAAAAAACATATGGTTGCTGCGATATCGGTAACTCCCCAAGGAGGGAACCAGGCCAACCCCCCACAAGGAGGAAATCCCCCCAATTCTAACATCTTCACTATTGGTGAACATGAAATAAACATTCAAACAAGGGATCATTATTACGATACACATTCGAATGATGCAGAAACATCCAGATCTCAGCCTAGTGGTTCTCTAACGATTAAGAAACCAACCATTGACATAGTACCTTGACCTCCAAAAGGGGTTTTCCATAGAACAACACACAATCGTAATGCACAAGCTGCTCAAAACTACAATGTGGTTGAAGACTTAGCTCAAGCTCCTTGTGCAATGTTCGCCTTGGAATCTTTGCGAAGTTGTCCTACTCAAAGAAAGGCACTATTTTATGATATCGGTGCTATTGATCCATCTGAAAACAATTTAATAACTTTCGATTTAGAACAGTCTACATGTAGGCTTTCGTCACAAATCGAATTTCAGATTAAAGTGCCTTCACATGGTAAGAATATTTTTCGAACCATTGTGGATGAAGAATCCTCAACATGTGTCATGTCACTAGCATGTTGGAAATCTTTGGGATCACCCGCCATAGTACCATCCCATACAATACTCAAAGCATTTGATGGACATCCGTTCCCTCCTCACAGACTTATCATGTCTTTCCTAGTTGAACTGAGAGGTAAAACAGTTCAGGTAGGTGATGAGTTAGTGGATGCGCCCATAGATTACAATTTTCTATTGGGACATAGTTGGATACATAAGCATGGATAATTTTAGGGGCTATATATATCCCATGGGCTATATAAAGGGGGTTACAAAAATTTAGTGGATTATTTTCTTATATGGAAAGGGTTTTTTCATCTATAATATATTCACCCAATATTTATTAGAAAAAAATAAATCCAAAATGAATAGCCTCCCATATATTAATGAGGAAAATGAAAAAAACTATTTTCGCCCAGGAAAAATCTCCCTCCAATCTATCTTTTGCTCCCAATTTCTAGATAAATTCTAATGAAATCATTCCTTTGCCACCAATTTTCAATAATGGAGGATCTTAAGGGTTACTTTTCCCTCCACTTTCCTTTTAATTTAGGCATATGGTTGCATTCACCTGTATTTTTAGTCAATTTCATGTGATACCTTCTTTGAGCTCTCAATTTCTAGCATTGGAGGGAACAACAGGGCTATTTTGTTTTATATAAAGGCTATAGTGATTCATGGTTCACCCACATCGGATTTCACTTGCAGGGTGAAGGTTCTGGTTGATGTGATTCCACTTTTCATTCTTAGTTTTCTCGACAGTTTAATCTTCGCATAACATCTCCATTGTCAAAAGATCGGTTCTTGAAAGGGAATGTTGAACATGCAATTTATCATAGAATACAAACTCGCATCACACCTTTTATCCAATAATTAATGTGGTATGATTTTTATCATGCTTTTATACTTTTAATCCACAGTTACAATAGATTATTATATTGTAAATTTACCTTTTATCGTGCTTTTTATCATGGATGCTTTATGAGGCCTGTTGAATTCTAGGGCACTCTTGATTCTTAGGGCTCATTTGGTGTTATTAGGGTTTTATTCTATCCTAGGAGTATTGGTTCCATGAAAGTGTTATAGAGCTCAAAAGATATGATTTATTTTACTTGCCTTGTCATGTTTAAACTATCGACTGACATTTATATGTTGTTAGTGGATGCTACTCTTGATGGGGAGACGCCACATGGTTTTTATATATTCAAACTGAATTTGACCCAGTTGTTTAAAATATACTTTTATTAGGATCTTTCTCTGCAATTATTACTTGACCTAAGGAATTAATGAGAGTGTATATGTTCATATTTTATTTATGTTAGTGTTGATGTTTGGGATGTTTGTAATATAAATGAATGCACAATGATTATAATGCCAGGGCTACAGTGGAATGGACATTATTTTGGTTGTCTGCTTGAAGAGTTGTCCAAAACATTATGGTAGATTCTTTTACTTGTATTGAGAAGTTCATGGTTGGTAGATTTTTTATTCGTATTGCCAAGTTCATCAATTTTATTTGTGACCTAAATTTGTTGGGTTTGGTACTTGTTTTATGATATTCTATTTTTTGTAAGGGTCATTCAAAAGTATAAAAAAAATTGGTGATTTGTTTTGATGTGTAATTGATATCATCATCCATAAACGAATATAGTTATGCATGTTAAATATATGATTTAGTTGGAACAAAATACTTCATTTCCATCATGATTGTATATAATATGTACATAGCATGTTTGACCTGAGATGTAGATATTATTCTACTTGACATCTAGTCTTTTGCATTCAGTGACAATGCTAAAACAATTTTACTACATTTCTCATGCTTTCAAAAATTTCAAGGACATGGATACAAACACCTCCTCAGTTTATCTGAGAAAAATTAGTATTTAATAGAGTAGTTATAATGATATTCCTACTGATGCATTAATGTGCTTTCTATTCTTGTTAGTGTATGTTCTTTATTCTAATAACCATTGCAAGTTTCTAACTAACTCTAAAAATTCTAAATCAAATGACATAATTCATATTTTGATTGTCAACAAAAGTAAAGAAAAAGTGGCATTCGTATCTATAAACAGATAAGCAAGTTATTTTTTTCTTAGAGGGTAGCTTAAAAATGAGAGATTTGGAAAATAATCTAATTGGGAATTCATACACTATATTAAGGTTGTGGGTCTCATTAATACTCCACGTTGTAATAATGGTTCGTGGGTGCCATAATCACTCCACAGTGTAAAGTGTTCAATTCTATCATTTTGTCAGTATGTCAAGATTTGCATCCCCACATGTACGTTGGACCATTAAGGGACGAGATAAAAAGTGGAGTCCGCACTTGCCTTGAATCTAGTTAGTGTAGTTGTGTTTCACCAACACCTCTAGTTGTGAGTGACCCAATACTTCTTGTGAAATGTATAAATAAATCCCTCATCTCCTCATTCATGCATTGTTCATTTGAGGGTCTAGGAGTCGAGAGAGCCGATCTCTAGTATACACTCCTCTATTGCACTACCTTAATAATCTACAGAAACAAAAGTTGAGTCTTCCTAACAAAAGATTCACCAAGACGTTACAAAGTTTTATAATTTGATGAAAGATTCGCCACGTTTTTACAATATTTTATAATTCAATGAAATATTTGCCAAGATTTTACAATATCTTATAAATAGTGAAAGATTCGCCAAGATTTTACAAGATTCTATAATAGAATGAAAGATTAGTCAAAATATTATATATACATATTATATTATTGATAAAATAGCCTTCAAATTTTCCTATATATTAGGGAGATTCGCCCATTTATTATACATATAAATTTCGAGGGTGTTCTTAAAATTATCCCGATCTGGCATCTAAGCTGGTTACCAAACGTTCATAAGCATTCGATAGTATCCTAAACGGGCGCAAGAAATACGTCATCCGGAATCCAAGGAGGAAACCAGCGTGGTGGAGTTTCCACCATCAGAAGTGAACCAAAATCAGAAACATACTGACCTAAAGAGGTGTCCCATAATGATGCAGTTGGACCAAATGCAGTCGTTATTGGGTCATCTAAGGGTCGATTGAAAATACATTCTGTGGCTCCAGGATTTCCTTCAAGTGAATGATGGAAAGAAGTGTCAAATGGAGGAGGTTGTTCCACCAGCAAAGGTCCCGTAGGAACAGTGATTGGTGGATTCACGGGAGGAGAGTAGTTCACTCTTGATTCTAAGCTATAAGTTCATTCTTCATGTGACACAAATGTGGAGAGTTGATCCATGGTTGTTCCCGAGTTATCCTCCTGGTTAAGGGGATATTCGTGTGGCAAATTTAAAATTCTATGGGATCTTCTTAAATTTCGGTCAGACAAGGTGGCTGATATAAAACTTCTCCTAAGATTTTTCTACAAAAGAAAAACAAACTTCAAGATCTACTTAAGCTAAAGCTGCGAGCAAACTTATGTGGTAGATGGGATTCAAAATTATGGAACCTCACGGGATTATCAAGGTGTCGCAACTCGCGACATACCACAGGGTCCAACATTTATACTCGACCCAATATTTCAGTGCACTAACCAGGGGGGATTAGGACCGTATAACCTGACTACTTGGAAGTACGTGTGTAGTAGCTCCCCGAGTGATTTTCTCGATGTATTTCCACACCAAGACAACCAATAGTTAACTCATATGGTTTCAGGAATCCTAATGGGGTCTCCTGATATACTCAAGTTACATGGGAGCTCCAACCCGTAGTGGTGTTTTCTAATGCACAACCGCACGACAGGAGCCTTCTGATATATTTTCAAGTACATGAAGGACCTTTCCATATACCCAAAGGTACATGAAAGGTCGTTCGATATACCGAATGGTACGTGGAAGAACTACAATCCCTCAAGATGCAGTGCAGGAAAATAACAACAACTGCCACACTTAAAGACGTTGGAAGACGTCTCTGACTTAACACACAAGTTTCTATACAATTTTAACCTAAGCTACCGCTCAATTTTATCATGATGGTCAAGTGGATGCATGAGGTGTGGACTTGGAATTTGAAAAGAATGCAAAACTAATCTATATGCAAATGCAAGTCTTTATTTCTCTTTCGATGAAAACTAACTAATGATAGGGAGAAGTATTTTCTTTTCTAACAGTTACAATGAACAAAACACATATACTTTCAAATTAACCAAAAGACATGAAAAGTATTATTTCAAGAATCCAACAAAAACAAAAAGTAGCACACCAAATCAAGAAAATATTTTTGTCTTTTTTCTTTTTAATTCAAGCAAATCTACAAGTAAAGAACGAAAAGATGATTTTCCTTTCAAAATGCACTAAATCAAACTCTGAAATGAAGACTAAAAGAGATGGAGAGAAAATAAAAAATACTCGATTTTTTTACTTTCAAAATACTTTGAGAAAGCTCAAGTAAACTCAAAACTTTCAAGGAAATAAAAGAATTTTTTACAACCAAGAAGTCATAAGCATTACGAAACTTTTCGCTTTTCAAAGGTTACTCAAATGATTATTTCAAAAGATAAAACTCTTTGAACCAATTCCAAGTAATAAGCTCGAAATGGAGATAATAAGAAATTTCTGATTTTCACAACAAAGGACTCAAATAAATCTAAGAATTATGATATTCTTTTAATCTAAATTCATACAACTAAAGATATTTTCTACTACAAACCTAAATCAATCAGAAATTCGCAAAAATATAAATCACCCAAGATCTTCAAACACACAAAACCATGCACAAACGTTCTTGTAAAAGTCACAACAATGAACTATTGGAGGGCTAAGAATTCAGTTTGAATAGATCAGATGGTCTAATGGGGAGTCACAAGACTGAATGTGCTCATGAGGGATTGAAATTTCCCACTATGAGAGGTGCACTCGCTTGACTAACCAGGACCCAAATCAAGCTTACACTTCAAAGACAAGCCAATGGACAGAGCATGTTGTACCTAGGAGGTTCTGAGACTGTGAAAGACAACCTATAGAATCCAAAGAATCAACCCAAAAATCAAAATGAGAGTTTTCAAAGTATTCACCAAATTATGAGGGGCGACGCGCCCTACAAGGGTACACTAGAGCATTGGATGCTCCAACGACATGCTGTGCACACAAAGGGAGTGCGTCAGCGATGCAGGCTACAAACTGGAAGAAATTTTTAGTGACACGGGTTTCCTTAAGGAAAGGTGCGTCACTGTGACTCTAACAAAGGAAATGAAATGCCCAGGTGCGTCGGGCGGGATCCAAGCAAGAAAAATAAAAAATCTCAAAGGATAAAAAGATGAAAGGATCAATATAAATCCTAATCGGAGTCTAGATGACCCAGCAACTCTCTGATAATCAGATCCGGTGGAGGGAGAGGCAATTAGAAGCAAAATCAAGAAAAACAAGAATTGTAAACAAACCAAAACTATTGGATATAGCTCCCCAATATGGTCACCATTTTTGTTTATAGACAATCTGTTAATGCAGAAAAAAAAATTGATCTCTCTAGCCTGAATGATTCAAATCTAGAAACAAACATGTACATAATACAAATATCTTTCCTAGGTAGATTAAATTTCAAAGTAAATTGGGAAACAACTTACCTTATAAACGCAATTCATTTCTCCTTGTTTGAGCTAACTCCCAATTCCTCAATCTCCAACTACAAAACAAGATGGAGCAAGTGGAAACAAATGAACAATTAAAGCATATGATTATGAATTTAACTAGATCAACAGTCAAAGAGGTCAATCTTAAACATTATAGAAACAAGTTCATGGAAATATTTTATATTAAATGTAATTTGCAACAAATACAAAGTGGAGAGTTACAACCAATGGCTTGACGTTATAACACCAACTTAAGTGATATTTCCTCAAAAGATCAAAGCCTTCTAGCCTTCTAGCATCCTTTGGATGAAAAGGATCTCCTAGCCAAATTCCACCAGCATATGGGTACTTTATCCTTTTTCCTTTAACAATGTAGAGGGGGTTCATATTTATAGGCCAAAATGGATATGATAGGTTGAGGATTTAGGGGAGAAACTTAAGGGATCATCCCACTAGGTAAGGGGATTGAGTGCTACCTTTCCAGGTACCTAGGTATAAACCTCCACGACACCCAAGGTTTGAGAAGTCGCTCGAAACTTCTCTTTATCCAATTTAACCAACAATGGCGCACCTTGCACATGGACCAATTGCGCCATTGGAAGGGAGGCGCACATTGTGTAAGGGAAGAAAGCGTCATCGACACACTCTACTGATGTGTAGAGCGCTTCACCTTAATTCTGATGCACCTTGCTAGAGAATAGGGCGTGTCGGGGCAACAAAAAAAATTCGAAGGGATAGACATCAAATTTCCTTTTGGTCTTTCAGCCCAGGTACTTTAGGAAACCAGGAATATAGAGGATACAAAACCGATGATGACATGATTTTCAATATGAAGGATTTAGGCAAGGATTACTAGTTGGAGGAACTCCTGCAATACAACTGACTATGAGATATATGTCTCAAATGACTCATAACATGGTTTCCAACAAATACAATGCAGATCCATGGTAGTAAAGACCGATTGAACACAATCATGGATACTAGACACAAGCATAGATCCATTGATGAGATGATAACACATCCACGACCAATACAATATGGAATCTATTTAATACGACTCAAAAAATATCCATCACAACCTGGGTAAGATACATGAGTTAACAGAGGGTCTTCAAGATGAACCCACAATAATACGAATCTAACCATGTGATTACAATGTTTTGAAGTCGAACATGGTAGAAACCACTTGATTACCGGTCATTAATGTATACTGTTAACAAGCACGAGAGAAATCACCATTGATGTCAATGATTCCCAAGGTATCACAGTACATACCATCGAATGTGAATAAATGAGTTGAGGTCAAACACTCAATGGAATATTTCAATCAAAATTCAATGATGTAAACTTACTGTTGAAAGCGAGATAACCTACCATTGAGGCATGCAGGCCCAAGGTACTTTATTGGTTTCTAGGTTTAATCCTTGGATGATGTGTTGAAGTCGACAAAGATAAACCGGTCGAAGGAGGGCCATGATGTTTTCCCCCATCATCGACATGAAACACGATCAAATATTTTTTGGAGAAAATCGGACTGTAGAGCAACATTTGAGACTGAATCAGGGGTGACCGGCATAATAGAACATATAATGACTGCAGAAATGGACTCAATCAACAAACTTCTCTTAAACATGGGTTGGCATGACTTGGCAGCATTGACATGACGATATCGACACCTATACCTAATGTAACTAATGATGGAAGCATTATTTGGATGACTCAAAGGAGTAAAGGAACTCAGAGAATTGGTGAGACACGAGGACAAGCATATTACCCAAGCAGTTTGAATGAAATGCAAACAAGTGTCATGTGGACTAAGTACTTCCATTATTACAAACAAATGCAAACTCTTCCCATTATTCCTCATCATGATTTATGAGTAACTCTTTGTTTATTAATGAGTTTGAGCAGGATAACTGATGCTCGATATAGCTCATCCTTCGGACGATTCCAATCTCACATGTTTTACGAACCTGAGCTAGGAGGGGTTCGTCCCTAAAAGGGTCCTTCGATGTCAGATTTTAATGAGTCCAAAGAAGGTAAACTCGGCGTCATTCCATTTTTAGAGAGTATGAAATAAATAAAGAAGACTCCAATGGTTCTCTTTTGTAAAAGTTAGTCTCCTCTTCCAAAAAAGGATAAAACAATATGAGACAGAATTCTTCTAGTCATGATTAACTAGAGCTCTCCTTTTTCATAAATAGTCTCGTTGGTCCGAAAAAGGGGTAAATTATCACCAGAAAGACAACCTTTCAAATACTTTTACAAGCATGAAAGAAGCAAGTTCGCTTGGCGATATTTTCCTATTTAGGGAGTCTGAAAAAAAAAGAACTCCAAGGGGGTTCCTTTTTCGTGGGAGTTTTACACCAAAAAAGAGATAAAATATAACTCGGTAAATTATTCTCATGGTTTTGTGAGTACACGAAGGAACAAAGAGTGAACTCGATACCATTAATACTTAAGTTTAACGAGTGTGATGATGACATGAAAAATGCTCAGAGACCTGTTCACACATAAGAAAAGGTACGAACAAGCTACGATGATCACCAACATTGTCAAAACACCACTTTTTCTATCTACAAGCTCCAGAAACTAAGTTAGAATCCGTTATGAGGTTTTAAAATATAAAAATGACACCAACTATAGTAAATAACCCATAAAAGAAAAATTAATAAAGGAATATTCCATTTCTTTTATATAAAAGGTGAATAGTAAAAATTATTTACCAATCCATTTTTACTGTTACGGAGAAAACTTCCTATGGCTTGGGGCAGACCACAACAGATAGCTGACTACCAAAAAATGACACAATCCCCAATGCAATTCTATATAAATGACAATGCTAAGATAATGGAGAATATAACCAACCTCGAACCGGACGTTCAATGTAGATCCCCGTTGAAGCTTTCAATCTATGCACTTGAACCTGCAAATTAGTCTTAACAGCCAATACACAACAACCGCATATAATATATGAAAGACATTAACATCATCAATAGCAATGGTCCATGATATCATAAGTAAATGCAACCCAATGTAATATAAACAACATTCACAACATTAATGGACGAGAATATGAGTATTTCTATTAATGAATAACAAGAAGTACAATGTGATACGACCTCTTGCCGACAACCAATCTGAACCAAGAACTTGATCTCTCCACTTCTGCCTCCACCACTTCAATCCTCCAAGGAATGGCAAACTCAAACTATGAAAGGAGTTTGGAAGGTGAACATAAGGGGTTCACAACAACAAGGATCAATGAGTGTAGACTCAAGATGCGGAAAAAATCCACTAGAGTTATCGTGCTCTCTCTTTCTCCTCCTTTCCATATGCCATATGTGCTCAATATATAGCCTTCCAAAGGTAAGTGAAAGGACACATTGAGGAGTTTCGGGGCAAATGGAGGGACAAAGGTCACCCTACGACTGCTTTTTGGGAGTAAAAAGTAATTTCCTAGTGACTTTTACCATTTTACTTTTCACCCGCGGGCTATAGTGGAACAACTCGCGGGTACACTGGCTAAAATGTAACAGCTAGAGTATAGGATGAAAAATAGGGAAATAGTGTGTTCTAAAGGACATAAAGTGCATCTGAGTTAGTGAAATGGATCTTGAAGGCCAAAGAGTGTTGATGCTCACAAGGTTTAAAATTACGTTGTAACAGATGCCCCCTAACGTGTGAGGTCAGAAATTGATGCTACGATGGCCAAAATACATTATAAATCTCAGAAATGGAGTGATGAAGACACAAGTGGAAGGAGCAGCTCACTCGTCATAATACAATAATATCTCTGAGTACATGTCAGTACAATACAACAATCTGATACAATGGCCATGAATAGGAAGTACATAGTGAATATATGTAATAAGTGATCATAGCCATGATCCCTCTACAGTAAGATATGGTTCCCTGTTGAAAAGGAAACAACTGGTGCAAAGTGGAGGTACAAACTACTGATATCTGAGAGATGATATCTCAGATGTAAATTCACGATCATAAGTATCATATTGAATGCCACTATCGCCTGGGGTCTTCTAGACAAATCATCTACGATGCAAGTCCCATCAAGTAAATAAAGGTGTTGTGGTCGAACCTGATGTGACATTGTCTGATTACCAGTCAATGATGTATAATGTTAACAGACGCGAGATAACCCACCAATAATGAAAATGGGCATCAAGGCACAGAGTACAATCATCCAAGTGTGAATAGATGTGTTGAAGTCAACCACTAAGATAAATCCATCGATCATGGGACATTGATGTATTCCCAAAACTGTCGATGGTGAGAGAACCTACCACTAATGACTGCAAGCCTCAAGGTACTCAACCAAACTCTAAGTCTCAAATTCCAGAATAAATGGGTTGATGGCGACGGAACGAAACTCGCTAGAAGGAGGGAATTAAGGCATCCCCCATCAACCAGCATGAGGTAACAGCTACGTTGAAAGATTTCGAAGGACTTAGGTGAAACGGACTGACTCAATAAGGATGGCCGACATGCAATAGTCAAGAGATCTGAGGAGTGGCCAACTCTGGTTTCAGGGCTTCCTTTGAACAAGAGCATGAGCAGATGGATAGAATTAGGCAGCATAGACTCGATATAGACTGTGCGATGCAGGAGGCATCAACAAACGGCTCCATAGTGACTGGAATATTAATCAATCGGTGGAGTAAAACTCAGAAACGAGTATAGCTCCTAAGGTCCTACTATAGTCCCGACTCATAATGTATGAAGTGGAATGAATGCTCTATTCAAAGGCGACACAACAGCTACCAACTAGAAGTAGTAACCATAATCCCGTCCGGCTTTTTGGAATATTTGATTTTTTTGGTCTTTTTCATATTTGGAAAAGCTTGAAAAAGAATAAAATTGCTTATGGTACAATAGGTGAGGGAATGAGTGTCAGATAGCGAGAAAACTAGTCCCAAGAAGTGGGACATACCTATGATCAATGCAAGGAAGCATGTGCAGGATGTGGACACTCGGGGGAATGTTCCCTCAAGGTAAAGGGTCATCAAGCTGCGAAAGATAAATTAAGGCTCTGCTTGGCTCAGAAGGTAAAGTGCTCAGGAACATGGCTAATAGGTGAGTAAGCGGGAGCCGGCACAAGGCTCAAGCGGCAAGCAAGATAATGCAATGCAATCACAACTCGACATAAAAGGGGAGTCCTTTTTCGTAAAGTTAGTCTCCTCACCCGAAAAAGTGCAAAACAATGAGAGAAGAACTCTAATAGTCACGTATGACTAGAGTATACATTTTTCATAATTAATCCACAAAGGTCTGGAAAAGGGGTAAACTTATACCTAAGTGGATGTCTCTTCAAATCCTTTAACGAGTCTAAAATGACAAGTATACTCGGCAATCTTGTTTGATTTGAAAAACTCTAACAAGGACTTAAAAAAGACTTTATAAAAATCTTTTTCGTAAAGGTTTAATGAGCCCGAAAAAGTAAACTCGTGACCTCCTTACTGTTTTTAACGAGCTCAAAGGAGAGATGGAAGAATGCTCGTAATGGGAGCAGACGAGTGTCAGGGACATGCGAGACTAGTTCCAAGTGCATGAAACAAAGCTATGCATAATGCAAGGAACATGAGCAAGATAAGGACACTCAGGGGTGTCCACGAATTCAGATGGAAAAAGGTTCAAATGCATCATAACAATGGGGAGGCCTAAAACTATATGCAAGGTTTCGAATATGCCTTCCATGATCAAAGCAAATGTCGAAAAGGACCAGTAAACAAGTATAAGTCCAGCTAAGAATCTTGTCTCCAAGAAACATAAGTACCAAGATCATCTCTAAAACGTACGTAAAGAAATATCTGATACAAGTTACTGTGGTAGAAACATTTTCAACTTTACTATCGTTAACCTCAGACATAATGCAAGTAGAGCTAACCACTAAAGGTGCCATAGTACCAATACCCGAGGGATCAAAATGATCATCTTCAAAATGAAGAGCAAAGCTGAAGTATGTGAAGGAATTTGCAAGAGAAAATTCATCATCACGGGAGTTGAAAATTCTAGAAATAGAATCAAACTCCTCAGGAGCACTGATTTACGGATCTATAGGAGAGCTCAAAGACTCATTAGACTCAAACGTCAAACCAGGGTTGGACAAGATTGTGACTAGATCCAAATCCAAATGGGTGGCAGATTGTATTATAGGCTCATCTCGTTCAATAAGACTAAGGGTGGGAAAGGAATGAGATCTATGATAGGAATGCCCCCAAGGCTCGCCAATACCATGCATGGACGTGATAAAATATTCATCTGAAGGTAGAGTATCATCAAGGAATCTATGTGAACAAGATGGGTCGACTTCCTGTGCAGGTAGCATAACAAGATCTTCCTCTCCTGTCCATGAAGAAGAGAAATCCGGCTCTGCAGTGGCTTGTTGAATATATTGATATACAAGCTTAGCAGTAGACAGTGGCATATCCATTCCAACATGCGCAATGTCTCCAGAGGTGGAACTCGTGGATGGTAAGGTCCATGGATCATCAAAATACGAAGTCCGCAATGGTACATTATTCAATGGAGGAGGCACATTGTCAAAAATGGTTCCAATAAAATTAATGTGTGAAGGGAAATCATAAGATCCCATCAATGAGGGGTACAATCTGACACCCATGTTCCCAGTTGCCAGCTAAGAATATGTAACTTGAGGGACCACTGATCCTGTGGATGATTTGGAATAAATACTAAATAAATCCAGCTGGTCGACTGTCACAATCTTGCCTTCGTGTGGAAAGCAAATAACTCTAAATGCAGTGGACGCGACCACTTTCATAGCATACATCCAATTCCTACCTAGGAAAGAGTTATAGTCGATGGGCGCATCAACCACCTCGACTTCAATAGGCACGGGTTTCCCACCCAAGCGGACAACAAGGGAAGGAAGAATACCATGCGGCTTAAATGACCGACCGTCAAATGGAGTGAGCATGGTCCTAGATGTGGATAAGGGAGGAGAGGCAAGGTTCTAGAAGCGCCTTTGTCAACCACCATTATCTTCATGAAATTCTGAAGGCACT
The DNA here is from genome assembly GCA_027924585.1 of Larix kaempferi. NCBI lineage: Eukaryota > Viridiplantae > Streptophyta > Pinopsida > Pinales > Pinaceae > Larix > Larix kaempferi. The sequence goes on along the minus strand of BSBM01000274.1, from coordinate 20,317,805 downwards.
CCACATGGATTTGAAAAGCCACGTGGTAAGGTAAGCGAGGTTGAACATCAGTAGTATCAAACTTGATAACGTTGGGACTTCCCCCATCCTGAACTCCTAAAGCACTCAAAAGGGCATGCCTTTGAGAAGGACACGCCTGTAAAACTTCAAGAGCCGACATGGAACACAGAGTTTGACACAAATATTCTGCAATAGAGTAGTTCTGGGTGTCTCGAGCATTGGGATTATGCGTAGAGCACTTGAGAACACCTTTCAGTATCTACGGCATAATAGAGGGATTCTAGATATGCAAAGAAGTATCAGGAGGAGGGGGAGGCTCATTCCCCATATTCGGTTGTGGTGCACCATAATCGCATTGACGAGTAGAAACACTAACCTCTGATTGGACCATATTCATGCATCCATAGCCACTAGTATTGGAGGAAGACGTTGTAGTCTCATTAGGTCCGTAACCAGTAGCGGGAGCATGCAAAGCCATGTTTTGAGGATGATGAAGGGGATCTTTCAACACAGCTAGGTTCTATGCAAGATGCTTCGATTCTTCTTCGATTTGAGGACACAAGTGAGTAATATGATCTTCCCCACAAAGCTTGCAAGGGAATTTCACCTTACGCCTAGGTTTATGGTCCCCACCAACATTTTCGCCTTCCCGAGGAGGGTTGGCATTCTCTTTTCGAGGAGTATTACGATTACTATTATTGTTCCCATTGTTTCCACCCTTACGATTGTTTCTCCCCTTATTCTTACCACCAGGCTGTTGGTTACCCGATGGGTTCATCGATTGCACAGTGTGTACATCGGATGATGGGGTGGAAGTGGACGAGGTGTGAACCTGTCCGGGAGTAGACTGGTTAAGCAACAAATTTTGCATTTGATTAGCAACCAAATCTACAAGTCGAGTACTTGTGGATCCCACAATGCCATCGGCATGTGGTCTAGGAACTGACTTGGGCTCATGTCGTGTTTGTGATGCGTCATGAATAATGTCATACAAGATGCCAGACTGAGAATATAGTAAATCTAACTGTTGGACTTTTAAGATGGCTTGTTCCTCAGTCACAATGCCAAACATTGAAACATCCTTAGCAATATATGGAAGTAAAGACTTGAGAAACTATTCCAACAGAAACTCTGGAGGAATGTTGGCTTTCACTAACCTCTTCCATCGACGCCACTCTTGAACGTGGTCAGAAATGTGTGTGGCCTTATTCTGGTGGAAGGTAGAAAAAAGTTCAGTACTAGTATCATAACGAATCGGCAATTGGAAATGATCCAATAAAACCAAAGCTATCTCATTGAAACCCCTATAAGTGCCCCCAGGCAACTCGACATACCACTTCACGGCTTCCCCAGTGAGGGTGCATTGAAATAGTCTCAAATGAACGGAATCATGATTCAACGAGTTGGATCACCAAAGGTGAAAGGTCGTGACGTGGTCACCTGGATCTTCACCACTCTTCCCCTCAAACTTGGGAATGTCCAAAGGGATCTTGGTAGGGACCGGAGGCCAATTAGGATCATGACACACTGGATCATTCATGAGCTTCGAAAGATCCGGAAGGTTCAGTCGAGCAAGGAACGGGAGCTGCGGCTGTAAAGCTTGATTGTAAGATCCCATAAAAGGTTGATTATAAGGACCCGAAGGATAAGATGGACCATAAGCTTGACCATGACCATTAAAATGTTGATTATACGGACCTGACGGACCATAAGCTTGACCATGGCCATAAGGTTGATAAGCTCCTCCAACCTGACCCGTGTGAGGGTAAGCAGGTATATATGCATTATGAGCACTGTATTGAGGTGGGTTGTAATGAGAGCCAGCACCGACTATATTATAGTAAGGGTTACCACCATAATTATGGGGCATATACATACTATTCGTGGTGAGAACCGTGTTGTAATGACCATGATTATAAGGTATGTCCCCACCCCCTACGTAAGCATTATTAGTAACGTGAGCAGTCGTGTGGTGACCATAAGTATGAGAGGTATTCCCAACCCCAACATTAGTATTACTAGTAGCAGGAACAGTGGTGTAGTGACCATGAGTATAAGGTATATTCCCACCTCCTACATTAGCATTACTAGTAGCGGTAGCAGACGTAAAATTATACGGTATGTGTCCACCCCTGTTATTAGGAGGATTTTTAACATTCGCGAACGTGGTCCTTGGTTGACGGGTAGAGGCATGTGTATTGAATTGTGGATGGCGAGTCGTATTGCGAACAGTGTTCCTATTAGGATGGGTAGTCCTAGAAGGAAGCCTTCCTACAACATTTGTATTGTTAGGAGGGATGTGACCGGTTCCCCTTACTATGTGTGTGAGTGGAAAATGTGGTGCCCACGACGAGGGTATTACCCCCAGTGGGTGTAGTGTTGCTAACACCCTGACTAGTGCCAGCATGACTACCAAATATAGTAGAAGGATCAACTGTGTTGTAATCAGGCATACCAAAAGAGAATGGGGTAGCGCTGGTCATAGGGTCTGTGTTATCATGTAACTTGGGCATCCCATATCAGAAATCATGTGGATTTAAAGGATTGAACGGGTCGTCCTTGGGTGGATCCAGACCAAACAAACTAGGTTGGGTCTTGGGTGGATCACCCCCCCATGCCTCTCTAGAAGTAGGGGTGTTTGAAGTGTGTTCGACTCTACCCGATGGAGTCATAGGGATTTCTCCCATGCCCGAATGTGCAGTCATGAAGTCGGTACGATACGCTTCGTAAGAATCCGAAGACTCGGAGGGGGCCTTCTAGCATCCCCAATCAACACAGCGTATAACCTCGGCAGCCGGTAAACCATCCAACCGACGAGATCGGAGGCGAGCGGGACTCCGCGCCACGATATCTCCAGAGAGACTATAAAATCAAAGCATCCCCTTTGGCCAAACTATCGATCAAAAACATAAAATCAAGAGCACACACCTTTAGAAACTATAGCCAAATGCACACAACCAGAGTGGCTAAATGAGCTCCCGACACTACAGCCGGTATGTCTCACCTAGGAGAGGCTTGATACTCCCAAACTATAAACGGAGGTAACAGAATCAGTTATAAAGGTTCCCAGGATTCACCGCGTGCAAAGGGCCAAGACCCTCTACAACAAATAATTGTGTTGTCCAACCCCTATCTGACTCAGGATATGAACAATATAACCACTGCAAGCACCCTATGCGATACCTAGGTAAGGAAACTAAGGTCACCACAATATAACCAATGCTCAAGGGGACAGTCATAGGTGGGATCTGTCGTATGGGAAGGGTAGCTAAGCCCGAAACTCAAGAGGGTCAAATCCCCCAAGAGTCCCCAGATACGAACAAATCTTGGAAATATCTCCCACATTCAGTCGGTATTGGAGGGTTGTCTCCACAAACAACCTCCCGTGACCTCGTTCTTAACTCTAGTCTGAGTAGAGCTTCCTGAGAACACCGATGTATACCATGGATTTCACCACTCCCTGGTCAGACACATAATGTTTTGTCTAGTAGTCTTGGATTGTTAACTCACAATGATCTATTCCAAGACTCTAAACCTATGCTAGTTGGTGTACCCTATAAATAAAAATCGTTCTAATCAATTTTAAGATTAAGCATTAATTTTAGGTGGCTGTGATTACTCAAAGGATATGGTCATGAAACTAATGATGTATATGACTCAATAGTATGCACAATCGTCAAACTCTAGACTCATCTATCCAATAAAAACAATGCCACTAGAATGAAAATCAATCCAACAGTTTCGAAATAAAAATGCAACTCTTTTAAATTTTCAATGCACAAGGAGATCTAGATGAAAGCACAAGCACTCAGATGCAAAATGCAGTACATAAAAGTAAAAAAAATAAAATTATTTTCACTTATAAGCAAAAGGAAAATGCAAAACTATGTTTTTTGTATTTTTCAATATAATGAAATGAAAAATGCAAGCGAAATCTACCTATTCAGTTAAATAAATGCAGAGCAGATCACTAAGACAACCCAGCAATTCCCAAACAGTGAGATTCAACCAATGTAATGAGCTAGAAAATAAAAAATGATGATAAACTAACAAGACTCAAAACAAAGAGAAAGAAGAGTTTCTCGTCACAAAGAAGGCATGGAACAGTCAGGAACAAGGCCATATAAGACTCAGGAACACTCAAAACCAACCCATCAACATTCTAAGGCCATAAATCAATCAATCTTTGAGTTGTACGCTACTGTCGAAGGTAAAACTGCGGGTACCCGCGGGCTATAGTGCATACAGAAGCAGGTAGACGCGGGAAAAACTAACTTGACCCGCATACAGGGAAAGGAAAATGAGCAAAAAAAGAGTCCAATGACTCAGAAAAATCATGTTTTCTATAGGGTATCCCAATGGCCAATCAATGACACAGAGACTCGACACACAGCAACTTTTAATAAGGACTAATGCCTAAAAATCCCCAAAAATGGATGTTCTCTTTAGTGGAGTCGCCATTTCTGTTACGGAGAAAACTTCCTGTGGCTTGGGGCAGACCACAACAGAAAGTTGACTACCAGAAAATGACTCAATCCCCAATGCAATGATAAGATAATGGAGAATATAACCAACCTCGAACCGGACGTTCGATGTAGATCCCTGTTGAAGCTTTCAATCTATGCACTTGAACCTGCAAATTAGTCTTGACAGCCAATACACAACAAGCGCATATAGTATATGTAAGACATTAACATCATCAATAACAATGGTCCATGATATCATAAGCAAATGCAACCCAATGTAATATAAACAACATTCACAACATTAATGGACGAGAATATGAGTATTTCTATTAATGAATAACAAGAAGTACAATGTGATACGACCTCTTGCCGGCAACCAATCTTAACCAAGAATTGGGTCTCTCCACTTGTGCCTCCACCACTTCAATCCTCCAAGAAATGGAAAACTCAAACTATGAAAGGAGTTTGGAAGGTGAACATAAGGGGTTCACAACAACAAGGATCAATGAGTGTAGACTCAAGTTGCAGCAAAAATCCACTAGAGTTATCTTGCTCTCTCTTTCTCCTCCCTTCCATATGCCATATGCGCTCAATATATAGCCTTCCAAAGGTAACTGAAAGGACACATCGAGGTGTTTCAGGGAAAATGGAGGGCCAAAGGTCACCATAAGAATGCTTTTTGGGAGTAAAATGTAATTTACTAGTGACTTTTACCATTTTACTTGTCACCCGCGGGCTATAGTTGAACAGCTCGCGGGTACGCTGGCTAAAATGTAACAGCTACCGTACAGGAAGAAAAATAGGGAAAGAGTGTGTTCTGAAGGACATAAAGTGCATCTGAGTCAGTGAAATGGATCCTAGAGGCCAAAGAGTGCTGATACTCACAAGGTGGAAAATTACGTTGTAACATTTACCAAATTGGAATAGTGCAAAAAACCTCTTTGGAGCTTGATTTTCTGATGACGATTGTGGACACTACAATCAGTCGAATCACACCCCGTCAGTTGCAGGTAGGCCTCAATCCTATGCTTAACCTTTTTAGTGGATTAGATTTTGATTTTAATTCATTTTTTAGGGTTTTTTGGGCTTGTAATGAAGGGGATTGTGCGCCCCCTAGGTGACGCGCTTTCTCCTTGCAAGAAGTGCATCGAAAGGGGTCTGACGCCGACTTTCCCAAAGGGAGAAGCGCGTCAATGGCACACTTTCCTCAAATGCGAGGTGCATCGGCGCATTTCTATAACCAAAATTTAAAAATGGGGCCCAAAATACCCAAACTAATGTAATGAAAAGAGTCTAATGATGATCTAATTGATGTTTATGCATCGTTTGGTCAGCACAATGGTCCAATGGAAGGAAAGAAAGCATGAACTCGAATATTCCCAAGTAGCGAATGACCCACACTCCATGAACCCTTTGCAGGGGTGTGGACTATTAAAATTCTTCCACGTACAAGGCATGAGATCCCAGGTACAACTGCTCGACTACCTAATCAGGTTATGGGATCCAAATAAGCAGTTTTTTAGAGTAGGTTCCCACATCCTCACATTGGATGTGGAAGATATTTACTTATTGATGGGGTTATCGAGATGTGGGGCCCCTATTTCTCTATCTGGGCCTCGGTATAGTGAGAATTCTATCGAGAGTCTGGTGGCACAGTTTTGTATGCTAGGTACACAGATTCTTGCTGGGAAAATTCCCATCAAGAACATATGTGAACAACCTCTGAGAACCGTGCTCTTTACCATAGAGTAGGTGGCAAGAAGCAAGGTCACTCATCAGGACACCAAAGCACACATGTTATATGTCATTGAGAGTATGGAACCAAAAATATTCAACTGGTGCGAGGGACTCCTCGCAAATCTGAAATATCAGCTCACCAAGTGCCGAAGGGGTGAGCTGAAACAATTTGGCTATGGATCCATCATGGTTTTGTTCTTCTTAGAGCAAGTTCCACTACTGATACCACAAGTAGAGTTGGACAATATCGATCCATGATATCCACACATGGTCCGATGGTTAGAGGTGATGGCCCGTCATGGAGGTGGGGGACCCATCATTACTTATGGTCCAACCTTCTTTAGGTGGCTCCGCATACAACTCCTCATGGTTGAGTATTACACATATGAGAGTACCGATTTTCGGGGAGATATGGATCTAGCTCTACCGGAGGGGGAGTAGTGGGGATACATCGGTAAGAAAGAACTCTTTGTTGTTTTTATGTATTTTATTGTCTTTAAAATGTTTTTGGTGTAGTACTGATAATTCATACATGTTTTATGCAGATTTCATCCCATCCCGACCAATGGATTCCTCTCTTATCGAGAGGAGGGGGGTCATCTGAGATATAGCAGCGGATCAGTAGGAGGAGGCAGAGGAGTTAGAAGATATGGAGGAGAACCTCCAAATATTGACAGTTGATATCCTTGACATCTCCATTGATGACCTTCCTCGGTGCTACCAGCGTAGTACAACTGGGGTTTCAGGACGGTTTGGTCGGCTACTCCGTAGAGTGGCTCGGGCCATTATCTGTTATCATGATCATCCTCAGGGATAGATCTATGTATGGTGTATGTACTGAATCCCATAGGATTCATATTTTGTAGATAGGATCTACTGAAAGCTTATGAGCTTCAGATTTTTGTATCAATACCACTTTTTATATTTTACCAGACATGATGATATATATACAAAAACACCATCTAGCGGTTTTATATACTATGTCTTCTATGATGAATTTGGGATCTTATGGATGTTGGCCTATACACTATGATTATTTTACATGCTATGTCATTTTATGCATATTTGGTAAAAAAAATTATGAATGTGAAATACACCAATCTAATATGAAATTAGCCAGGGAATAAAAAAATTGTGTTCATGCATCTTGGGATATGTAGGTATTGAATGGATTCAAAAGACCTTTCCAAGGGACGTACTCGTCGGAAAAGGTAGAGTAATGTAGGGTCGCGGATAGCATAGACACAATTTGAATGGGATACCACTAACTATGAATCAAGGTAGATGACGATATGGTCTACCCCAATATAAATAGAGTCGGAGAATGATCCAATCACTGTGTGATACTCAGCAGGGTTGTTGGTTGAAAAACCTAGGCAAGTTCCTCTTGAACTCATGAGTTCACCGACAGGGGAATAGAGTACCCATGCCACTGAAACGAGGTTGCGGGTGTGCCAGAGAGTGTCATCTGCGAATCCATAGCAATTTTCCATCTACACATCCAAACAGAACATGGTATAAGCGTAATGATAAGATCCTAACACACTAAATGAAAGTGTCACATCAAAAAAAAAACACGTCATGTACAGTATATACAAAGTACACATGAAAAAATGAACTAATCATAGTACCGCTTTTGCACCGAGAGGCACTCTACAGCCCAATATGAGGGAGATCTTGTAACATGTGAGTGTTTGTTGAGTGTTTGTCGAGATTGTTGAGTAACAAAATTATACAAAGTAAACAAAAAAGAATAATACAAAGTAAAAAGTAAATATGAGACTTAAACTAGATACTTTAGAGCTTAGGATTAGGTGGTAAATATTATTTTGGCCATAAACAAAAAGGAATAATACAAAGTAAAAAGTAAATATGAGACTTAAACTAGAGACTTTACTTTTTACTTTTAATACAAAGTAAAAAGTAAATATGAGACTTTAGAGTGTTTGTCGAGTGTTTGTCAAGTAACAAAATAATACAAAGTAAACAAAAAATAATAATACAAAGTAAAAAGTAAATATGAGACTTAAACGAGATACTTTAGAGCTTAGGATTAGGTGGCTCAGGTATTGCACTCAAGGAGCTATTCAAGGAGAGGTTTGCACCTCGGGAGATTTGTTCTCTCTCGGCACTTGATAGAGCCTAGGATTTGGATCTAGGCTGGTAGGTAGATCCCATTGCCAGGCTCCCACAAAGGTAACCCTTCATAATATACTAATTCATAGGCTCCCTTCTCCAAAACATGTTTTACTACATATGGACCATGTCACATGGACTCAAGTTTGCTTGCCCCCAACGTATCGTGTTTTTTATCATAAGTAAGGACCAAATCACCCTCATTAAAGATACGAGGTCTTATGGATTTGTCGTACTGGGCCTTGATGCACTTCTTATGTGCTTCATTGGCTAAGGCTGCTCCACGGCAGGTTTCATTGAGTTTTTCCAAGTATAGAAATCATTCTTCCTCGGCGGTAGTGTTTGGAAAAAGTTCGACAGCGAGTTTTAGTAACGGAATCTCGCACTCAATAGGTAGTATTGCCTCTAGTCCATATACCAATTGGAAGGGTGTGAAACCAGTGGAAGTTTTAATGGAAGTCCTATATGCCTAAAGGGATGAAAAAAGAAACACATGCCAATTAGACTTGTGAGTACCCACCATACACAAAATCATAGTTTTCAATACCTTGTTGATGGCCTCTACTTGTTTGTTTGATTGAGGGTAGTAGGGGGTGGAGTTTTCATGCCGAAAACCAAACTTAGCGCTTAATTCATCCATCATCTTGTTCTGGAAATGTGATCCATGGTTAGTGACGATGGCTTGAGGAACTCCGAATCTTGTGATTATATGGTTAAACAAAAAGAGTGCGGTAGTTTCACCGTCTTCTTTTTACATAGGCATAGCCTCGGCCCATGTAACATCCCGGAATTTCACAAAAATTAAAAAATTTTAAAGTAGCATTAAATGTTGTACTTTCTAATGCGGAAATAAAATAAATGCTAATCTTATTAACTAATAACAAATTATGATAATGACAAATCATACTCTTTAACACAAAATACGACATTAGTTTTGCTTATGTTAATTATAAATCTAAATGTTGTAATAAAGTTTGTGACTATCATACGGTGTACTATTTATCGTTTTATTATGAAAAGAAATCGAAGTCTACAATAAGATGCCAATAGATATTCTTCTCATCAGAGCTAAGATTTATATTGCTTGTATCATTATTCAAACGATATAATGTTTATAAATGCTAACTGTTGTTTTTCTCTTAATGATGAAAGGGGTCCTAAGAGTACCTTGAGGCTTACTTAGCATTTAAGATAAAGCATTTGGACTTTCCCTTCCGCAGATACAGGTAAGGTGGCACACCATTTCAAGTAATACAAACATAATTTAAAGAGTACTTTCAAATAGCTTTCAAGGGTTCGGCATATAAATTTCTAAGGTACTAATACAGCGATCCGTCTATAGTTTGTTTTTGATAACTAAACAACTTAGATGTCTTCTTTGTTTAACATTTAAATGATGAAAATAGAGTGTCAAATCTTTGATGCAGGATATCATGCGTTACTAAAGTTTGGCACAAGAGCAATGTGACTTACAAGCATAGGCTAAATGCACGATAATTGTGTATTACTATAATGTATGCACTATATGTATATTACATGGTTATTCAAGTAGTGTGAACCATATAGTGTAAACTATATGCAATCTCCTAGCATAAGAACTATATGCAAATCCTATAGTATTCAACTATATGCAATCTATGTAATATATTTCACAATATGAAAACTATGTGTTAATTCCATGCTTTAACTATATTATTTGACCATGTGTGAAGTGTTATGCATGGGTCCTATGTACCAACAATAGGAAACTATAAGTGTAATCGTGACCCTTTAAACATATACTTGATACCTAAATGGTTCAGCACTAAGGTATAACTTATATTAACATATAAATATAATGTGACAGGGTTACAACCAAACTTCGTATCAACGTAAGGTAAGGACATGGTCATTAATGTTGAAGTGGATATGTGCTGGCAGGCGATAGTGAACCAATCTTGGCATTTATTATTCTTATCTACCAGTTCGATGGAAATCCTCAGTGGATGCCATTGTGGTACTTAGCTCATGAAGACATCGTGATGAATTAGCCATCTTGGTCGAGCTGTAAGTGTTTTAGTTTGAACATGATCCGAGCTGGTATCCACAGTGGCGATGGTTATCAATAGAGTCATAAATAAGGTGTTTTCTTAGAAACACGTGGTGTTTTGATATTTAATCTCCACCATTGATCGTACATTGATCTTGGGCTTTGGGACTTAACCCTAAACCTCCACCAAAACCTTATAGTTATTGTTTTTCCTTTGGCATTCATTATGTCGAGAGTGGTTTTGGGAGAGGCCAACCGGCCTGCAAATACTTAGGGTTTGATAGCTGGTTTTTGAGGGTTTCTCTAGTGATTTGAACCCGTGACCTGAGGAAGATTACTGTCACAAGATAATAATGTAAGAGCCGAGCTCAGGCGTGGAAATTTCATGTTTGTTTTTTATATTTGGAAAGCTCAGGAAATACCATGCTGATTGTCGAAGGGTGTGACTTTTGTAAAGACTTCTTGGAATGCTCCTTCTCTGGTTTCAATATCATGATCAGTGTTTAAAAGAATTGAACCCATTGCTGTGAGTGTAATTTCCGCGCTCCACAAGTTGTATGCGACTCTGGGTTTTCAAGCCTGTTACAGAAGTTGTTGGATTCAGCCTTTGTTTCCTTTTTAATAAGAAGGTAATGTCTCTTCTGTAGTTTTCTTTTTGTTTATAAACAATTGTCTGCAATGTTGCAAGATGTACTTAAGTTTAACCACGTTTGTAATATTTGTAGGTGTTAGCACTCCCATGGATCTATGCTCCAGTTTAGATGGGAACTACTGCGTGTAGTGGTAAGTCTCGGTGGTTTCCCTTATGGATTCTCTTGGCAACCTGTTGGTTTTGTTTGAAATGGTTGGAGCTTTCGGCCTTCCGAGGAATTCGTTGATGTTGCAATGCTTTTATTCTGTAAGCAACGTAGGGAGGATGAAATCCTCGACCTACCTTCAAAATGTATTCTACGGTTTTTACTATATAATGAAAAGTATTTCCTATTTAGCAGGGTCTTAGCCCTCGAATTTTGGACAAAGATGAAGGGCTCAACCTGTGGTTTTGATACTATGTTTGAAACAATGCTCTATGTTAAAGGTGTTAATATTTATCAGTTTTGATATTGGCCGAGAGTCAATTCTAAATATTTTTGCGACTGTAAATGAACATATATCTATAATCTATTGGGAAACTGATAATGTCTAAGTTGTTATTTCGAATATAAGGGTTTAGTCGAGGATTTTTTTAGGATGTTGTATACGTTTTATTGTTTTAAAAGAAAAATCGTAACTAAGAGTCTTTACTTCTGAGAAGTGAGGTTTTTAACTTACTTGTGTTTATAATTCGAAAGGTTGATATAAGCTATTTAAGTATGTGACTGTCGAACCAGTTATGAACCCATCCCGGTATTGTAAATGATTTGCTTCCTTATTAAGGGTTTTGATCCTGTGTCTATCGAAATGCAATGGAATGCTAAATAATAAATGATAGAGTGTTGGGGTTCTGCCTATGATGAAAGTGTTTGAATTTAATAGCTGTAGTTGATAATTAAATTGAAATATGAGATATGGATACTGAAATGAAATAGTGATATTCAGTGATGTGAATGATAAGTATCTATTTATCGTTTATATGTAAGAACTCTTTATAAAAGAATAATTGCAACTGTTAAATTTCTAGAAATAATAATGCCTGAAATAAATGGAAATATAACACCTTATTGTTGGAAAGAATAATAATAGAATGTATAGTATTAGCTTTCAAAAATAGATAGTAATAATTTGAAAACCTAGTTCTGTGCAGAGATGAAATGTTTTACTTTTGTTACTAAGTAAAGAAACTGCTATATGTCATTTTTATGATATGTTGTTCTATTTTCGGAGTTTAGACATATATAATTGATATTTCAGAATTTAAAAGAAACACTACGCTGTTAATCTAATCAGTCAATTGGCATTCTGCCCATCATTCATCTATATTAATTCTACTTCTCTGTACTAGAGTACTATACAGAAAATAGTATGGGAAAAATGCAGAAAGGAATTTTAATCAATCATCTCATTTACTTAACCATCATTATACAAAATCATACCTAGGTCAAAAATTGAAACTGTTTCTTCTGTACAACTGTAAATACTAAATTTACAAATGTAGAAAATCATTGAACTGATAATGTTGGAGCATAGGCCGCAGCTATAGTAAAGCTGCAAATTTTGAGGAAAAAGCACAAGTGTCGAGAGGAAAGTGCTAATTTTGTATAAGCACCAATTTTTGGGTAGGAGCAAATAAGTGCGCAGTACGGTACCAGATGGACGAGCTCAGTGCAGATCTCAGACCGGAAATCGCGGAGCTCGTGCGCACACATCAAAGAATGAATGTGGCCGCGTAGAAAGCTCAGCTACCGCAATAAATGAAGCAACGGAGTAGAGGGCTCAGCTACCCTCATTAAGGCCTTAGTATAGAAGTTATGGTTGCTCTAACCAAGGATGAGCAACGGACCAAGGCATTAAAGGTGAAGGACATGGAGCAATAAATGATGAAGCGGCGCCCATACCCGCATTCTGCGCCGAAAATCACAGATCCTGCAGGAAGCGGCGACGTGACTGCAAGCGGCGCCTACAGTACACCTAGCCATGTACACGGTTAGGGTTTTTGGGGAATACTGTCGGGAAAGGCCCACAGTCTTGTAAAGGTACGACCCTCAGGGCCACCTATATATATGTATAATTGATAAGGGAGAAGTTTAGTTGGTTAGTTAGTGAGTTAGTAGGTTGGTTGTTTGTTGATTGTTTTCTACTATGTTGTTAGAAGACAAGAGTTAGGACTGGATAGTCGTGAAGCTAATCCCTGAGTTGCAGACAGTCTGAGTCGACGTCTGAACTATTGTAATCTCTGTGGAGAAGAGAGTAGATCTAGGAGAAGGGCTCCCATCTTTGTGCGTGGATTTTCCTGGAAAGATCTAAGGCTGCAGCTGTGTGCGCAGCGTTACTGTATAACTTCCCTTTGAGTTAATATAAGATATACTTCCCGTGGACGTGGTTTCCCGTGGAGGTGAATTCCATAAGTCTTGTTGTTATGTTGATGTTCACGCAAATGTATGTGTGTTGTTATCTGTTCTTTCATGAACATTGCGTTATTTGTAGGAATATGTTAAGTACGTTCTAGAAGCTTCCTTAGGCATTATAATTGTTAAGTACCAAAGAAATCGGTAGAATGCAGTCGATGCGGCGCTTGAGAAGTGCATGGCTGCGTCGTGGCCCAGGGCCGGAAACGTTACTATATCGAACACCGAGGGTAATCACCTTGGGCGTTGAAGTGGAGATACCGTGCAGCTAGGCTGGTACGAGTTTCAGCGCTGTCGCGCCGAGGGATCTACGGAAGAATAAGACGCTCCGCTTTGAGGAATCCTCCAATACGAGAAAGGAGGAAGATTGCAGTCTTCGCGTCACCAAGGTTAGGGAAGACTGATTCCTTAACCCCCCCATAGCCACTTCGAGTGAGACTTTGGGCTGCTGCGCAGCTCGTCACTGAGAGGGCCAGTGCGCCAAGGGGTGTTTGTTGCTACGCTTCATTAAAACCCGGGTCTGTCCAAAAAGCAGCCAACAAATGGTTCCGTTGCCTTGAGACTTGTTACTCCAGCGACGCGCGAGATTGTTGCCTTATGGTTGGTTAAGCCAACAAATGGTTCCGTTGCCTTATGACTTGTGGAGCCAACAAATGGTTCTATTTCCTTGCGACTTGTTTCCTTGAGACTTGCTCAACCAACAAATGGTTTCGGCTTCAACACTATTATTTTGAAGGCAATGTGCTATTGGAATCCTACAGCTAAAGAAATTCAAGACTGGTTTGATTCAAAGGCTAGAGAGTTCGCCGAACGAGAAAATAGAAGCTCTAGGCTTCAGACAGAAGACTAGTTGCAGAAGTATATTTATACAGACCTTCAAAAAAAATTCTTTGTCACATTTGCACTTGAGTTGCATGCGTGGCTAGCCAAGCTAGCAGATACTAGACCCACTGTGCATGTTGCTCAACCCGTCGTTTGGACGCCTGAGCTAGTTAGCATTTTGAAGCGGGTAAATAATTTTGTGTCCCGCATAGTAGACTTCTGGTTGAACAGTCTACTGGAAGGTTTCATCACCGAGTTTGTAGTAGATACGAGAAAACGCTTCAGCGAAGCTGAGAGGAACTTCTTCCAAGCACATAGGGGTAAGTTCTTAAATTCTCTGAACTTATGGATTAAAAAGCTTTTGTATGAAAAAGGAAAACTATGCATAGCTTCTGATGAGTAGCATAGACAAGTAATGTCCGCATATTCTGATAGTGATCTTGAAGCTATTGGTTGCACTCGTAGTGGAAAATGGTATAAAGTAGGCTTTGACCAACATTCTTTTGAGTCTAGCCCAGAAGATAGTCAAGTTCCTAGAACGAGCCATATAGAGAGACAAGGGAGTGCTCATATCCCTTATCACCCTTTTACACCGCAAAATCTAGACGGGGCTCAGTATAACCCCGCAGTAACACCTTCTAGTAGCCCAAACGGTACTTCTAGTACCTCAGCCACACCTTTGTTTAACCATCCCGGAGGCAGTGCCACAGCACCTCCACACCAACCTCACGCAAGAAGGATGGGTGATGACATGAAGCTACCAACTTTTAGATGAACAGGGCTAGAAGACCCTGAGCAGCACTGGTTCCTATGTGAAGCCAGGTAGATTGAATGCAGGACCTGACCACTTATCTAGGATAGAGTCAGGAGAGGAACCTACAAATTTGGAGGACAATCTGCCTGATGCGCAGTTGTTTTCTATTCAAGCAGCTGACGAGTATTATTCCGATATTCTTGAGTTTCTCACTACCGGGCAAGCGCCAGTTGAGTTTTCAATCCAGCAGAAAAAGCAACTTGTTGTCAAAGCCGCAGACTTCACCTTGATAGCCGGCCAGCTCTATAAGCTGGGTCCTGATGAAGTCTTGCGCAGATGTATCTTACCGCATGAGAAGAACTCCATAATCGTAGAAGCGCACTCAGGAGCCGCAGGAGGCCATTTCACAGGAAAGCCGACTGCGTAGAAGATCTTAGCCGCAGGTCTTTGGTGGCCAACATTGCACAAGGATACTAAGGAATTCTGCAAGTGTTGCGATGTATGCCAGCGGACAGGAAAACCCTCAAGAAGAGATGAAATGCCGCTAAGACCCCAGATAACATTGCATGCTTTTGATAAGTGGGCCATTCATTTTGTAGGACCTATCAACCCACGAGGAAAGAGAACTGGCGCAAGATACATCATCACAGCTATTGAATACCTCACCAGATGGGCTGAGGCGAAGCCAGTTAAGAATTGCGATGCTGCCACTGCCGCGCAGTTCATTTTTTAGAACATTATCACTAGATTTGGATGTCCACTGATTCTAATGAGTGATCAGGGTACACATTTTCTGAACAACACTATAGAGGCCCTTACTGAGGAATTCCACATCAGTCACCACAAGAGTACACCCTACCATCCTCAAGCTAATGGTACGGTGGAGGCATTCAATAAGATCCTCGAGAATGCCCTGACGAAGAGCTGTAATCAACAAAGAGATGATTGGGAACTTAGAGTCACAGCTGTATTATGGGCTTACAGAACCACATGCAAGAAGTTAACAGGTCACACACCTTTCAGTTTGGTGTATGGACAAGAAGCAGTTATTCCCATGGAATACATTGTTCCCAGCTTCAGAATCGCACAAATTACAGAAATGGCAGATACTGATACTATGAGTGAAAGACTTTCACAATTACTTGCCTTAGAAGAAGACAGACTTTTGGCCGGATTCCATCAACAAGTACAGAAGGCAAGAGAGAAAGCTTGGCATGACAAGCATATTAAGAATAAAGTCTTTCAACAAGGAGACTTGGTACTCCTCTATGATAGTAAATTCATCAAGTTTCCAGGCAAGTTTCGTGTACACTAGTTAGGCCCCTTCTGAGTGATCAAGATAACAGAAGGAGGAGCAGTTCAGCTTGCAAAGCTTAATGGAGAATTGCTGCCCACAATGATTAACGGGAGTCGGCTCAAGCTTTATCGCGAAGGCCACTCCGCCCTGTCGACTTAAGTAATTACTAAAGAAGTGCAGATGCCCTGTGTAGTTGAAAGAGACATCGCATTATCACAGTCTACACGGAAGTTGCGAGACACTTTCAGTCTGGCTTCCCGCGCAGTTCCTTGAAACATCCGCGCATGTCTATAAAGTTTGTTTTGAGCGACCCGATTTGCGCTCTGGTGAAGTTTTTCCGCGTTGTCAAAACGTTGCTCTTGCGGAGTTCCCTGTTGTCATTTTTCCGCTTGAAGAGTTCTCGTTGTGGACCCCTCCATATGCACAGTTACCTATGATGAAGTGACCCACCGAAAAATTTGAATTACAGCAGTTATGTAGCCGCGTCTGAGTATTAATGAAGAATAAGCCCACCATTTAATTGTAGCTGCTCTGACAAATTCGGCTTGATCTCCCTAAGATTTGCATTTATGTCATGCGCCGAAAGCTTTAGCTTCTCCCGGAAGGCTGTCAAATCCCGTCCATCACAATTAATGCACCGTAGAGACGCGAGGGATAGAGAGGTTGTCAACTCATGCATAGGCACCTACGGCTATTAACCCCACTTGTCCGCATTTACTATGGCCTTTAGCTATAAATACCCCGCACTTGTATATTTTCGGGTTACTTTTCTCGAGTTAGTGTCTTGTTTGAGAATCTAAGTTATTGTTTTCAGAGCCGAGTTGTGCAGACTGCTTACTTTGTTTTCAGGGTTCGTATTTCACGTTGTTCCGCCATTCGTCTGTTCAAGTTTTTGTTGTCTATACCGGTTCACGACGGAGAACCTGTCAACTGAAGAAGTTGTTCGTCAGTTTATGCGCCGAGGCTTAGATTTCGGCATGACTACTCCTGTGACGGCCTCAACTTACACACACCCTGGTTGGACTGATCCTAGACAGTCTCCGGGCACAAGGGCATCTCAGCCATAGCAGCCGGACGAACCCGTCCCAGAGCCCTTGGCCACTATGGTGAATTACATTCCACCGCGCCCAGATGATGCACCCAAGGTGCATATTCCAAAAAATGCTAAGTATCCAATTCCGTTGCCTCCAATGCCGGAAATTGTGCGACAAGAAGGGTCCCTGCTTGGACACCTTCCACTGGTCAAGTTTTCTGATTTCAACCTTGGATACTACAGAACATATCCTCAGTTTGCGCCAGATCGTTATCTGACGGTAGTCTATAATACTGATAGAAAGGTTGATGAATTCGCTCCAAAAGAATTCGCAGCAAATCTGGAAAGGCCTGGACTGCTGAAGCTACCGCACTTCGGGCGTAGCAACGAAGTCAATGCAGTCGTTAAGGCACTGCTATCATGCATTCACGGAGGTTATCTTTGGCTGGGGAGGCCAATCGATTTGAATGTCGATTTGATTCATCGCGTTACCGACATATCTAAGGTTGGTAAGGACCCTAATATTCATTTTGTCGAAAAAGACAAAGACAGAAAATTGGCTGCACGGCTGGTGTCGAAATATAATTTGACAAGAGGAGGTCGGGCTTATGACCTCACTATAGTCGAGGATGAAGCACTTCGATTTACAGGCAGACTTCTCACAAAGTGCAGACCTAAAGAAGTTACTGGAGCTGTCGTGGAGCTCGCTATCGCAGCTGCGGAGGGAGAGCAGTACAACTGGTCTCTCTTCCTCCTCAATTCTTTCTTGGAAGACTGCCGGAACGTCCAAGACAACCCCAGTCAGTTGTTCCATTTTTCTTGGCTTTTAATTTTATGTGCTTTTATCGGGTGGAAGGAGCCCCCGAACACTCAGTTCCTTCCGCGCCGCGCAGGAGAGGTTGCCGGCATGCGCTATGTCAACCTCTGGGATTCCAGCAATCCCACGAAGCGCAAGATGAACCGCGCTGTGTTCTATGAATACTATTATCTCCTCAAGGACACCATTGAAGAAATGTCGAGGCTGAGTAAGGAGACAGTCCAAAGATATGAAGGCAAGTTGGTTTTCTCTGCCAACTCGCATGAAATTTACCTCTGCCCTTGCAGCATTCAAGACGAATGGGCGGTAGGCCTTTACAGGATGACCACTGAAGATGTTGAAGAAACTGTCAAGTCCTGGTCGGATGAATGGAGGGAGGCCGCCGAAATCGCATCTGCGATACCACCCCCTTCTGCGCAAGAAGCAGATAGAGGAAAGGAAAAAGCAGCGCAGGAGATTGATGAACTTCTGGCAGGACCACCCCCAAAGAAGCAGAAACTGTCGCACCCCGTCGAAGCGACAGAAGACCCCTCTGAGACCCTTGCCGTGGGGATCACCCATTATTTGAAGGAACAATTTCGCAAGCTATGGACCTTGCACACTCACATTAGAAGTGCGCTGGACCTGCAGTTCGTAGAAATAAAAGGTCTCGCAGGAAGAATTGTGCAGACCCATGCGCCAGCATCCAGTTCGCAGGAGCCACAGGTACCTACAAGCACTGAGCGAGTGGAAGCACTTACCGAGAGACATACTGTCGTGCACATCCCGCCTACAAACATGACACTTCCGGATCCTTTGGTTGCACTGCAAGTAAGCGCAGTTGGCCCCATTGAAATAAATTTGTCTGTTATTCCGATAGAAACCTTGCAGTTAGTGCAAGAGAAGGCCTCTATTGAGTTGAGAGCTAGAGAACTCTCCACATTCCATGCAAACCAAAGGCTGCAATCGCAGGAAATCGAGCTGAAGGAAGGCTATAAGAA
Source organism: Larix kaempferi (assembly GCA_027924585.1). NCBI lineage: Eukaryota > Viridiplantae > Streptophyta > Pinopsida > Pinales > Pinaceae > Larix > Larix kaempferi. Next base: position 20,298,690 of record BSBM01000274.1, on the reverse strand, counting down.
CATCTCTGAGAAGCTTGCACATTACGAGGAACAGGACACTGGGATAAGAAACATAGTTGATGAAATCGCCCAGGAAATCTCGGCCTGCGAAATTCAACCAGACCTCCCTCTGGTTGAGAAAGTTCAAATTATTGGAGGAAGGGTGAAAGCCCTAGAGCAGGAAATAGTTGCTATGGCTGAAGACCATAGATCGCAGATCGTCGAGTTGGAAGCTCGTGTTGCAGCGCATTCTGAAGATGACAGCCAGGAACAATTTGCAACACTGCACAGAGCTTCCACACAAATGAAGTCCAAAGCAAATGAAGCTGAGAGCCTGATGACACAAGCTATGGAGGCTTGGACTGAGCTTGAGATGCTCCCTTTCAAATTCGGCCTTTTGGAATAGGTACAAGCAGCAGAACAGTCCCTAACTGTTCTGACCGAAGAAGCTAAGACCTTAGAGGGCTTAGCAAAGATGAGGAAAATGATCGAAGTGCGCAGAGTACAACAACAACTGCACAAGCTCAGAAATGAAGATGCTAATCTCACCAACAGCATTCAGCCATTTATGGATGAGTATGCTGAACTTGCTGCCCAAGCCGAGGCAAAGATCAAAGAACTTGCTGAATCTCAACAGCTGATTGATGGCATAACTAAAGAAGAAGCCAGTTCAGACATGGTCCATACAGCTGTGGAGTGCTTGGATGAAATGGACTCCGCTATTGCGCAGTGGAAGACCGCATTTGCCACGATCAAAACAAGGGTAGATGCGCAGCTGAAGCGACCACATGCTAGTGCGAGTGGCTCGAGGACGAGCCACAAGTAAGTGTTAGTGTTAGGGGCCTGTTGGAGCATAGGCCGCAGCTATAGTAAAGCTGCAAATTTTGAGGAAAAAGCACAAGTGTCGAGAGGAAAGTGCTAATTTTGTATAAGCACCAATTTTTGGGCAGGAGCAAATAAGTGCGCAGTACGGTACCAGATGGACAAGCTCAGTGCAGATCTCAGACCGGAAATTGCGGAGCTCGCGTGCACACGTCAAAGAATGAATGTGGCCGAGTAGAAAGCTCAGCTACCGCAATAAATGAAGCAACGGAGTAGAGGGCTCAGCTACCCTCAATAAGGCCTTAGTACAGAAGTTATGGTTGCTCTAACCAAGGATGAGCAATGGACCAAGGCATTAAAGGCGAAGGACATGGAGCAATAAACGATGAAGCGGTGCCCATACCCGCATTCTGCGCTAGAAATCACGGAGCCTGCAGGAAGCGGCGACGTGACCACAAGCGGCGCCTACAGTACACCTAGCCATGTACGCGGTTAGGGTTTTTGGGGAATACTGTCGGGAAAGGCCCACAGTCTTGTAAAGGTGCGACCCTCAGGTCCACCTATATATATGTATAATTGATAAGGGAGAAGTTTAGTTGGTTAGTTAGTGAGTTAGTAGGTTGGTTGTTTGTTGATTGTTTTCTACTGTGTTGTTAGAAGACAAGAGTTAGGACTGGATAGCCGTGAAGATAATCCCTGAGTTGCAGACAGTCTGAGTCGACATCTGAACTATTGTAATCTCTGTGGAGAAGAGAGTAGATCTAGGAGAAGGGCTCCCAGCTTTGTGCGTGGAGTTTCCTGGAAAGATCTAAGGCTGTAGCTGTGTGCGCAGCGTTACTGTATAACTTCCCTTTGAGTTAATATAAGATATACTTCCCGTGGACGTGGTTTCCCGTGGAGGTGAATTCCATAAGTCTTGTTGTTATGTTGATGTTCGCGCAAATGTATGTGTGTTGTTATCTGTTCTTTCATGAACATTGCGTTATCTGTAGGAATATGTTAAGTACGTTTTAGAAGCTTACTTAGGCATTATAATTGTTAAGTACCGAAGAAATCGGTAGAACGCCGTCGCTGCGGCGCTTGAGAAGTGCGTGGCTGCATCGTGGTGCAGGGCCGGAAACGTTACTATATCGGTCACCGAGGGTAATCACCTCGAGCGTTGAAGTGGAGATACCGCGCAGCTAGGTTGGTATGAGTTTCAGCGCTGTCGCACCGAGGGATCTACGGAAGAATAAGACGCTCCGCTTTGAGGAATCCTCGAATACAAGAAAGGAGGAAGATTGCAGTCTTCGCATCGCCAAGGTTAGGGAAGCCTGATTCCTTAACCCCCCTATAGCCACTTCGGGTGAGACTTCGGGCTGCTACGCAGCTCGTCGCCAAGAGGGCCAGTGCGCCAAGGGGTGTTTGTTGCTGCGCTTCATTAAAACCCGGGTCTGTCCAAAAAGCAGCCAACAGATAATAACAAGATAGAACAATAGAACCTGATTGAATGTAGGAGAAACAAACAACCCAAGGAGCCTATGCCACCCAACCAACTCCTGAAGACAGCCAAATTACTAGCCTTAGGACCCCCGAGCCTGTTCACTGAACCACTAGGAAGAAGAAGTTGTAGAAGCTTAGGTCATCAACTCGCAGCAACAATGTAGATCATTCAGTCACATAAACTTAGCAGTCAAAGAGACATGCACCAGCACCTCTGGTTTCCTTCTCAAAAACAATTCAGCAAACTCACAATGCACATCCACTTAGCCTCCCTATTCAAATCTCTCAGTGATCACCTTATACACTTGAGGAATTATTTCTATAGAAAATAATGATGGAGCTCCTTGCTCAATTCGAATTGCCTTATCTAGGCTGCCTAGGCCTTTTTAGTGGTTAACATGGTCATTCATGGTGCTGCAGGAGAGATTACATAGTACCAAGATGGCCAAGGGTGAAGGAGTGGTGCCTTATCTCACAAGGCTCACACATATCAGGGATGAGCTTGGAGCAGTGGGCTCTAATACTGAGGATGAGGAGCTAGTTTGAATAGCTCTCAATCGTTTTTCTAAGCCATGGGTCGTCTTTGTCAAAGGCATGGTGGCTAGGCAAAAGCTCCCTGACTGGAAGAGATTGTGGGATGACTTCATGTAGGAAGAAACCTGTATGGGTCAAGGTTCAACTTCATCCAACAGTTCCCCATAGATCGTGGATGAAGAGGCTCTAGATTTAGTGAGCAAAGGCAAGGGAAAGGCAAAGAAGAAGAAGGGTGGTAAGAAGAACTTTTACATGTCAAAGGTAAAGTGCTTCATATGCCACAAGTATGGACACCTTTCTTCCCAGTTCCCAGATAGAAAGAAGAAGAAAAACACAGAAATGGCAAGTTCATCAGAGGTGGATGACTTCAGCAAGAGTTTGATGAGGACTTTTGTTTGATATCTTGCATGGCAAGTTTCTTCAACAACAACATCTGGTATGTGGACAGTGTTGCATCTTTTCATATGACAGGACATAGATCGTTCTTCAAGATATTGTAGGAGGGTGGATTAAATATCCGCATTGAGTTGGGATATGATGCGTGGTATCAGGCACAGGGTGTTGGTACTATTTCATTTCAGAGCGAGTCTGGCAAGCCCATCAACATTGCTGATGTTTTATACGTTCCAGGGATGACGAAGAATCTCATATCTATTTCCACACTGGAAGACAAGGGTTTTCTAGTGACTTTCCAAGATAGGAAATTATATATCAAAGTATATATCAGGACACATGGGTTAGATCAAATATTGGATCGGATGATTGGGGTCTGGAGCGGGAAGGTTACAGACTACAGTTCAAGCTTGTAAAGGCTCTGGTTAGTAGTAGTAGTAGTGATTGTGAGTTGTGGCATAGGAGGATGGCACACTTACATCATGGAGCACTAAGGCATCTAAGACAAACAGTTATTGGAGTTCCTCCAGTACTGGAGGAGAATCATAACCACTGCAAGGGTTGTCCATTGGGGAAGAACATCAGGAGACCTTTCCCACATAGTGAGCACAAGTCTAAGGGGACGTTGGACTTGGTGCATTCGGATGTATGCAAATTGGTGAGTGTTCATTCTTCCAGTGGTTACAGTTATTGCAGCACATTCATTAATAACTATTCCAGGAAGACCTGGATCTATTTCCTGAAGGCCAAGTCAGAGGAATTCAAGTGTTATGAGAGTTTAATACTCTTTTGGAGAACCATACAGGAATAAATATTTGGTTATTGAGGACTGACAATGGGGGTGAGTACACCGGTAAATAATTCTTGGAGTACTGTGCATCAGAGAGGATCGAGAAGGAACACATTGTTCCTCACACCCCACAGCAAAATGGAGTGGAAGAGAGAAAGAACAGGACACTAGTGAGTGCATCCAAGGCCATGTTATTTGATCAGGGATTACCACTATTCCTATGGGCCGAGGAATTTTGAACTGCAGTATATGTCCAAAACAAGTGTCCTCACTCAACTTTTGGGAGGAAGACACCTGACGAGGTATTCACGGGTACTAGACCAAATGTGAGTCATTTACACATATTTGGGAGTATATTCTATTGTCACATTCATGTTGAAACTAGGAAGAAGATGGACCCTTCTCGTGAGAAGGGGATTCTAGTTGGTTACAATGATACTTCTACGACATATAGAGTTTATGTCCCAGATTGCAAGAGGATATTTGTGAGTAGGGATTTCCACTTTCATGAGGACAGTGCCTTAAGAAGATCTATAGACTTACCAGCACAAGAGAAGCCAGCAGAGGACTCCAAGTTGGAGGAGCTACAGGTACAGACATAGGGCACAGGTTATGGTAGTTATAGGGAGTCAAGTTTACAGTATCTTCCTATCATTGATGTGGAGGATTAGCAACAGTAGTGGTAGGATATCCAGCAGCCGCAGTAGGTAGATACTAGTCCAATGCCAGGTGGTACAGGTCCACAGTTCAGGATTCCAAGCAGGTGAGTCTTCCACAGAGCTCCATGAGGCGGAGAAACCACCAAATAGACTTAGCTATTTGGAATTAATGAAGGATTTTATTAACTCTGAACCTTCCAGTTTCGAGGAGGCTACACAACATGATGTGTGGCAAGAGGCCATGGTTGAGGAGTATGCCTCAATCATGAAGAATCAGGTCTGGGAGGTCGTGTCGAGGCCTAAATCTAAGAAGGTGGTAGGATCCAGATGGATCTACAAGCTAAAGCATGCAGCATATGGAAGAGTGGAGAAGTAAAAGGCACGCTTCGTGGCTAAGGTGTATTCATAGAAGGAAGGTATTGACTATGATGAGACCTTCGCCCCTATCTCCAGATACTCTTCTATTCGGACTATCCTATTATTGGAAATAGAGATGGGTTGGCACGTTCATCAAATGGATGTGAAGACTGCCTTCCTCAACGGATTTATAGAGGAATAGGTGTACATTGAGAAGCCAGATGGGTTTGAGGTGGACAACAGGGATTCGCATGTATGCAGGTTGCAGAGAGCTCTTGACGAGCTCAAGCAGGAACCTCGAGCATGGTACTTGAGGATCGACAGCTAGCTACGGGAGATGGGATTATAGCGGAGTGAGGAAGACCATAACATGTACTTCTTGTCAGGAGAGGTACCTCTCATATTGGTACTATATGTGGATGATCTCTTTCTTACAGGATATGATAGGCTGATCGGGGACTGCAAGTCCAATCTTGCAGTGGAGTTTGAGATGAAATACATTGGGTTGATGCATTACTTTCTAGGTCTGGAGGTTTGGCAGAGAGATGGATGCTTCTTCATTGGTAAAGGGAATTATGCAGTGGATATCTTGAGGAGATTCGGGATGGAGGACTATAGATCCATGTCCACACCTCTAGTTACCACCTGGAGAAAGATTGGTTTATCAGGATCAAAGGAGTCTGATCCTACATTGTATTGTCATCTTATCGGATCACTTATATATCTGGTCAACACTTGACCAGACATTAGCTTTGCAGTTAACTCTTTGAGTCAATTCATGGTGAAATCGAAGATTGCATTGGACAACTACGAAGCACATACTTTGCTATATCAGAGGCACAATGGAGTATGGATTGGTTTATGAGCGTAGTGGGAGTATACAGTTAGCAAGATTTACAGATATTGACTAGGTAGGATGTGTAGAAGACCGGAAGAGCACTTCAGGTTGTTGCTTCAGCATTGGTTCATGGGTTGTCTCTTGGTTCAATAGGAAGCAGAAGTTAGTTGCATTGAGCTCGACAGAGGATGAGTACATGGAAGCCAGTATGGAAGCATGTGAGGGGATGTCGCTAAGGAAGTTTCTCTCAGGGTTATTCGAGAGTGAGTTGGAGACTACTATAGTTCACTATGACAATCAGAGTGGAATTAACCTTTCTAGGAATCCAGTGTTCCTTGACAGGAGAAAACACATTGACATCCAGTATCACTTCCTCATAGATTGTGTTCAGAGAGGAACCATTCGGTTGGAGTACATTCAGACAGGGAGTGTTAGAAAGTGGCAACAAGGAAGTTCTTCTATCATTGCATGTGTCCTAGCATGCTAGAAAACATAAAACATGAAGCCAAATGTATTAATGTAATTTTCCAAAGTTTAGATTTAAGAAAAGTGCATTAAGTGATCTAATTATTAATTAACTTAATGGATTCGCTTTTATAAATTTCAAGTGAAAATAATTTAAGTCATGGCTAATCAAATCTTGGCCATTGATCTCACCAGAGGATCTCATCCATTGATCCATAGTGATATGTTAGGGTTTTCGCTTGGCCATTGAGTTAAAAGGAGGATTGATTTAGTGGAGAGGACACATAGAGATATAGAAATATTTCTTACTCATAGCTTTCATCCAGAGAGTGAGAAAGAGAATTTTGAAGAGAAGTTTTGCAGAGAAGATGGACGAGCATTCCTCCGGAGGATCGACAGAGTGATTAGGCAGAGGAGAGGGCCATACAGATTTGCTGAGAGGGAGGATGTACAGATTTGCAAAAGTCGTACAGTAGCTCGGTCATACAATAGTCTGCACATGTGAGCAGGGCCATACGGATCTATTCGTACTGCTCATAGGGGGTTCACTCAGTGAACTTGTTACATAGCATGACTGTTCACAGGATATTAAAGAATATCCCTAATTTCACTAAATATTGGAAAATTTCTCCTAAAATTGTATTGTTTAACCCCCCTCCCAATATACCTTTCCAAATAAGAAAGCTCGTAGTTTCACTAGATATTGTAGGTATCCATTTTTATCAACCCATTTTTAATACCCCTTTATATCATATTATCAAGTTGTAACAAACAAGACCCCTAGTGCATCATAGTATAAGCAAACATGATGCTAAATAAAATAATAGTATAATGCTTAATAATGATCCCACTATGATTGTAGCGGTGACTGATTAATTTGTAGCATTGGATAGTGGAATACCCAATGAAATATTAATGGGGAAGGAAAACTGTGTAAAAGGAAACCCAGTCAAGAGATCAATGTAACAAAGAATGTAAAAGACTGATAGTCTATTAGTCAATGAAATTCTTACAAAATATGAGAATTGCAGATGTTTGACACCACAACCTGTCAAGTTACCAATTGTATATCATGTAAATACAAGTATAACCATATAGAGATCATATTTTATATAAGCTTAATAAATTGGATGTATCAATTGAGCCCATGATTTGGAGGTATTAATTCATCCCACGATTTGGAGGTTACGCCTTAGCCCACCCAAATAAAATAACCCCCAATAATTATATTACTATGTCAAATTAAAAACCCCCCTTGACCCCTTAATACAAGACAATATATTTTTTAGGCTTTTAGGAGTATTCAAACCCCCTGAATGGACGTGATATGATATTGCCTCATTAGTGAAGCCCCCTTGGTACTGCTGACACAAGGCCGTACAAATTCCATACAGCTAATGCAAAGGGCCATACAACTACGCAAAGGGCCCTATATATTTGTGGGGTGTTCTCAGTGATTCACAGAGGTTCGATTTTTCCAGGTTGGGTAAATCAATTTTCTGGATTGTATTTGTTCTATATCTTCATAATAAAATTTCTTCTCAGACTGTTGCACCGGTTTTCCCATATTGGGTTTTATCCGAGGGTTTATACCCCAAAATATTTGTGTCTTCATTGATGTGATTGATGTTATATTTCTCTCAATGTTGTATTTTCTGCTGCGTAGTGAATAAATCCATTTGTGGTTAAAAGTAGTAATTGGGTTTAACAAAATAATCTGGCATGCTTTAACTCAAGATTGGATTTTAAGGAAATTTACAGAAGTATCAACAGCAAGATATAGGATATAGTCCTTGGTGTAATCAAGTGGTTGTAACACAGGTGCATGAGTGATCACATGTTTCAGGTTGTCAAAGGATTTTTGGGCGTAATCATCCCAAATGAACGAGATGTCCTTCTTTAACAACCACGTGTATCCTTGTGTTTTCTCTGCAAAGTTACACATGAAACGATGTAGGTATTTTTCCTTCCCTTCAAAATTTGAAGTTCCATAATATCTGTGGGTGGTGGTAAGGCGACGATAGCCTTGACCTTGAGGGGATCGATGCAGATACCATCTTTTGAAATGATGCATCCTAGGAGGAGTCTGGACTCTACACATAATCTGCACGTGTGAGGATTTAGGCGGATGTTGTACCGTCGACATCTGAGGAATACATCTGTCAGATGATCGATGTGGAAGTCACGATGATTTGAATGACATGGAAGATCGTCGAGATAGGGTTCCACAAAATCCTTCACATCATGAAAGGCATACCACATGGCCCACTGGAATGTTGCACCAACATTTTTAAGACCAAAGGGGAGTTTGTGAGATGCAAATGTACCCCATGGGAATATAAAAGCGGTTTTATGTTGGTCAGCTTGGTGGATCTTGATCTGATTATATTTGGAGAAGCCATCCATAAAAGAGAAGATGACACTTCTGTCACAGTTTTCGATGATTTGGTTGATGAATGGGGTAGGGTAATTGTCATTGGGACAAGCCTTATTCAGGTCCCTATAATTGACACAAATTGTAATGGTTCCTTCTTTTTTTGTAAACGAGACGACATTAGAGACCCAATATGTCAATGGAACAGGATAAATAAACCCATGTTTCAACAAGTTTTCTATTTTTTCTTTAATCACCGCAGTATTTAGAGGGTGCACTAGACGGAGTAGTTGTCGGACACGTTTTGTGCCGGTATATGTTTGAATATCATGCATAACAATGGCAAGATCAATCCCGGGCATTGTTACCGGACAATTTATTCAAAGTGGACTTAAGGCGTGATCTCCCTCGTTCAACATGAATGTAGAACAAGTGGGACAGAATATGAAATTGCTTTCCTAGATTTAGTTAAAGATCGATTGATTAGATGTCTTACCTCTAGCTTGTAGATCCTTTCTCCTTGATGTTGTTACAAGCTCCATGGTCGTCATATCTCAGCTGCAAGACCTATCAAGACATACAGAACAATACAAGCAGTAAAATGCATCTAAACAGTAACAGATCTAAGTAAATGGTTAAGTAAGTAAACTACACAAACGTCATTAATACAACAACATTTGGTGGAAAGATTTTATATTAATGTATTAAAAGAGGGAAGTACAAAAAAGAGATGATTACAACCAAAGCTTAACGTCGCAATCCTCCTCCAACAAGCCAATGCCAAAGCCTCCAAAGGAAGTATAGGTCTCCCAAGAGATGAGTAGAGATCTCCTAATCTAATTTCACTAGCATGCAAGTACTATAGACTTCCTCCCCTTGGAATGGGAATGAGATTCACATATATAGGACTAAGAGGATAGGGTAGGTTGAGATATAGTGGGAGAGGGTTAAGGGATCCTCCCAAAGGGCTAGGGAACCGAATTCTAGCTCCGCTATATGTTAGGGATAGAGATTCATATCACACACCTTCGAGAAATGGCTTGAAGATGCCCTTTTATCCATTTAACTGACACCGTCACATGCTGCAGTAGGATAACCTACGACGTCGCATGCTGCACTAAGGTGACCTGTGACAACCTCACTAAACCCAATAGAAATAGGTCAGTATCTCTTCCAATTTGGTATCTTAGTCATGGATACTTCAGGGAGGTTTACACTAAGTCTTAAGGTGGCAAAATTTAGGTGTAACAGGCATTTCCTTGTAGCTCCATGCAAAAACATTGCGGAATTGTTTGAATAAGGCCGTAAAAATGTTGATTTCATCAGGTGAATAGGTTTGGCCTATATGGATATTTTCTACGATGTCAAGTTTGACCGAGATATCTATAGTAATTGTAGGCATGATATTTTCCAAATTTCCTTCTGTTATCGTATCCTGGGTCAGAATAGGAGATTGTGGGAAAGATAAGACATCCAGTGAAACAATGGCATGTATTGTGTTCTGTATTGTGTCAAGAGACAGCAGGAAGGACGATCTATGTTGAAGTTCTTCCCATGGTGGTTCATCCACACTCATAATATCCATGATTGAATCATCAAAATGAAACGTATGGAGTAGAGGATAAAGTGATGGTAAGGATGAGTTCCGCAGTGGTGGCAGACAACCTGGGTTGGATTCCACTGACGAGTGAACATCTGGTAGATCAGGTACTGATTGGATGGCCTCATAAGTGGCCTTGATAGGGATAAGAGGAATCATATCTCCAATCAAATCCAGATGATGAGGATCGGGCACAATCCATTGGTCGGATGGGTCGGAAGAGGTTGGGATTATAGAGGAGATCATGTTCACCGAGGCAATATGGTTAGGGGGATCAGGTGTTGGAAAGACTCCCGTCAAAGATGATTCTTTGAGGAGTCCAACCCACACACTGTCATATATCTACGAAGAGTGGCCCAATAGAGGGATGTTATCCGCGGGATGAGTAGTGGTGTCCAGTGTACAGAAATATAATTGGTCGATAGTGACAATCCTCCATGGTGGGAAAATTGCACGATGTGGAAGACAGATGATGCGACCGCACTCATGGAATAGAACCAATTTAGACCTAGTAATAATTTATAATCCAACGAGGCAGCCACTACTTCCACGTTAATGGAAACGGTCTTCCCTCCCAAATATACGACTAAGGATTGCAACATCCCATGGGGTTGAAATCCACATCCGTCAAATGATTTCAATGTGGTGGGGGAGCGGTTCAACTCAGGACAGCCAATGGCTCGCCAACAGGATAGAGACATAATGGAAGTCAAGGATCCTTTGTCTAAAACAGTACGATGGATGCTTTTCCCAGAGACCTTATTAAAAATTTGAAATGGTAATTGGTGGGAAAGCCTCGGCTTGAAATACTCTAGTTTGAACATGATGGTGTTCAAGGAATCAGGATCTATAACTTTGATAGAAGATAACAGCGTCTCACGCTAGTTGGGGCAGTTTTGTAAGACTTCTCTCGTCGACATAACACAAGGGGCCTAGGCTAAATCTTCTACAATGTTGTAGTTTTGAGCGTCCTGGGCATTCGGATTGAAAACTGCTTTTCGAATCGTACTCATGGGTGGACGCAATATTGAATCTAGTAAAGGTTTCTCTATGATGCGAGTACCTTGAGGTGAAGGGATGATGGATGTATACTCGAAGGGATTTTCAGTATCACCTCCATTAGATTCCTTATTTGGGATGGAGTTGTATGTGCATGATCGAGTAGACAAGTTGACTTTTTCGCTCCACATCATGAGAACATGAGCAGTTGTGGATGGTTATCCTTGAGAAGGAGATGGTGGCTGCGTGATCATTTGTTTTTTTGTGTGGGGAAGGGATCAGTTAGCATTGCGGGTGTGTAGTTTCCCTTGAGAAACTTATTCACTTCATCATGATGTGGACATTCTTTCGTGAAGTGATCATCACCGCACAGTAAACATGGATATTTAACCTTCTGTTTTTGTTTGGTGTCATTGGGATTTTTCTTGGGCTCCTGTTGATTAGAAGACTTCTTGGATTTCCCTTTGTTCTTCTTTTTTTCCACTGTATTTTTGAGGTGAAGCAGATTGAACTGAAATCACTTCGATAGTGTAAGCTGGACTGGATGATCGATTGGTATTGTTAGCATCCTGTGGTGAAGGTGGAGTGGAACTAAGGTGGTTATGTGCTCCACCATACAAGTTAGTAGGCTGGGTATGAATGGAACCAATGATGACATCGGAATGTGATCCCAAAGGGCATTTCACTGGGTTCTATGTGGGGTGTGGAGCATTAGGGATGATGTTGTACAATGTGCCAGATTGGGCATAGACTAAGTCTAGATACTGGGCACGAGAAATAGCTTGTTCTTCTGTAATGGCCCCACCCATAGCCACGTCTTTAGCTATGATAGGAAGTGAGGATTTTGTGTACCAATCGACAAGTAATTGATTCAGAATGGGATCTCTAATAAGGCGACGCCTCCTTCTCCACTCATGGATATGATCAGAAATCTGAGTGGAGGTGGATGTTCATAGGGATGTCAAAAGGTCCATGTTGATTTCATAGTGGATTGACAATTGGCACTAAGACAGAAAATCCATAGATAACGATCGAAAGTTGGCAAAAGAATGTGGTGGTAACTCAATGTACCACTTGCAGTAGTACCGATGAGGATTCATTGAAACAACCTCAAACGGATAGAATCGTCCATTAAGGAGTTAGAGGAACACCACAAATGATAAGTCATTACATGGTTTTTAGGGTCCTCACTAGGTTTTCCATCGAATTTCGGTATGTCCGATGGTAAATTCACAGGAATAGGTGGCCATTTTATGCTGTGTTTGATGGGATCGTTAGTCAAATGGGACAGTTTAGGAAGATATAAAGTACTCAGAAATGGTAGCTATCGGCTTGGATGTGGATACTGGTAGTATTGATAAGGCATCTGAGTACCAATAGGACCATGAATCGAATGATCGTAAGGTCCTCCCATAAACCGTTGGCCATATGGAGGTGGGCCTCCCAGATTAGGAGGTGGATCGGAAGGAGGTCCTCCTCCAGAATGAGGGGGTCCACTAGTGTCGTATGGGGGTCCTCTAGGTGGAGGTGGTGCAGTTAGGACAGGTGGTGGGGGCGGCGGGGGGGTGGTCTTCCATCTAGAGGTCCAGTTGGTGGAACATTGTGGTGACCCCATGGGGTGTTCATGTTTCTGGGATAGGGTAATTCAGGAAAAAGGTTTCCTGGATAGTTTTGACCTGTAGCAATATTATGATTTCCTAGGTATATATTCCCCCATGGGGGTTGGGTCCAAGAGGATGGTCCCCCCATTTGATGTGTGTTTTGTCCCATTGTTGGGAGTGAAATTCCAACCACATTATAATTCGTATTTGATTGATATACTCCGCTCACGTTTTGTCCCCTAACTGGATGATGTCTCCCAGTTAGGTTTTGTCCTCTAACTAGGGGTTTCCCCCCAGTTGAAAAATGTCCACTCGTTGGACTTTCCCAGCAATGGTATATTGACCACTAATAGTATCTTGACCCGAACTCATTTGTTGACTACTAACTAGGGAATAACCTCTGCTCATTTGTTGACTACTAAGTAGAGGATAGCCTCCACTCAAATTTTGAGGTGGGGGCGGTGGAGGTAGTGTTCCAGTCATGTAGTTAATAGTAGTTGAATTTTGTACTCCAGTCGTTGGGTTCATGCAAGGTGTAGAACTAGTTAAGTGGTCTAGAGGTGTGCTATACAGAAAATATGGTTGACCTAGTTCATAGGTGGTCATGATAGGTGTGGATTTTTCTGGTGAAGAAAAGGAAAAAGAATGTATGGGTGAATGTTGTTCAAAAATTGGTAATTCCGGATTGAACCTAGGGGGGGACTATAGCGTCTAATTTGGTTACTGAACGTTCGTAAGCATTTGATAGTCTTGTAAATGGTCACGAGAAAGACGTCATATGGAATCCAAGGAGGAAACTGGCGTGGTGGAGTTTCCACCATCAGAAGTGAACCAAAATCAGAAACATGATGACCTAAATAGGTGTCCCAGAATGATGTGGTTGGACCAAATGCAGTCACTATTGGGTCATCCAAGGGTCGACTAAAAATATAGTATATGGCTCTGGGATTTCCTTCAAACGAATGATGGAAAGAAGTGTCAAGTGGAGGAGGTTGTTCCACCAACAAAGGTCTCGTAGGATCGGTGATTAGTGGATTCACAGGAGGAGAGTAGTTCACTCTTGATTATATGGTCGAAGTTCCTTCTTCATGTGACACAGATGTGGAGTCTTGATCCATGGTTGTTCCTGAGTTCTCCTCCTGGTTAAGGGGATATTCAAGCGACAAATTTAAAATTCTATAGGATCTTCTTAAAGGTCAATTATCCAAGGTGGCTGATATAAAACTTCTCCTAAGAGTTTTATACAAAATAAAAACACACTTCAAAATCTACTCAAGCTAAAACTGCAAGCAAACTTATGTGGTAGACAGAATTAAAAAGTCTAGAACCTCAAGGGATTATCAAGTCGTCGCAACTCGTGATATACCATAGGTTCCAACAGTTATAATCGGCCCAATATTTCAGAGCATTAACCAGGGAGGATTAGGACCGTATGTAATGTCCCTTATTAGGAATTTTATTAAAATTGCAATTTTCCACTTTTTTTCTCTAGTTCGACCTTTGACTAGTTTTGATCTCTAGGTCCCAAATTTGCCCCAAATGATCCCAAATCTTCTGAGAAGGTATATGAATGATATTAGAACATAAATATGATGTTTATGGATAACATATGTCCACCAAAAGACCTCTGCAAACTCTCTTTATATTCTGGACCAATTATGCAATTTTACTAGTGATTTGGGGTTCAAATCCCCCTGGGGTAAGTACTGAAAATGGCTTCCCAAATGCCTCCAAACCCACTCAAATTTATGAACAGAGGTATGTAATATGTTAATTATTTTATTAAAGTCTCATATGCACCATTTATGAATTATTACAACTGTTCTCACCCTCTCCCATTCAACTGCAAAAATCCCCAATTCGACCCTTGGGGAAATGGCACTATTTCACCTCCCAATACAACTAAACTGAGTAAAAATGCTTCAAATGCTCAAGTACAGTACATGAAACTTGTAGAATACATCCATGGCAGTATATTGATCACAAATATATCAGAGAATCATCCATTCATTTGAAATCATCATCAATACATTGGTTCACAACAAGGTAGTGGGGAAATGGCATTGTTCTTCCATTAAAAATGAGATTTATACATTTCTACTTGGAATTTCGACCTGAAACTTTTTGTAGATGAAGAACGGAGTATTTAATTCATATTAAAAAAGCAATGGGGCATTAAAAGTTTCCCAAAGAGTACAATAGCTCACCAAAAACGCCCTCCCTCAAGGATCAAGAATATTCCATCAAAACTGGAAATGGTTGAAGGAGTGAGCTGCAATAGAAGAAACCATGAGCTTCCCTGTAGCTTAAACCTACAAATAAAGACTCCATTAAAGCTCAAAATGAAAGGTCTGAATGGCCTTTCCAATTGCCAACTTGGATGGGAATCTTTCACCCTCAAAATTGGCTAAGGCAAGAAACTAGTCATCCACTAGCTCTCCCTCTTCACAAATGCAATTGCAAATTCTACAAATCATCAAAAGATGGTTTCATTCTTTGTTATTGACATTTATAAACTTCTAATTTCCTCCATGGGTCGAATTCCTTCCAAGAGACTCATGCCAACTCATGTTGGGAAGAGATTCCAAAGAACGCCACTTGTACAACAATTCATAGTCTCCCACTTCCACCAAATTACATGTGGAAGCATCTTAACTGCCCTAACACCCTTGAGCGCCCTCTTGGAGTCTATTTTTATCCCTGACATGTCATATATGTCATATGTCAGCCTTCAGGTCTGATTTGTGTCATAGGTGTCATAGCATCTTCATTATTGTTGTCATAGAGCTAGGGAATCTAGCCCAAGTGTCTCACTAGCTCCAAATTGCCTCTTCCTCTTCCATGGGAGTTACTCTTCCTCTATATTTCGACCTTGGATGAATCATGCAATGAATAATACCTTTTGGACTCCCCCAAGTATGTTACCATTCACCTTGAATTCGAATTGGTGAGAAAATGATGCCAAATGTAGTGGGGAAATCTAGTCATATGTGGGTCCCACTTCCTCCATGTGTCTTCATGATGAAATGCCACTTTGATTTTCACTTGTATATATTTATTTAGATCCTTTATTAAATATTTATTCCATTCTAATGTTCAAACATCATTTATTATCCCCATTATTCCAAATCCCAAAGCTTCCACCCCAAACCTAGGAAACTAGTAATTTTCCTCCTTGGCAATTATTTGACCTTTAGCATCAATTTGACAAACTCTAATGAATAGAGCCAATGTGATTAGGCCATTGTGACCCAATACCAAATTTGGGACATGACACCGTACCCCTTACCGTATAACCCGGCTACTTGGAAGTACGTGTGTAGTAGCTCCCTAAGTGTTGTTCTCTGTGTATTTCCACGCCAAGACGGCCAATAGTTAACTCAGATGGTTTCAGAAATCCTAATGGGGTCTCCCGATATACTCAAGGTACGTGGGAGCTCCAATCCGTAGTGGTGTTGTCTAATGCACAACCGCACGACAAGAGCCTTCTAATATACTATCGAGTATGTGAAGTACCTTTCTATATACCTGAAGGTACATGAAAGTTCGTTCGATATACCAAATGGTACGTGGAATAACTACAATCCCTCGGGATGCAGTGCAAGAAAATAACGACAACTGCCACTCTTAAAGATGTTGGAACATGTCTCTAACTTAACACACAAGTTTTTAGACAATTTTAACCTAAGATATCACTTAATTTTATCTTGATGGTTAAGTGGATGCATGAGGTGTAGACTTGGAATTTAAAAAAAATGCAAAGCTAATATATATGCAAATGTAAGCCTTCGTTTCTCTTTTGATGAAAACTAACTAATGATAGGGAGAAGTCTTTTCTTTTCTGACAGTTACAATGAACAAAACACCTATACTTTCAAATTAACCAAAAGACATGAAAGGTATTCTTTCAACAATCCAACAAAAACAAAAAGTAACACCAAATCAAGAAAATATTTTTTTTCTTTTTCTCTTCAATTCAAGCAAATCTACAAGTAAAGAACGAAAAGATGAATTTCCTTCCAAAATGCACTAACTAGGTACCTCATCACAACATCCATAAGTATATGCTTCTTCAGTACTTCAGAAACCATTAGTAGATGCCACTTCTTGGAACCCATTAGTATCTACTCTTGTTGGAGTATTAAAAAACCCATGTCACGTCCCCTCTCGTCGATTTGTGGCAAGGGAGGAAACATGAACAAACATACAGGGCTTATTTGACAATCTCAGCCCTAGTCATTAGTAAGAAATTTATGGATAAATAAAAACTTATGCATGCAAATCATTCTTAATAAACACAGTGGAATTACACACTATCCACACACCATTTCATCATGCATTCAGCATATAACCAACAGTCATTAATTAAAACATAGCAGAGCACATAATTAACATAACTCAAACCACAGAAATACTTATCTTGAAATGTAGTGCAGAATCATACTCAATATAAACACAACGGAATAACCATAACAACACACACACAGAAGTGAATACTTCAGCCTATTTCTTCCAGTTAGAATAATGAAACAATCATACAATAATCAATCCCCTTCTCATGCTATGCACAGGCTTCATGCCAACTAGCTTAAGATAATCATATCATTCAATTAACATGAATATTTAAACATGCAGAACAGAACACAAAATGATCACAATTTAAACCATAGAGAATACTTATATTTAAGATGAAACTGTCCAACAATTGGCTATGTGAGAGAAATGTTCCACCCAACCATAGATCTCTGTCCAGCATATATTCCTTCAGCTGAAAGATCACCCCCGAGCTGGGATGTGTATCCACTAAGGAGGAACTAAACAGGCTCACTCACAGCCATGGTTTCACTCAAGCAATCATGCTAAGCCAACACACAGTTGCGTTTATCAAGCATGCAATAAACAAAGGAGGAGGATGCTAATCCAGTGAGCTCAACCACAGAGCTATAGACATCTCAAGATAAATTCAAGCAATCCTATCCTCTATTCAAACATTCAAACTTGGATTTCTCACAATTCTGTCATCAAATAACTCAATCCCGTCACTGGAATTCTAGGCTATAAAAACTGGGTCTTTCTATGGATTTCGGGGTATCTAATATTCTCAAATTCGCCCCAAGGTTCATATCTATGGATCCCCCATTGGATTTTACTGTCAATACCAAATTCTGGGCGTTTATGGCACTTCAAAACGTGGGTCCTTGCAAAGTTGCGATTTCTGGTTTTTCTCTCTGCTAGGAATTTGTAATGGATGAAAAATCATGCTGGGATGTTCCACAATGGAATTGGAATGAGGAAGAACCAATTCCCATGAGGTAGAGTGACTTGTGGGTCAAGGAAACAGAGCCCATACCCTGCCATACGAATTTCTGGGCTGCCCATGCTCCATTGAAGCCATGGACTGATTTCTTCAACAAATTTATTACACATAATTAAATGCCAGCAAAGAAATTCAAATGGGTTCTCAAGATGACATTTGGCAGCCTATGGTTCAATCCCACAACCCCCTCACCACTCCCTAGTGGATACACATGGCCCCTTCTCATTAGTTGCTTCCATAGCCAGTTTTGGTATTTTATTGCATGATGTTTATTTACATCATTTTTACAATGTTCCATGGCTAAATAGCACATGGGTAACATAATATCCAATACTTACCTTTTAAATAAAATTCGAGCATCCACTAGCGGAGCCTTGGCCTTGAGCTCCACGCTAGGAAAACATACATCACATGTATACAATATTTACATTAAAAGCTAATGTATCCTAAGGGTCAAAATGGGGTATTACAATCCCCTCCCCCTTAGAATAACATCGTCCTCGGTGTTCCAATACTTAGGAATACATATACAATTTGCATGTCCAAAATTTTCAAAAATTTTGCAGATCTGCCCTACATTCTATCATTTACTTTGAACTTTCAGGACCAAGTCCTTTGGCTTCCACAATCTGCTCCTGCTAGTTCTAACCTTCTAGCTCATCCACAAGTCTGAAAGCTTTATGACTGCTACCCTTTTGATGTTCCTTTGTTGGACAGTTGCAGAGGCAATGATTCCCTCCACATTTCCAACATTTCACTGGCTGCTTTATCTTTTCCTGCTCAATTTCCTTTGAGTCTTCCCACCTGGAACATTTCTTAGTGGACTGATTGGATGAATGTCTCCTCATTGATCCATTTTCCTTTCCTCGATTGATTGTTTCCAGAATTATTTTTACTTGTCTTTGAAGACAAACAGAGTCTTGCAAAACCTTATGGTTCATCTCATTCTGCTGCTTTTGTAGCTTGAGCAGTTCTCCAAGATTTTGTTGGGTCTTGGCAATTGTTTGAAGAATATTTTTAGCCAAATCCAATAGCTTTTGATGTGTTGCCATGGCCAATGTACACATCATCCCACTCTTTGCTCACTAGTACCACTGTTTTGTAACAGCTGCAACCAATTAA
Source organism: Larix kaempferi (assembly GCA_027924585.1). Taxonomy (NCBI): domain Eukaryota; kingdom Viridiplantae; phylum Streptophyta; class Pinopsida; order Pinales; family Pinaceae; genus Larix; species Larix kaempferi. The sequence continues at coordinate 20,279,358 of BSBM01000274.1, read as the reverse complement.
ATTCCACTTCTCACCTGTGAAATACATCATTGCAATTTCTATTAGGCCAAGCATAATAGAAACATTAAAATCAGTCAATTAATTTTCCAATTGACATGGGTAGTCCATGCTTTATCCATGAGACTTTCATACTTTTCATGCTTGCCTAGGAACATGAGCTCATTCATGTCCATTCTTTCACAGGGAATTAACTACTTCAGCATTCACAATTTATTTCGAGAAAATAAACACACTCTACTTTCAACCATACATGCATTCAACAATTTTTTGTTTTTATAAATGCATCAATAAAAAAGGAAATAGAGAGCAGTAAGAGTTTTCTCCTCTTCGTCTTGTTCCGTTCTGGAACCCAAACCACCACTGTGGTTTTCATGCTCCTAGCCTCTTTCACTTCAATGTGAATGCTTGACCTGCCCTTCTTGGCTATGACACTTAATATCTATGGTCTATTCCAGGCCTCTCAACCATGGAGTCCCTCCACATGGTTTGTCTACAAATCTTGGCCGCTAGGACCCACACAGTCCCACTAGCACCCTCTTCATTACTGCTCATATTGATCTCTTTAGGACGGTTACATGTCCACATGCATCCCTAGGATGCCTTCATAGTTCTTGCTTTCAACAATACCTGCACTCAAACATTGAATCAATTCACATGTTTAGTTTATTCTCATAGCGTTTATCTCTAAACAAGAGTTTAGGAAATCATAACCAAATCATATACACATGTATATTCATAAGAAAGAAGCTGCAAGATAACCAAATACTTATCTGTATTGTGTGTTTCCTCTCTGGTCCACAGGGTCCTACTTTTATTTGCAAGCCTTGGGATCGCCTATGGACTTGGATGTTTGGCCAGCACACAAACTACTCCACAACATCAAATAATTAATGTCCAACCAGTACACCTTCACGCCAACTTGGAAGGAAACTTCACCACGGCCATTTCTAGGTCAAGGCTCTACTATGGAGCCATAGGCATATAACAACCCTTTCATCAACACCTTCACAACCCTTCATAAAAATCCCCACAACCTCCACAACATCCTTTCATACACATTAACCCTTCCACCACAACCCCTCACAACAACCTTTTACTTTGCTTCTTTAGTTTGCAACACCAAATTGCACTTGTTTAAGCTATCAGCACAAGTAGTATAGGAAAGCTCATCAACGTTGTTGCTCTAAATTTGTAACCATAATTCATAGGATTCACTATCAAGTATTGAAACACTAGGAATGTGGCCACTCCCTAAGGTGTAGTCAATATTGAAAACCCTATCATGGCCCGACATCGGGGAAGTGTGCACCCCTTTCTGATGTGGGCCATGTAGGCCCTACTCATATTCAAGCAGTCTGCCATAATGGAAATAAAATCAAAACATGCTCTGCATATTAACTCTAACAATTAGACATGCATATTCTTAGCTAGGGTCACAGAACACTTATCCATTTTCAAATGTAGTCTTTCTTCATTAATGAGGAATGGGGGCTCCTTCTCTGAGTTGACAGTCCCTCAGTTTGCCATCCCAACTCCTTTTGATGTTACCTAACCCTCATATGTCTTACTTACATAATCTTTACCATCTCACTCATATTGTTTACCAATCATGCAGTGCAGATGGGACATTATCAAAATATCCAATGGTGTTTCACCCGAAACCCATTTCCAAGATATGGGATCCTTCTCGTGAAGTTTGGCTTCTACAGGCCCTCTCTCATGGTCCTTCTGCAATGTGTCTTCCTGGCATACTTATTAAATAGCCAAACAGTCAGCAACATTTAACAATAAAATTAAAATCTGATTGTTTCATAACCAATCAATGGCACTAATAATTAAATTAAATATGAATTTGCAATTCTGTCTACTACAGAAATTGATTTGCTTAGCAAAGAGGATATCATCATATTGTTTGTCTCTTATAAGTGGCACCACTCTACCCATTATAATTTTATGCTTACTAGCATAACATGAACATCCACTTACAACACGTCCTCCTGACAGAATTCTATGCAAGCCAACGGTTATTAGTAATTATCAGCAAATTCTCAAATCTGAAATCTACAAGTCCAAATTGACAATCTGTTCTGCACATAAACTATTTTTACAACCGTGAGACCCTTCTCATGAGGTTTGGCTCTTTCATATGGTATATTCCAGCCTTCGTCATGGACTTACCCACATTTCCATGCCCAAAACAATCTACCTGAAATCTGAACTTCAATCAGCCAAACACTTTGTAAGTCTCTATGCATATACTATTTCATTGCTACAACAATCATTGAAGCATTTTCAAAATTATAACACTCCAGAATTCAAACACTTCCAATTGTTAACATATCAATATCACCAAAACTCATTTACTTCACGTGAATCATTACCATACTAAAATTGCAAGGTACAGTCACATCATTTATGCAATTTAAATGAAACTTTAGATACTCATTATTTCACAGTCATATCACATATACAACTCTGCCCTTCCACAGAGTATTCCGACAGCCCATCGATCATGACTTCCCTCTTCATGCACTTACTATTCTGCATTCATAACAGCCCATGAAATCATCCTAGAATTATCATCAATTCATCATCTCATTCATTATTTAGTTTGCAAATACACACGCACCATCCCTATGCATTCATGCAATGCATCACAACATGTGCACCCACACTTATGCATGCACATTTACAACATTTTCTCAAACTTCTCATATGCACCCACTCAATGCATAACTACAAGATTTATAAAATCTCTTAATGCATATCCACTCAATGCTACCTTGTATTGATTCATGAATACTATGCATTCAAACATATTATGGCCTAACCATGACTACCTCATATAGGATGCATTACCATAATCAAGACCACTAGTCCTCACTTGTTTTGGTTATTAAGCTCATAACCAACATACAGAGGGCATGATATATTTTTATATGAATGTAGTCTAAATTTCTAGACAGTCACATGGTATGAGACCTCTTGCCTTCACCACTCCATGCTCCACCACACTATGGCAGTATGTCATTCACATGAATGCATTTCAATCCTAAATGCATACCCTTCTATGATTACTAAATATGGTTCAATGGATTCTTACCCAATCCCCTTTCAACACTTATGCAATCATCATAATTAAACCATTACCTTCATGGCTCCCATTTACACCCTTGATGTTACCTAATTAGTTGGTCTCTTACAGAAGATTAAAGAATTTGCCCACCAACTTCTTGATCATGGATTTGTTGCCTTATCCTTTTCGTCATAAGGTTGTTGGTCACATGCAACAACATCATCAACATCTTCAGCCATGCTCCTATTTTCTTTGGTCCTACCACCAATACCAACACCAATAGTGATTATCAACCACAATATTTACCATTAGTGGTTCATTGCATATGTAAAATCCCACTACTTTTACCAATATGTAATATCATATGCGTGCAAAAACATATTCTAATGCACTGTGCATTGTTTATGAATATGCCACTAGTACATACTCATGCCCTCCATCTAATTTATGCATTTTCATCATTCCCATGCCATAATTTTGTGTACACAAAGCTTATAAAATATAAATATAGTTAGCAAGACAGAGGTTAAGGAATTCTCCCTTTTCAATCCCTCATCTTTGCATGGAATTCCTCTTCCACATAATAGTTGGCCTGATTTCATGGCTTCTAGCAAACACACAAGGAATCATTAGCTATGATTTTATCACCAAGCATCAATTCAATACATATACTCGTGTATAATATTCCAACTCGCTACTTTCCAGGCATGCAATTCTAGAAATTGCCCATATGGAAAACAATCTTTGTCAAAACAGCCACTGGCACTTTTCTACTCTGCATAACTATGAGGTATGATAACCTCCTTCAAATTTTGGTTATGCACCATTGTTCCCCTCTGGATAAGTTTTCCAATGCCTATCCACATGCTTCATTCTGAATTCGAGTGTGGTAATTACATTACTTCAAAAATGACAACTTTTACCAAAATTCTGCACTTTTACACACAGCTGTATTTTGGTCTGGAATGCCAACTTCAGCCACCTATAGAAGCAAATCTAGGAAGATTCAGGAAAAAATTTCTATCGGGAGAAGTTAGTCCATACAACAAGGAATACTGAGAAACTTGCATATCTCTGTTCCGATGCACCATTCATCTTTTATGAATTTATGGGTTTGACTACTTTTCACATTTAACATTTTTCCAAAATTTCAAATTTTGGGCCAAAAATGGCTATCTCCCAAACTGTGTGTTGACTCAAACCCAGTCGATAGGGGTTCCACTCACTGTCGACACTCGAACCACCACGATCTCCCTAAGCACCGGCCCAGACAGGTTTTACCTCGTCCAACAACACCTACAGAGTAGATGAGGTCTCACCCAAGATGTTCAAGGGAGAGTTGACGGAACCATGTTTCCGCCGAATGAAGGAATATGTTTGCGGCTCAATTACTTAACTTATTGTGACATTTCAGAAGTAGATCTATTAATTTAACTTCGACATTACTTATATTCATAGCATCATTCAACAGAAACATTCATCATCGTAGCAAATATAACAGTAAAGCATTAATTGCAGCAAGAAAACATAGCATCATTCATATATCGCAACATACATTACCACAGGTGAACATAAGAGACACAGGGATTCCGCAAAACAGCTCTGTCATATCCTATCAACTCCGCGAAAACCCAGAGACAACATCTCCGCAAAATACAAATCTCGCAGATATCTCACGATCTCATATACACAATCAAAGATGCATAATCCAAGATTATTCAACACTTACAAATCTATGACTATTTATAGGCTTCTGCCTTTACATTGCTTGTCCACTTAACAACTTCCTAACCAACACTTCGAGCAAATGACCCAGAATCTAACTATTATGGTCTAAATGACCCAAAAACCCACATACCGCGGTACAATTGACCCAAAAATACAAAAAATAACATCGTTTGTGCTTGATTTTCTGCCTTTCGCGGTATCGCAGCACACGCGGTGCTGCGATAATGACCCATCCTAACCGCCTTCCAACAAGCCCCCAACACAATCTTGTGGCTCGCCCTCGAGCCACATCAGTAGGACATGGTGTACTCGATGGTCTTGACCCTGAAATCTTCGTACTATTGATCAACTGCCATCACCTGCTCCTTTACTGCCACAACCACCGCCTGACTGTCGATCACATCCTGCGAAGATGGATGCTCACTCAACTTCGCCACAACTTGTTGGAGACCCTCCTGTACAGCCCAGAGTACCTCAACAGCTTTAGTCATAAACTAACTGCCAACTTCTTGGAACTCCTCCAGCTGCGCAGCGCGCTTCTTCTGACACTCGTAGACCTTGGTGATGCGCTGCTGTAACTCTTTTAAATCCATGGACTTGGCAACCTGCTTCATTGGCAGCATTGTACGCATTGCTGTCTTTAATGTCGCCAACTGCCCCTCCGCCTCCTGCCGAAGATTGGTCAATTGTTCAATCTGCTCGTTCTGAACAATTCGGCCCCAACACTGTACAGTGTTGGCTGTGAGTTTTGTCGCTGCCGTTTCCAGCTCCACTATATGTGTTGTCACCTCCTCAATGGCACATTTTCGGTCATCCACCTGCGCTTGGGGTGTGCCAGGGTCTACCAGGGCTGTTAACTCCTAATTGTCGTGTCGCAGCTAGGAAATGACAACCCCAAGTCGTTGTACATGTTGAGTCACGTCCAACTCTGCGGTGAGATCCGGTACATGGTGACAAGCCTCCGCGATAGTCGCCTCGACCCACACACTTTGATCCCACAAAGTGGCCTTCTCCACAATGAGTCGATCCTGCTCCTGCTTCAACTCTTCAATTACTCGAGCCTTCTCAGCCCGTTCTTTCATGATGTCCTCTTCCAACTCATCCATAGCCTGTTGCGCTGTAGCGGCCCTCCCGGTTAACTCTGCAACTGCTTCCTTAGTAGCTGCTTCGCTCTCCTGCAAGCGTAGACACTTACCGCTGATCTCATGCATCATGTTTTCCATCTCTCGGCTGGAAACCGCCTGCATAGTGGCCAACTCCTTCACTGGCAATGCATTGATGTTGACCATCACTTTCTCTAACGGCTACAGCAAGGCTTTCAAAGCCTCATCATCTGTCACAATCACAGTCAATGGAATATCGACATTCCTGACCCGTGGCTTAGTGCTGATTATGCCAATTGCCTGCATTGATGCTCCCTCTGGTGCCTTCTTCGAAACCATATCGCACAAGGAATCCAGACGAGCAGTGAGCACATGGAAACCTTCATTTGCCTTTACCGTCATTTCTCTAGCCTCCCCAGTGGATGCATTCGTGATAACTAGTATTAGGCGGCCAAACTGCGCCTCCGATGATAAGGGGATCCCACTGATTGTCGCATGGTCTTGGTGTCCTTTCATTCTGCCTTTTTCAACCTAACGCTCATCATCCATAGAGGTCTGTGATGATTCCTCATATGACATCTGACACGGTTCGTCCATGGCTTGCACATCAGATGGTATCCCCGTAGACTCCTCCTGAATAAATGGTATGCGCCATTCGACCGGCTAGTCGTCAATGACCAGATCCAAGTCTTCATTTATTATCTTATAGGGGGTCTACAACCATTTCCTATCCGTATCGCAGCGCACTTGCACGTAGATACTGTGTGGGATGATTGCGAACCAGGAAATCCCCTTGTACTTCTCAACAATGGCCTGAGTCAACCGCGGAATCCACTCAGCAGCTGCCTACAGCGCTTCCCAATAAAACCAGAATTGCGTGGCACAATCTTTGAGCCACTCCAGTTCCTGCACCCACCACAAGTTTTGGTAGCGCTCTCCCTTGCGTTCTTCCACTGCATCCACGTACATGCCTTGATAATTTTCAGGTTCCATCCAGGCGACCAATGCGACTAATATCAGCAGCCAGCTATAAGTGAATGACCGTTGTCCTGCTTGGGCCGCCAATGCGTCCTCCGTCAACTAGTTAAGTAAAAACAGGGACCAGTTCATCTACACGCCTACCGCACATAGATTTGTTGCAGGTGACAACCCTGGAGTTTCCTTGATTGGGTCGAGTGTTCCGCGGGATTTTGGTATCCAAGATTCGTGCCCCAATATTGACTACAGGCTCGTTGATAGTGTCCAAGCGGTACGCCCATCCATCTTTCTGCGTCTTGTCCCGCTTCCGCAACCTTTCCGCAAGCTTCTTGTCATTGTTCTTCCTGTGAAATTACTGTGATGGGTCGACCCCATCCCTTGGCAAGCCTGTGATCTCAGAAATCAGGTCCACCGTCACTGTGACCTGCCTGTCCAACCATAACACCCCGCCATGAAAACAAGCCAGCAACTATTTGACGCAGGCATTGACTTCTGTCAATCGCCCGAAATGTGGCATGTAGATCAACCCCAACAACTCAAACTTCGCCAAGCTGTGTGCCTAGTCAAGTGGAATGTGTGGCGCCAGACCAGTCTCCCCTGGTGCTCGTGGCTGAAATGGATTCGTCATAACATCTTCTAGCGCCAGTAAGTCGTGATCATCGTACTGTAGCTGCATCAATGCTGGTACCATGTCGGTGGTACAACTCATACCTGGTGGGATTTCCTGCATCCATATTTTATATCGATGGTTCCTTGTGACCTTCCTCAACTGCACCCCAGCTCAACATGCAGGTCGATAGCCGAGGATATCTGTGGCAAAAACGCTTGCACGGACTGCGGACTCCACAACCCCCAAGCTCAATGGGATCTCCGCGGGGACGCCTTCTGGCACTTGGGCAGTGGAACAGGTGTGTCGCTTCTCGGGTCGCTCGGAACTAAGCTGCGTCCCCCCCCCTTCTTCTAACGCACCATGGAGGACGATCCCACCGACATGTTAGCAACTTCATCCACAAGATTAACCTCTTCCTCAATGGGAGCAGGGATGAGGGGCAACTCAGCTTCACTGGAAATATCCACTGTCTCCGGCTCACTCGGCATGTCGCACTCAATTCCCTCAATGCCAACAAATGGCTCAACCTTGCTCAACCCAGAACTTGCCCAACACACTTCAACTGCTCTCTACAACACACCCGAACCTTGCGCAATCCAACAATTGGCAACTGAACTCACTCATCATGAACAGGTGCCTTCCGACTAGCCTCGGCCCATTTTTATAGCACCCAACTGAATCCCTCGTAATCATGACTAAATCCTGCATTAACTCGGACCAAATCCTGTCTTAATGACCCAAATCTCCCATCGATCCTGTCATTAGATCAGTCGGATCCGCCATTAATGCTCATCATTTGAACGAGCACCATTAATTAACTGTCTGAAATTTCAGCATTTATTGTTGATTTGACCCAGTCATCATCCTGCTACTGTCGCAAACTGCTCCTAACTTGCGGCACAAGCCTCCCTGCTTGCGCGTTCTTTCCCTGTTGGTGCGCCATCCTGCCATTGCTCACCCTGCATTTTTTTATTTTTTTTTTGCTGATACGACTCATGCATCGTGCTGCTCCAAGCCTGACCTATAGGGCTTCAATCTGCTACCATTGATCAACTTTGGGATCATCGCTCCGTCTAACAACTGCAACTATACTGCTCCTCTTGAAGTTATGTGACTAATGCAATATGGACCAAGCCAATGCATCTGCAACTTCCTTGGATGTTTCATAAACTTGCTGTCATATAATAGCACCAAGTCACCCTGCTGAAACTATTTGTTTTTTATGTGGCGATCATGCCAAGCCTTCTGGCGATCCTTCTCCACACTCTAGTGGAATCCTGCAATAAAGCGATCTTCTTCCAGTTGTACTAACTGCGCTAGGCATTCTTCCAGTGCCACTGCAGCATCCATACCTATTGATGCCGCTATGCACAGACTCTGAACGATGTACTCCATAGGCATAATTGCTTCTTGCCCATACACTAGCTTGAATGGTGTCTGTCCCATCAACCTTTTACACGTGGTGCGATAAGCCCACAAGACTGTTGGGATTTTTAGATCCCATTCATCATGGTTCGCATTGCACACCTTTGTCAGCGCATGTTCCAATATCTTGTTGAAATCTTCCACCGTGCCATTTTCCTATGGATGATACGGCGTACTCTTCTTGTGCTGTATCTGCAGTTCCTCTATCAATGCGCTGATGGTGTGATTGAGTAAGTGGTTTCCTTGATCACTCAGCAATATCTTGGGGCATCCAAAGCGAGTGATGATGTTGTCAAACAAGAAATGCTCGGATGTGGCCGCGAAAAAATCAACGACTGGTACAGCCTCTGCCCATATTGTCAAATAGTCTGTCATTGTGATGATGTATCTGCAGCAGTGCGCTTCCCAGGTGGGTTGATTGGTCCCACAAAATCCACTGCCCATTTGTCAGATGGCTGCAATGTCAGTTGAGGTTTCAGCGACATCTCATCCCTTCTGGATGGCTTCCTGGTTCTCTGAAAAACATCACAGGACCGCGCATAGTCTATCTCATCGGTGTGCAGCGTGGGCCACCAGAGCCCCGCACTAAGTACCTTCCTATCCGTCGCACGACCGTCATAGTGCCCCCCAACCACTCCTACGTGCGCTTCTGACAAGATCTGCCCTTGTTCATGAGGCAAAACACAACGCCGCAATATCTCATTGAAACCCAATTTGTATAACTCGCCTGCAATTAGCTTGAAATATGCAGCCTTGACCACCAACTGCTTCTTCTTATTAGTGGTGAATTCCTCGGGTGCAGTACCTGTCGCCATAAACTGAATGATTTCTTCATAGTAGCCATCGACCACTTCAACCTTAAAAAGTTGTGCATCAAGCAACCCGTCTTCGATGTTAGTTGGCTCTTCTCCTGTCTCAATCCACGACAGATGATCAGGTCTAGCATTCAACCATCCTGGCTTCACAATCACTTCAAAATTGAACTCCTAAAAAAGAAGTAGCCAGCAACATATCTTCCCCCCCAACACAGGCTTATTGACCAGGTATTTCAATGCAGAGTGCTCTGTAAACATCTTAAAATGTCCTCCCAATAAGTAATGTCAAAACTTCTGCAGTGCATAAACCATCGCCAAGCCTTCCCTCTCTGTAGTGGTATAGTTCCTTTCTGCTGATGACAACTTCTGAATTGTGAAAGCAATGGGGTGATCTAGATCCCCCTCTCCTGGTTGCGCCAGCACCATGCCCAGTGCAATGGATGAGGAATCAACGTGAACATGGAATTCCTTACTCCAATCTGGAAATACCAGTATCGGTGTTGAAGCCATCTTAGCCTTCAGTGTCTCAAAACTATCTTATCATTCAGGGCCCCATTGGAATACCACATCCTTCTTTAGCAACTTCTCCATAGGGACAGTGATCGCTGCATAACCCCTGATGAAATTTCGATAATACCCGGTGTGGCCCAAGATCACTCTTAGCTGCTTGACGTTAGTCGATGTGGTTAAGCTCAGAATAAGCGCAATCTTTGCTAGATCAACTAACAACCCCTTCTTGCACACAATGTGACCCAGCAGTATTCCGAATGGTGCACAAAAGATGCACTTTTTCAAGTTCAGCAATATCTGATGTTGTCGACAATGCTCCAACATTAACCGCAAGTTTTCCAGATGATCGTTGATCAAGCCATAGACGGTCCAGCCATCCATGTATACCTGCAAAAACTTCTGAATGAAATCCCTGAATGCGGTAACAACAACCCACGAGAATATCGCAGGTGCATTCTTCAACCCAAATGGCATCACTGTGTACTGGAAACAGCCGCATTCTGTCACAAACATTGTCTTGTGGTGGTCTTCCTTTGCAATGCGGATTTGATGATAGCCCAAGATCCCATCCGTGAAAGAATACATCTCTTGGCCTCCCACACCTTCAAGCACTTCATCGGTAAACGGGGTCGGAAAGGGATCATGCAAGCAAGCATCATTCAACTTCCGCAAATCGACACAAATGCGCACTTCACCAGTCTTCTTGTCCTACACCACCATAGGACCGATCCATTCGGACTCTTCAACCGGTTCAATAATACCAGCATCCAACATGTGATCAAGTTCTACCTTGACCCTTTCCTTATGGCACTGATTCAGTCGATAGGTTCGCTGCCTAAATTGTTTAGCATCTAGTTTCAACGGAATCTTCATCTCCCCCAGATCGCCCAAGATTCCCTTCATCTCAGATAATTTTGTAGGGAAGAGGTCTTGGAATTCATGTAGAAATTCTATGTCCTTCCCCGTCATCTCATCATCCCAATAGTCCCCAACATTTTCAAACTTTGGACTATCCTCTGTCCCAATGTTGACCTTACGGAGCTTGATCGGTTGACTGATCGGATCACTTGGCGCATCAGGTGCTACAACATCGCGACTTCCTTCAAACTCTGGAATATTGACATTCTGCAAATCATCACCATCCTCTGGCCCACTGGTGATATTGTAACATTCCATCATGGATTGCATTTGGCAGTGTGTATGCGGATCCGCAGGATATGCCACTGGAACAACCTTCAGAACCACATCGCGGATGAGCTACAACGCGTTATGGACATCCGGGTTGGGATCTGCGAAACTGAATGTATGAGTAAAACAAATTGTTAACTCCAACCAAGTAGTGATTTCTCCCCGCAATTCAGCTACAGTATACCACGATTGCGGCATCTCGTCCAAAGAATGGATAAATGCATGGACCCACTCATCTTTTGGTCGTGATGCCCATAGTGTCTGACACTCCATCAAATGGCTACCAGGGTCATTTCAACCATCATATTCCCTGTGTGGTAAACCTCAGTATCACCGAAACAAACCATCATCAATCGTCGGCACTGCGGCCAACCTGTGATCGACTTCTTATGTGTCGCCCACCAGTGTGCTGGAGTAGCCTTCAGTGCTTCCTCCAATGCCAGCAGTCGCTGTGGTTCTGAAACTGTTTCTTCAAATGCCGCCAGAAAGTCAGACAAGCCAAGCATCCCTTCGTATATGGGTAATGTGACTGTTTCAGTCGCAACATGGCACAATGACTGCGTGATTAACCCACACTTGGGGAGCGATACCTCATGCAAGTGATTCTTCCAATGTTCTAAAGCATCATCAAAGTCAGAAGACGCAGAGCTGTCGCTGCACCATCCAAGCTCACCATTGGCAGTCGGATGAATATAATCTTTTGAAATATTGAATGCATGCTCCCATCCACTGGGATCTTCGTCATTCACTGGTTCAATGTATATACTTCCTTCAGCTGGATCCAACGGATCTATAACTCTGAGATCCCGATTTTCAAAATTCATCATCTGCCTCTTAAAGTTAATTATTGCTCCACTGTCTTTAGCCCATCCGATCCCCAACAACACGGGATAAGAGCTTCCCCCTTCAACTACTTCGATGATGTCGAAGTCAATATAAGTCTTCATTTCGTCAATGTCCACCACCAGGCGTGGAACTCTCCCAATCGGTGTCACCTTATCATGATTATCTAGTCAGAGCTATACAGGAGACCAGCTCAATGGGGGGCTCCCCATTTTCTGCCATGCTTGCTTGGTTAAGATGTTGACATCCGAACCAAGATCCAGAATAGCCAAATCAACTTCATAGTCCCCAATTTGTATGTTCATGCGCATCTCCTTACCGGTCTTTTGTCGCTGTAAGGAGTTTACTACGGACTCCTACCATCCCCAAGTTGGTCATTGCAACAATCCCTCGATCTCAGCAAGAGCAGCGGGATCCCTTGCCAACAATAAATAGCTCTCAAAAAATTTCTACAAAGTTCCAGACTGCACCGATGGGCCTGCCTCTAAAGTAGCATCAAAAATAGGGGACATGTCGCATATAACAGCCTTACCGTGATCTTGGTCCATCGTATAACGCACCTGAAAGAATGCATCACGCTCAGACTCAATGTCGAATGACACCTTCTTCTTCCCTACCAATCGAATGAGCGGGTGTGAGCTATCCCCTCCTGTTGTTGTACCTCCCTGCGTGATAACGGCGACAACCGCATCTTGTGGCCTTAGCTCTGCAGAAATTGTCGCAACACTCGCACCTTGATTCTGGTTCAGCGGCGGATTCCCCGGTTGGTTCACGTTCTAGTTAGCATTTTGATTTGGACGTTGGTTCTGGTTCGGTGCCAATTGCTACACTTGATTCTGTACAAGCTGCTGTGACTGAGTCTGATTCTGCAACTGGGGAACGTTCCCTGCTTGCCATCGTGCAATCAGTTGTGGGAATTTTTCCATAGTATGATCTATAACAAAGCAAAACGTACACTGCGTCTGCAATAGTGGGCACTCCCATTGGTAATGTCCCAATACCACACAATGATAGCACTGAACAATTCCGTGACCTCCTCATCCTCCTCCGTGACCAAATCCTCTACCGCATCCGCCTCGGAATCCTCCACAGAATCCGCCCTGCTGTTGGTACTATGATCGATTGAACTGTTGTGGCATAGGATTCGGTTGCATGCCTTTCCCTCACTACGCATACTGCAGTTGCTGAACGTACTATGGCTATTGTGGAGCCATTTGCATCGGAGCATATTACGGCATAAACTGTTGTGGTTGTTGTTGCGGTACAAACTGCACCTGCGGTTGAGGTAGAGGCTGGACTACTTGTGGCTGTAGTTGCAGTTGTTGTACAGCACGCTGGTCATCCTTCACATACAATGCATCGTACGTTCTCTCATGAAGCAATCCATATTCATGGAAATATTTGTCTTCATGTCCCATAGATTTGCAAAATGTACAATACAGATTCATCGGTTTGGTGACCATTTTCTGCATGTATTGGCATTCCTCATGGCGGTACCCATATACTTGACAAACGCGATACCATGGCATGCCACCACCATTCAATGGGTTTGGTGCCCCTCAAACCAAATAATTGCGGAAGTATAGGCAATTGTCCTTACTATGCCCTTCTCCTTGACATCGCATACACCAGACTTCTTCTCGCTGTTCCTTGCCCTTCTTAAGATCTTGCAGCTGTATGTTCAGGTTATCCAGCTGTGTCTGAATCTACGACATCCTAGCTGCATTTTCACCAATCGACGAGGCTTCCAACCACATTGAAATCTCCAAATCTTTGCTTGGTGTCGTAATGTTATGTTGCATCAGCGGTAACCGAATGTGTGGGAGCAATGCTGCAATGAACCATTCTTTATGTTGGACAGTGCTCATATCAAAACTAACCCTCGCCATCAGCGTCTTAAATCACTGGTCAAAGTCCCACACCGTCTCATTGGGATACTGCTTAATTTATTTTAGTTCTGTAATGTACTATGCTTCAGACTTGGGTTTTTTGAATTCTGCAATCAATCCGTTCCTAATATCATCTAGCGTCTTCTCTGGAGCTCCTATAGGGACTAGAACAAATTTCATAAACCAGTCTAATGCGCGACCTCGCAGAGTTGTTGCTAACTGTCCTTTCTTAGCATTATCATCAGTGATCTGCTTTACGGTCCATACTACTTCACATAAAAACCAATACTGCTCAGGGTTATCTATTCCATTTCCATGGAACAGCGGTAACTTAGTATCCTCGCCAGCCATCCTGGGCTTCCTTCCTCCAATCACTGAGCTTCTAGCAATTAACTTTTACTGACTTGATGAGCACGGTGGTGTTGTAGTTGTCTTTCTTACTGGTTGAGAGGTAGTGAGTGGAGGTGTGGCTACGCTGCCACTGGGGTTTGGTCCTGCCTCTATCCTAGGCGTAGCCTAGTTGTCCTTGTCCGGACTGTGAGGTCTCTTCATCCTGTGTGGTCTTCCTTCACGGCCTTGCGGTTCGATTGCAGCAGGACCTTCTCTTGTCCTCTCCCTCTTTTCCTATCGAAACCTTGCTCCTCCCCTTGTAAGAACACTCTTTTCCTCAGCTTCACTCACAGTCTTGTCATGACCTGCACCCATCTACCCCTTATCATTCCATGTACCACCCCCCTACTGTCATGATACCCATGGCCTCCGCCCACCAGGGTTCCTACTGATCAAGACGCATCTTCAATATCCCCTTCTCGCAAATAAGCATCTTAATAGATAGTTGGAGCGACAACATAAACCTTCTCCGAGGTCCGTGGAAGAAATATCTTTCAGCTTCACTATAATACTTGTTCGTATCAACCGCAAATTCAATGATATAGCCTTCCAATATGCTATTAAGCCAAACTTCGACAGCCCGTGACGCTTTGTTGTTGACTTCCTGTAGCTCCTGGTTCAGTTCTGGGGTCCAGGTTGTCGGTTCACCCCCTTGAAAGTTCCTCTTCTGGAAGGTCAACTTTGCCAACCACTCGAACAAGATGACTGGGAACTCACAGAAAAAATATTCGTGCGGACTGTCGTGAATATATCTTTCCACCCACTGATCTATCGTCAGTTGAGTGTTCCGACTTTCTTATTCAGCGAAACTAGTTTTGTATCTCTGGTTGTGTTGAATGCCACAACATATCCTCCTTTCACTTCGTGCTACATCCCGGCAACGGAACCATTTGTTGACTCAAACCCAGTCGACAAGGGTTCCACTCACTGTCGACACTCGAACCACCGCGATCTCCCTGAGCACCGGCCCAAACAGGTTTTACCCCTTCTAGCAACACCTGCAGAGCAGATGAGGTCTCACCCGAGATGTTCAAGGGAGAGTTGACGGAACCATGTTTCCGTCGAATAAAGGAGGATGTTTGCGGCTCAATTACTGAACTTATTGTGACATTTCAGAAGTAGATCTATGCATTTAACTTCGACATTACTTATATTCATAGCATCATTCAACGGAAACATTCATCATCGTAGCAAATATAGCAGTAAAGCATTAATTGCAACAAGAAAACATAGCATCATTCATATATCGCAACATGCATTACCACAGGTGAACAGAAGAGACACGGGGATTCCGCAAAACAGCTCTTTCATATCATATTAACTCCGCAAAAACCCAGAGACAACATCTCCACAAAATACAGATCTCGCAGATATCTCTCGATCTCAGATACACAATCAAAGACGCATAATCCAAGATTATTCAACACTTACAAATCTATGACTATTTATAGGCTTCCGCCTTTACATTGCTTGTCCACTTAACAACTTCCTAGCTGACACTTCGAGCAAATGACCCAAAATCTAACTATCATGGTCCAAATGACCCAAAAACCCACATACCACAGTACAATTGACCCAAAAATACAAAAAATAACATCATTTGTGCTCGATTTTCCGCCTTTCGCAGTATCGCAGCACATGCGGTGCTGCGATAATGACCCATCCTGACCGCCTGCCAACACTGTGCATTTCAGGAAAATCTTTGTCTAACATGAATTCTCTGTTTTAATGAGAATATGAAATTTTGAGTTCAGCAAATTTCTTGAATCCTAATTATAGGGCCACTTTCAACCACTGCAAGCTTTTCAAAATCCCAAAAAAGTTGCCCGGAATAGTGATTTTTGGCCTTCACACTCACCCTGACTCCACATCCTTTGGAGTTTGGCTCCAAAATTCCAAACTTAACACTGTGCCTGCTCCATGACCACTCCATATCAGTTTCGGCTCAACACGATCTTCTATCAAGTGTCGGGACACCGATTTCTAAAAGCCATTAATCACAAATTTATGCCAAATTGGAGCATAATGGGCTCGAGATCCTCACTGGACCTTCCATGGCCTTCGTTAATGGCCTCATAACGCCACTAACCTCATCCAATTTTGATCCTACATGCTCCTGTAATCCAAAAATAAATTGTCGGGCTCTATACTTTTTTTTTTTACCTAAACCTAAAAGCCGAAAGCCGAAATTGCGGGTGCGGAATTGCGGAAATCCAAAACGCAATTTTCAAAAATTTGCGTTCCCGCAACCCGAAACCTGAAATCCCGAAATTGCAGGTTCGGAATTGTGGAAATCCAAAATATAATTTCCAAAAATTTGCGTTCCCGCAACCCGAAATCCAAAATCCCGAAATTACGGATTCGGAATTGCGGAAATCCAAAACACAATTTTCAAAAATTTGCGTTCCCGCAACCCGAAATTGCAGGTTCGGAATTGCGGAAATCCAAAACGCAATTTTCAAAAATTTGCGTTCCCACAACTCGAAATCCCGAAATTGCGGGTTCAGAATTGCGGAAATCCAAAACACAATTTTCAAAAATTTGCGTTCCCGCAACCTGAATCCCGAAATCCTGAAATCTGCAACTGTAGAACACCTCCGTCCCTGCAACTTGCGCGGTTCATATCTCCTTCGTCCCTTATCCAAATGAGACAATTCTGGTACCGTTGGAAATCTCTTGCAAAGCTCTATGCACCTGTGTGATCCTCTGCCACATCTGAGAAATCTAATCCTGCCATTTTTCCAATCAAAAATGCCACCCAAACTTCATCAATACTGCATTAAAACATTCTGTTACTTGCCTATAACTCAGAGTTTGGCCCAAGCATCCCCAGTGCTGCAGCATGAGCTCTGATACCACTCTGTCACATCCCCTCCCATCGATCTGTTGCAAGGGAGGAAACATGAACAAACATACCGGGCTTATTTGACAATCTCAGCCCCAGTCATTAATAAGAAATGTATGGATAAATAAAAACTTATGCGTGCAGATCATTCTTAATAAACACAGCAGAATTACACACTATCCACACACCATTTCATCATACATTCAGCATATAACCAATAGTCATTAATTAAAACATAGTAGAGCACAGAATTAACATAACTCAAACCACAGGAATACTTATCTTGAAATGTAGTGCAGAATCATACTCAATATAAACACAACGGAATAACCATAACAACACACACGCAAAAAGGAATACTTCATCCTATTTCTTCCAGGTAGAATAATGAAACAATCATACAATAATCAATCCCCTTATCATGCCAACTAGCTTAAGATAATCATATCATTCAATTAACATGAATAATTAAACATGCAGAACAGAACACAAAATGATCACAATTTAAACCACAGAGAATACTTATCTTTAAGATGAAATTGTCCAACAACTAGCTATGTGAGAGCAACGTTCCACCCAACCATAGATCTCTGTCCAACATATATTCCCTCAGCTGAGAGATCACCCCCGAGCTGGGATGTGTATCCACTAAGGAGGAACTAAACAGGCTCACTCACAGCCATGGTTTCACTCAAGCAGTCATGCTAAGCCAACACACAGTTGAGTTTATCAAGCATGCAATAAACAAAGGAGGATGATTCTAAGCCATTGGGCTCAACCACAAAGCTACAGACATCTCAAGCTAAATTCAAGCAATCCAATCCTCTGTTCAAACATTCAAACTTGGATTTCTCACAATTCTATCATCAAATAACTCAATCCCGTCACTGGAACTCTGGGCTATAAAAACTGGGTTTTTCTATGGATTTCGAGGTATCTAATACTCTCAAATTTGCCACAAGGTTCATATCTATGGATCCCCCATTGGATTTTACTGTCAATACCAAATTCTGGGCGTTTATGGCACTTCAAAATGTGGGTCCTTGCAAAGTTGCGATTTCTGGTTTTTCTCACTGCTCGGAATTCGTAATGGATGAAAACTCATGCTGGGATGTTCCACAATGGAATTGGAATGAGGAAGAACCAATTCCCATGAGGTAGAGTGACTTGTTATTCAAGTAAACAGAGCCCATACTTTTCTTTTAAATAAAATTCGAGCATCCACTAGAGGGGCCTTGGCCTTGAGCTCCACGCTAGGAAAACATACATCATATGTATACAATATTTACATTAAAAGCTAATATATCCTAAGGGTCAAAATGGGGTATTACAACCCACCTATACCATTTTAGACTTAGGATATAATTAATTGTTATACCTTAATATTACACATTACATTCTAGTGTCACATCCTTGCATCAACGACCTAAATGACACTTCCCCTTAATAATAATTTGGACATCCAAGAGTGAAAATCATTGATTGAATACTGAAAGCAAGCATCTCACTTGCCACGTGTCACCCAGACAAACCCCATCTGAAGAGATTACTGTGCCTTGCACATCTGGTAGAGCGCGATAATTAGGGTTATCGTGTTCTGCTCTTACCCTAGGACGCGGTACTACTGCGTTATGCTCAGGTCTGAGGGCGCGGTAATCCAATTTTATCCTTTTTCCTTGGATTTTGGGATCTTGACTTTCGAGAGGTATCTTTGGGATTGCCAGCTTTCATGTGATCTCAACTCCTATCTCTGTTTAGTGGGTCTGATCCACTAAATACTCCATAGATCCATATTACTCTCTTGTTGGTTAACTCTCCCATATGCTATAAGAGAGAAGCCTTCCATGAGCCAAGGGGAGGACTTTTGGGGCATCAAACCTATGGTCATGAACCTTTTGTAGAGATAGCTAGAGGTAGAAGAACTTGGAGTTGGAGTTGGCTTGGACATCAAGCAACTATTTTGTAAGCACTAATGAGTTCTCAATAAAATATAACTTGTCTTGTTTCCCTATTTATGTGTATTGATTATGATTCATTTACATAAATTGTATTCAGTAGAATATAGATCTAACTTGAGATTCAATTACTTGGAAGACATTGTGCACTTGTTTGTTGTTTTGATCCTCACAGGTTCATCGCAAGGACTTCAGGATCAAAGACTTGATTGGACGAACATCAGAACAGAAGGTCAGTTGTCTTCTTTCT
Organism: Larix kaempferi; assembly: GCA_027924585.1. Classification (NCBI taxonomy): domain Eukaryota; kingdom Viridiplantae; phylum Streptophyta; class Pinopsida; order Pinales; family Pinaceae; genus Larix; species Larix kaempferi. The sequence goes on along the minus strand of BSBM01000274.1, from coordinate 20,259,753 downwards.
CATCTTTCAAATATTAAAGTTGAAAACACTAGTTTAAGATCTAGGGAATAAGGTAGTATTTGTTTCCTTTTTGTCTTAGTTTAGAGGTGATTTATACCTCTCTGACCTAAGAGAGTTTCTCTTTATCCGTAGGGAGAAATATCTATAACAAAAACTGGCGACTCCACTGGTTTGAACCCTTTTTGATTGAGTTCTTTTACTTTCAATCATTTTTTTATTGTGAATTTTCTCTTTTCCTTCCAACCAGTTTTGAAAGTTGGTCTCTTTGACCTTCGTTCACCCCCTTTCCTATGCATCTGATCTCTCTTATCGATCAGTAAGTCCTCTGGGTATGCACACCCTTGAAAATTCCAAAACGTTTCTTAAATTAGCTCCCTATCCATCTCTTTCAGAATTACCACGCCCCCGTAACTGCCCACAAAGCAGTAATTTCCAGTTTACCATGCCCCTAAAGCTTCCTAGAGCGCGATAATTTCACAGTACCGCGCCTGGGCATATGTTAGCCAAATGATAATTCTTGTAAATAGGTTTGTCTTTCAGTTTCTTTGGTTCCTACAGGTCATTTGTTTCCTTCTCTGCCATTGATTGTTTTTCTGTTGCTCACCAGACCTCTGCAACCTATTTAACTTCAGCACAGTGCTGACACTTCATTGTTTGAAGCTTTGTAGACAATTTTGAGAACTTTGGGTTCATGGTCATTGATTATCACCATATCTACTTTTTCACTCCTAGTTGCTCCTCGTCTACATACTCTATCATTGTTAGTGAGTTGCAAGTCTTTTATGGTTTGTTTTCATTTTCTTTCAAACTTGGATTTTTGAAGTTAGTGGCATCATACCCATATTGATCACCCCTTCATTATTTTTGCATTGGCTTGATCCTTTCATTATAATCGAGTTTTTGTCACTGTTTGCCTTCCCTTGATTATATAGTTCTAAAGATTACATTGTCCTTGTAGAAATATTTTTCCATTACTATTATCACAATCAATAGTGGAAATTTTCTCTTGGAACACTGTCTTACTTTTGTTTAAAAGATCTAGCTCATACTTTTGCATATTAGGAAGTGAATCACTTATCATTGTTTGGCACATAACTTTACTCGTTTTTGAAGCATCATTAGTTGTAAATTAGTTGCATTTAAAAGCAGTTTCCCTTAGTTTGGCTTATTCGAAAAGAAAACAGAAAGTTTGTTTTTGAAATGGTTTTTTCATTGTTTTTGAAAAAGTTCGGGGATGTCTCTTTCTCTTCTCCGAACATTAAATGGCTAAGTTAAACCTACCTTTCTGGGGATGGAAGGAGAAAACCTTGTTCGACTAGATGTTTATATAAACCTTTTGAACACATTAAAAAGGCTTGCTTGACCAAAGGGAGGGCAAGGGGCAAACATTCATTGTTATAAAGACTCGCCCCATATAATCCAAAAAGGTGGGGTTCTAAAGAGTATTACTAAGAGTTGTTATGAAGAAAATTTGCTTTGCATATTCAATAGAAGGTTGGGTGGTTTGCTACAGAAGTTGTTCCGGTCGATCAAAAAATGCTCTGAAATGCGCTCGCTTTTTAGAAATATAATTTTCATTGATATGGTTTCCTTGGCTATATCCACATTCATACAATTAATACCCAGTTTCGTACTAATGGTTGGTAAAATCCTACCAGAAGCATAGCACAATTGGCGGCTACTAAATAAATCGATCGAGAAATGCTCAGCTATTATTAGTAGGATTTTACTCTCTCTCTCTGCTGCTGGTGGTGATGGCAATGGTTCACTTGGGCTAGCCATTCCGTAATATGATGCATAACCAATATGTTATCTCCGAAATTACTTATATATCGCTTAAGGCTGCAGGTTTTTCCCCTGTTGTTTGTATTCCCCCGACCTATCGATGTTTACTTTATCCTGATGCTATTGTGTGTTCCGCCTGGATATACAAGTATACCTCGTTCGGATCCATGGCCGTCCCCCGTTCCCATGGCCCTCCTTCAAAGTATATATTCATTTCCCTTCGTGCCAATTGATGGGTTACTCAAGGTTATATTAAAATTCCTATAGTTCCAAAGCAATCTTAGTTCTGGCCGCTTGTCTCTATTTGTGAATTTCTATCTATTAAACCAAATAATCACGGGCTTTTACCCCTCTTGCCAAAGACACTATAGTCATATGCATCTCATGCCTAGTGGCGCATTTGCACTTTAGCTCTTGGGTTTAAAAAAATTGATGAATATTAACCATAGGGAGATCGAGGATTTTAGGGGAGAAATTGAATATATTTGACTTCCTTTTTCTTCCATTGGGCTAGTGGGATCAACCTTAGCATCAGTGTGAGCAATCTTTCCTTTCAGTGGAAGCAACCTTACCTAGCGAATGCAAAGGGATAAATGACCGGGCTAGATAAGGGATAACCTTAATGAGTATATATAAGTAGGCCCTTACATAGCTTCCTTTGGTTGCATAACTACTTTTGCCATTTTATTTCCAAGGAATGAAGGGAAACAGATAAGGATACAGAGGAGAAGAAAGGCTTATAGCTAGCGAATAGCCCTGAGCATAAATAATATAGAAACAGCTTTTTATATATAAGTAGTTGCATATAAAACCAGTAAAATGGGAATAAATATAGTTAACTTACCTAATATCATTGAAGCATATCTTTACAATCCGGTTGCTTGCTCTCACCAAAGCAAAGGGTAGATCATCCAGCTCACCTTCATGCTATGTTTTAAAGATGCCATTCTTATAGAATTATCCTAAATCCTTATAAATAAATCTTCTGTGTCATCTTGGGAAAAAGGAAGGTAGGTTATTCAGAATAGTCCCGTCCGTTGGATATAAACTAAATTACTAAAGATTCAGTGGGGTTATCAATAATCTACTACTAAAGGTAATAAAGGTGGGCTCTAAAGACTATCCTCCATAAGAAGGAGGTTCGTCAGAATAGTCCCCATTGCATATAACACTAAAGATGAGGCTCGTAGAGAGCAGCTCCGAGGCCTTTGATCTCTCTCCTGCCCAACTTAAAATGGTTTTAGATAATATCATGGCAAAGGTAAGATTAAAATATGAGCCTATACTGAGGTTGAATGCTCCTAACTTCAGAAAAGAGGATATACCAAGGGGTCTTAAAATCTAAGAAGGGAGGAGTCCAAAGTTGCTGAAAATACCAAGAGACAGGCTGCACCAAGAGGTTCTTATTTAGAAAGGCCTGTTATCCCAAGAATAGAAGAACCCAAGGCAGCTGAATAGTCCACGACTCCTGTGGCCACCGGAAATGGTGGGAAGTCTCCACTAACACAGCAACCTAATGCTATTTTTATAAAACCCGTGGGTGCTATCAAAGCTTCAAATGCGGGTCCATCAACGCCTCTACCTTTTTATATCAGGTATGAGCTCAGTAAACTGAAAATTCCCATGCCTCTTTCTTAAATTGTTAAATATCCTATGCATAGGAAAAGTATTTACCTTTTTGGGGAGGAATGAACATCCTAAAACCCAAGTTGCTAAGGCTCAGTTAGTAAAAGATAGGAGTGTCAATCAAGTGTCAAATATGATGGCCCTCCAATAAAATATCCCCTTTCATGCTGACCTCATTAATCTTACAGATGATGCCCCCAAGATTATGCTTGGAAACCTGTAAGCTGGAAGAGATGAGCTCACCCCGCCATTTTATATAAACCTAGAACTCCAAAATATCCACCTACACGACTGCCTATATGACTCTGGGGCCTCACACCCCTTGATGCCCTGGCTATTTATTTGATGGATAAATTGGGATTAGATATCACAAGGCCTTATAAAGATCTCTATTATTTTGATTCCAATAGAGTCCAATGTTTGAAGATGATCAAAGATTTAGTAGTGGAGATGGTCCATATCCCTAATAATTTGGTTATAATGGATGTGGTGATTGCTTATGTCCCTCCTACTTATGGCATGCTGCTGTCAAGGCATCGGGGAACTAACTTCTATGAGGGGTAGTATCCAGTTTGACCTATCATTTGCTATCATACTTGTATTTGGGGGATAAACTAAATGCCTATATAGACAGCCCAAGATGACCTATATCCTATCTGACACCCAAAACCATTGGCAATTTCCTCCTCACCTATGAAACAACCCCTGTGGAAGGATGTGCAAATCTGATATTTGAAGAAGAGAAGCCTAACCCCACAGGCCTCTGGACTTTTAGATTTTATGGAGCATGCAATGCAAATGGAAATGGGGTAGGGGTCATCTTTGTTTCCCCCAAAGGGAAACAACCCCCTTATTGTTTCAAGCTGGAATTTGAATGCACAAACAATGGGGCAGAGTATGAGGCTCTTATTTTGGGACTGGATACAAAAAGGTGCATAGCTCTTTCCCAACAAAGGAGGGGAAGGAAAATGGGCATTAAAATAATGAAAATCTTTTAATATTTAGATCCGATTGTGAATCAAGAGAAAGGGTCATGTCAGACCAGGCATCCTAGGTTGAGGCAGTACAAACATTAGGTCTGGGATATGTTTTACAATTTTTTAAAGCTATCAATATTATGGTTGTATCGAGAGAATAAAATCACATGGTAGATAACTTGGCAAAATCTATTTTGATTTCATTCCCCCAAATATTGATCACCTGTCTTATTCCATCAAGGTTATACATAGGCATGTCTGTCATTATTAACAATATCAAGAGATGACAAGTGTTTTAAGATGATGTTCAAATATAAATATTCCTGCGGCAACATGGTGGACGAGTTCACAAACATGAATATTTATTTAGATGGGGAGGAAGGAGAAGAAATAAGATTACTCAAGCACATGCCAGCCACCAGACCAGACTATTCCTGATATGATTGGAGGGAGGGTAGAAATTGATCCAGCCGAATACAAATTTAATCTCGAGGGGCACGGAGAGGTTGTTTGATTCCAACGATGTGCCTCTAAATCCCTCCATAAAGCCAGAACTATCAAAGGTGGAAGATTACAATCTAGGTACTGCTGAATACCCTCAATTTGTGAAACTATAAAAAACTTTATATGCTACTGAAAAATAATAATTTTTTAAGCTGTTATGAGAGTTAAAGGATGTCTTTGCATGGAGGTATTAAGATCTGAAGACCTATCGAGCACCCCTCCATTTTACAGCATCAGATTCCTTTTAAGGGATTAACCCATTAAAACAAAAGCAAATAAAACCAAACCCCTTATCGTGCCCCCTTATCCAAAAGGAGATCAAGAAGCTATGTGATGCCAAGATCATAATCCCCGTAAGGTATTCAGCCTGGGTGGAAAATATGGTCCCTATCATAAAAAAAAATGGGGAAATAAGGAGCAAAGCGCAGCTTTCTTTCTGTAAGGTTTGTTTCCAAAGCACAATAAGTAAAATCAAGGTTGTTAAAAAGGGGGCGGGGATGTCTCTTTCTCTTCTCCGAACATTAAATGGCTAGGTTAAACCTAACTTTCTGGGGATGGAAGGCCAAAACCTTGTTCGACTAGATGTTTATATAAACCTTTTGAACACGTTAAAAAGGCTTGCTTGACCAAAGGGAGGGAAAGGGGCAAACATTGATTGTTATAAAGACTCGCCCCATATAATCCAAAAAGGTGGGGTTCTAAAGAGTATTACTAAAAGTTGTTATGAAGAGAATTTGCTTTGCATATTCAATAGAAGGTTGGGTGGTTTGCTCAAGAAGTTGTTCCGGTCGATCAAAAAATGCTCTGAAACGTGCTCACTTTTTAGAAATATAATTTTCATTGATATGGTTTCCTTGGCTATATCCACATTCGTACAATTAATACCCAGTTCCGTACTAATGGTTGGTAAAATCCTACCAGAAGCATAGCACAATTGGCAGCTACTAAATAAATCGATCGAGAAATGCTCAGCTATTATTAGTAGGCTTTTACTCTCTCTCTCTGCTACTGCTGGTGATGGTAATGGTTCACTTGGGCTAGCCATTCCGTAATATGATGCATAACCAATATGTTATCTCCGAAATTACTTATATATCGCTTAATGATGTAGGTTTTTCCCCCGTTGTTTGTATTCCCCCGACCTATCGATGTTTACTTTATCCTGATGCTATTGTGTGTTCCTCCTAGATATACAAGTATACCTTGTTCGGATCCATGGCTGCCCCCCATTCCCTAGGCCTATATCGGGGATATTTCTTGGGCTCTATTGGTACTTAATAACAAATTCCTTTACATTAGGGACACTTTCCACGCTGTTAAGCTCAAGGTGGGCGAAGGCGTCTGTATAGGCCATAACCTGAACCCCAATTAAATATAGTTGTTTATGTGTTATGTCACTATATTTATTTCCTTGGCTTTATTATCTCTCTAGTTACTTTCTTATACTAGTTGACTTAAAAGAGACACTTCGTAAAATAAGATTGAAAACCAAGTTTAGAGTATTGGCACTTAGATACTTGGCTTTCCTGGGGAACCGAATCAAAGACTTTTATAATGAGCCTTGTGCCCAAAATTTGACAAGATATGTGCTTCCCAGGTAGAGATATAAACCAATATCTCATCTAAGTACACTACCACAAATGAATCTATAAAGTTATGTAATACATCATTCATCAAATGCATAAATGTTAATGGTTCATTTCATAAACTGAAAGGAATGACCAACCATTAACATAGACCTTTCCATGTCTTGAAGGAAGTCTTTCGCGTGTCTTCTTATTTAACTCATGCCTGATGGTATAATTATTTGAGATCCAACTTGGTGAAGTAATTGGAATGCTGCAAGCAATCTAACAAATCATCTATCTTGGACAGAGGGTATTTATTCTTAAGGGTATTTTAAAAAGCTTTGTAGTAAATACACATTAACCAAGTCCCATCCTTCTTGGGTACTATAATTATAGGTGACCCACAAGGTGAGGTTCTTGGTAAAATTAATCCCTATTAAAATAGTTGTTGAAACTATTTATTAACTTCATCTACTTCCAGGATGAACTTTCTTTAAAACCCAATATTTGGAAATGGGTATTCAAGAAATAATTGTATTTCATGCTCCACTTCCCTCTTAGGTGGTAATCCTTTAGACTCCAAGAACAATTATCTGTATGCTTGCAACAACTCCTTCAACTAACATTTTTATATTTAGTACATCCCTACAAAGATTCCTTTACTTTACTTATTCATCACCTGGATGATTCTCTCTTAATAAATGTAATCTAAACTTCCTACTAGAGCTGATCAAGATCATAGCTTGGTTATGACTTACCAGAGATATATTATATTCACCTTTGTGTGCACTAATGATTAAATACTTCCCATCCTTAATCGGGAATTATTTATTTTGTCTGCTCATGAATATTTCCTCCTTTGCATACATGTAAGGGCTTCCAAACACTACACCATACACATAAAGTGGTACAGCATCTATCTCTGCTTCATAAATATAGTTTTCACTTATAGAAAAATTTATATTACATTGTTTACTTACTTTGAGCTCTACATCCTTCTTTACCCATCCCAATGGATATGGGTGAGGATGATCATGAACTTCCAATCCAAGCTTGCTGACCAGATCTTTTACTATGAGGTTGGCCCATGAACTGAATAAAATAGAGAATCCACCTTTGTCTTTTTGACCTAGATCTTAATATGGAAAAGTTTAGTCATCTCCTTCTCTTCCTTGTGATGAAGGCTACTCAGATTCATCTCCTGTGTAGGCATCTTTTCATCTACATCTGAGCTTCTCTCTACCTAGTTGCCTAAATCCATGGCTAGTAGGTTCTTATTCTTGGCATCATTCTTATGGTTAGTTGGATTCATCTTTGGATGTAGCTTCCAACACTTATCTTCATTGTCACCATCGATATTACAATTATTACAGTGGTTTTTTGGATTATTGCACTAATGTGTAGTGGCTGTTGTCTTATTATCATTTCATTTCGACTTTTTATTCCTCTCCTTGGAATCATCTTGGTGGTATTTCTGCCTTCCCCATCTGCTATATAACTTATATATGATACCATGGTTATAAGGTAGTTATTCTTGATATGATAGGTAGTTCCGAATATAAGTATATATTCTATGGTTATTAGATAGCTCTTCCCTATTTCACCTTTTACAGGTATCTCCTCCCTACCTTATCCAACATATTATATATTATATGCTTTTGCATTCCTTATCCGTAGCTTATTATGGTGCCTAAAGCACTACTTTAGCAGTAGAGTAGGTATCTCTTTCAAATTGAGTCCTCTTTTGCAGTATTTAATTCCTTTGTATTAATCCCTTTATATAAATGGAAATAACTGGTATGTTCTATGTCGTAGGTTTGTGCTCTGCCATGTCCCTGTCTTTTATTAGCTATCCCGTGCCCTATCTGATAGCATATATGGTCCCTCTCCGTCGGATAGCTATTCCCTATGCGCTATTATATGTCCTCTCCCGCACCTTCCAACAACAACTCTCCGTTGTAGCATGGTCTATGCCTAGCTGCGTAAATGGTATGTGAGTCTGATAGCCTCTGTGTGCCTGGATAGAAGCTCAAATCCCTGGACCATTGTTGGGCTAGCTTTAAGGTCTAAGCTCTGTATTTTAGTATGGCAGGCTGGCTTTAAGTTCTAAGCTCTGTATTTTAGTATGGCAGGATGGCTTTAAGGTCTAAACTCTGGGTAGTAGTTATGGGTCCCAGACAACAAGTTAAAGTATCATGTTATTGTTCCGTAGGGGTTCAATCAATGGGTTAAGCGGTAGCATGCCTAGTCCTCTTCCTCTGCTTCTGGCATGCCTATGCATGGTATCTCTTGGTAGGTGTGTGATACTCGTCGCATCTGGGTATCTAAGAATACGTCCTGGATTACTATAGCTAGGCGTGCGGTCTCGTCCTGGTCTCGCAGTTGGTGGGCTATTGTAAAACTAGGTTTGTTTCCCTTTCTGGTAAATCTAGCTCAGGAGTCCTATATTATTAATAACCTTACTCCACTATTGATTCCCACCCAAATACCGTGGTAACCTTGGTAACGAATCCCGCACCTACGGTAACCCATCCCCAAAGGGAACGTTGATGCACCGTAATAATATATACATGGTTAGGTGTCTCTTTTTTGCTCAGAAATATTAAGGTGCCTTGAGCATCACAGAAGACTGAGAGTTAATTTGTGAACGATCTCTTTCTTCTTATTTTACAAAGTTATTTTCCTGAGAAACCTTTATAAGAGGGGGAACACATAATACATGATCGGATTACATACTACACACATGATTGATTGAGTCACAACCCATTATTCCTACTTTTTATTCTAAATAGGGGCTCGGTCTAGGATCTGAATTGAAATCCAGTGGAAGCGGAAAAAGTTGTACCCAATCTCCCCCCACGGGGGCTTCACTCAATAAATCACTATCATAGCGAGTTCGTTCGTGGCATATGAAACAATACCACTAATTTCACTAAATATTTGAAAATACCTTCCAAAATCGTTTTTTTTTACCCCCTCCCAATATGCCTTCCCAATTTAAAAAAACCCCTATTTTCATTAGATACTGTATATATCAATTTTTTCATTAACATTTTTTATACCCCTTTATATTTCTACCTAGTATATTGATATGATATGCCTCTTATGACCCCACATGCATTCTACAATGCACCTTGCTTCTTTCGATGTATATTGTGGATGCACATTACTTCACCCACAGTGTAATTACTCAACCACATATCATTATGATTTGCAACATCTAATGGTCTAATGAAGAGATAGGAGATCACTTCTTATATGTCACTAGAGCCAATGCACATAGTACAACATTTAGATTGCATGTTGCAGTTCCCCAATTGCTGACTAAGCCTATTGTGGGCTAGGTATCCAAGCCCCCAGGGCATGTAACAAGCTCTAGGAGGCTGACTAAACCTCTCAAGGCCTGTATTAGGCACGAGTGGTTGGGTATTCTAGCCCCCAAGGCCTATCGTGGGCCTATAATAGGCCCTGGAGGCTTAGAGACTCCCAAGTCTATTGGTAACAACTGGCTGAGTGCTATTGGTAACAATTGGTTGTCAATGACCACCGTCTCTCGACTATGATCGACTCGAAACCCACTTCACCAAGAAACCCCTGGACTCAAGCATGCCTCAAGACACGATTTCCCTGCATACTAGTAAGCCCAAGCCTTGCCTCAACCTAATTTCTCATCCGGCTATGATCCCGCCATCTCCTTTTGGCAGATATTTGTCAGCCCGCCCATATAAAAAATACCCCAAAGTATTTTTGTATTGTTACATTAAATAAAAAACACTTTGCCCCTTAATATATAAGCAATATAATTTTTAGGTTTTCATGAATATTTAATACCGCAATATGAATGAACGTGATATTATATTTCCTTCTAGTGAATCCCTCATGTCTCCCCCAAAGACGTTAGACCTAACTTCTGAACCTTATAGCCGCCGGAATACATATATTACAAGGAGGAATGGTACGAACGGGGACACTATTTATTCCCTTTTTTCACTTGCTTCAAAATAGGGTCAGCCTGGATATTAGGGCTAATAACGTGACCACCCTATTAAGTAGAGAGAGAGAGAGAGAGTGAGATTCAAGTGAGCAAAATCATGGACTCGGATCTATGATGGGCAAAGATGAGGCGATAGGATGGATCTAGACCATGTAAAGTTGGATAAAGGATGATAGATGGGCTTGCGTGGATGAATATAAGTTGTTGAAAGGTTCGCGTGGATTAATGGAGTGTGCTGACTGGAATCATTCATTTCTCGTGTGTAACTGGCCAAGGCGCATATATCAAATTTACTTTTATAACATGAAAACACTAAGTTATAATTTTCATTTTCAATTTGAGGTCGGGCTTCACAACTCATATCTATCCCTCCTACTTCTTTAGAGTTAATTAACGTCCCTCAAATTAAGGAATTCATCTATCATGATGAAACCACCTTTCACTAGTGCGACTTATCACCTGAAATACCCAACATTAGAGAAATTTTGAGGTCAAAAAAGGGCCTCAAAACAAAGAAAATGTACTATAAAATACAACCAATCACATTCTAGTAGATGACATCATCCCCCTTGGTGAGGTGGCATTGCATGAGTTAAGAATGCTTATTTGTCAAATTTTCTATGGTGGATGAAAACACATAGTTAACCAAGGTAGTGGTGTAAGTACTTTTAAGTCATAAAGTAAAGTACTCATAATGATAGTCTTTTCATAAAATAATATTATTGTCATTTTCAAGTAAAGTACTCATAATGAAGGTCTTTTCACACTTTCACATAAAATAATATTATTGTCATTTTCAAGTGAAATACTCTTAATTCCTAAAGAAAGTCCTTTCACATTTTTTTATAAAATAATATATTATCATTTTTATGTTTTTAATTTTAAATTATATATTCACTCCATTCTATTTAATAACATAATGTCAAACTAATAAAGAATAATAATAGATTTAATAAATAATAATAATAATAATAATAATAATGCAATGTGGATTATAATAATATTATTGACATTTTACATGTAAATAAATTCTCAATTAAATTACATTATTAAATTCATAAGAAAAGTACTAAATATAAAAAGTCAACATAAAATTAAAAAAAAACTCTTAAAAATGTTTTTTATTATTTAATTTCATTTGCAAGTTCAAGACAAATAAATGTTAAAGGACAATACATTTTTGGGAATTTACAATGAATCTTAGTCACATCAATGTAGTCTTATTTTATTAATTTTATTTCTAGTGAATTTTGAAAAGTAACTCAACCATGGTTATTTATATTGTGCATAGAAAATAGTGTGGGAGGTGACTTGTCATATATACCTACCCCATAAAACCCCCAATTCATAATATTTTAATATATCTCATATTTTTGTAGTACATCTCTTAGGAGGCCCTTTTTTGACCTCAAAATCTCTCTAATGCTTAGTCCCTCCCATCTATGTTACTAATGTACTGTTCCACTTTTAACCAAAACAATGTTACAAATGCACATCCTAACGGCAAGAATCAAATGCTCTCCCCCTCCATATGTGGTATCAGATCCCTCCAACTACTCCTTAAAGCGGTAGCGATCTTAAACTACTCCCTCCATCTACTTCTTCAAGTTGTATTGATCCATCAAGCGATTTCCAAGAAGAAGGGTCTGATAAGGTACTATAAGGTCCTTCTTGAATGCCACTTCGACCCTAATGCATTTATTCGGCTACAAAGGGAGAGGCCTGCTTGTCTTTCGTCACAAAAAATCGCGCTTTGCTTTGCACATGGGGCGAGGTTAAAACCAACCTCAGAGAAGGAAGGTTGTAAGCAATGAAGAATTGAATCCCTCGGAAGATCTAATATGGGCTTAAACTACCCAAAGTTAATACCTTGGAATATTTGAGCTTCACACCTATTTTTACTGTTTATATGCTCAGGGCTTGCTATGTTAAAACATAAAGTTGTAATACTGTATTGAATACCCCACTTCTCCCAAAAAACATAAAAGTTATTTCAAGGAATTTAAAAGTCGTAAGAAGGAGAAGTAAAATATGGATATCATATTACTATGTTCGATTCATGTTTATGGTGTGTTCATTTCCCATCGACTAAACACCCAATCAGAGCACACCTTATCAGCAAATGCATCGCATGTTTCTTCGCAACATCCAGCCAATCAACTAATATGGGATAGACCAGATGTTGAGCACTAGTCTTTTTACGTGCCCAAACAACCACACCCAGTCATGCCTTCCCCGAGAATAAACCATAATTATATGGCCCGTGTAGATAGTAACTTACTCATTCCCATAAACTAAATACACAAGGGAGGGTTTTTTGCTAATCAAATAGAAAAAACACAATCACTATGGGGAATGCCCGACATTAAAAAGAAGTGAAACCTCCCCTTTTACTTTGGCCCTTCTGTGAGAATATATATGCTCCTCATTCTCATGTAGTTCAAATTCTATTGGGAAGTTATCACTTTGTTAGAATTCCAAATTTATATTTATATATACGTTCATCTTCCTTACTAAAACAAAGCGAATATTCTTCTACTTTTACCCTTTAAGTATGTTTAGGTTTCAGCACACCACTGAACTTCCTAGGTCTAGTCATCAATTATTGAATGAGTTGATTGATGGGGTTTATGCAATAGCTTTGGATCATCCGGAGTTTATATAGGGTAGGATCTCCTACGTGGTTTCACTTTCCTCGTAAACCACTATGTGGTTTCATTCTTAAACCCATATTGCAGTGTGCACTACGTTCAATTAGACAGGAATGGATATATTCACGTCGTTCAATTTGTTAGCAAGAAATTTGCTAGCAAGAGGAACCAGTCAGGTAATAAAGGAACTATAACTCATAGCCTTATATGGGGTATAATAAAACTTATCCTCCCAAGAGCTATGTATTTTCCACTCATTTTAACGAATTCGCAACATGGTTAGATTCACTATGTGAATTCCTTAAGAGAATGAATGAGTTTAGGTGATATGTGTTGAGTTTAAATATAAGCTAGTTGTATCCCTATGTAATTTCCAATATAATTTATATGGTCGACCCCTTTAATTCACTAATTATCCACCAGGTCAGCGAAAGATTTATTACGTGGTTTACCTGGGTGGTTTAAAACATAGTAAGAAACGAAAAATGAGTTTACTAAGGCTAATGATAAGGGTAGTTTCATAATAAAGGGCTCGTTCTCTCATTTCATTTTGAATCACCGGGAATGCTTAGATGCGCAGAGTACTAGTCATCATATTTGGGTAAGAGTGTGCCGCCTTTATCTCCCCAGGGGGATCTGAAGGCTAGGTGGAGTCTTTCTTATTGATCGGGAGGGATTATATATTATAAATTGTTTCTTATTGGGATGACCAATGATCATGATAACAGATGATTGGAATTGAGGTGTTAGCATCAATATAATGATCTACAATAATATCGTATACAAATTCTTTCCCCAGAGCAACATACATATAGAATGATGACCCCATGTGTAGAGCACTAGTTATCATAGTAAAAAACCCACATGGGATTGGGGCATTATGATCGAAGTTATGAATGATTGGGATAAACACTTCCCCCAATATAATGGGATCTTGGATTCACCTCTTCCCCGGAGTGGTCTCACGTTGAAGGTATGCTTCGTTGTTCAACCTAAGAGCATATAACTCCCATATGCATTCTCCCTATGTTATAAGCCAAAGAGGTTAACCCCAATAAGTGTATGTGCTCCTAAGGGACAACATATAAAATATGTTGGTTATTTCCGCTTCTTACCTATCTCGTGGGATTCACCCCAATATATTCATATTCATGGCCCACTTCCGCTAACCTCGGCATGTTATCCTCACCCCACTTAGTGGTGCATACTAAAGGTATTACCCACGTTAAGCCAAGTCGTATGGTATGCTGAACCCGGGTGAATCACAGCACTTTACTCCCAAGAATGACAATAGGTAAACGCACCTCGTTCAATGACCCCAACACTTCACTTCCCACCTCGGCATTGAATCACAGCCTATGATTGTGCCAGCCATCAGCATGAAGAATGAGATGCACCCGAGGAATATTCGTGTTTCACAATCCTTCCTTATGAGATGCACCTAGACATCGAAGAATGAGATGCTGGATGGCATTCTATCCCTTATTAGATACTTGCTGGCATCATCTATGATATGATAAACTAAACTAAGAGTTCAATATGCATGCAACTCATTCCCGAATATATATATATATATATATTTAGCCATTTGCACATATATAATTTTTATAAGACAGGCGGAGATCCATTCTATGCTAGCCCTTGAAGGGAAGTTAACTTCATACTACGAAAATCCCCCAATAAGCTACACAAAGGAGATCAGGCAGGACAAGTTGGTAGGGGCCATTATGTAGGATTCCCACCCCTGGTGGCCCCCATGCATTGAGATCGAAGAACTCTCCCTTTACTTTAGCTAGATTTCATCGAACAGAAGGCTCATTTTGATTCATTCTCATTTGCATGGTTTGAGTCATCACAACACCACAAGTTTCACTTCCATCTACCCGATTGAGTAATACAACCACTAAAATTTACACTCCCTAACTCAACACACCATAACCTCACTTGAGGATAAAGAGAACTTGTTAGTTAGGTAGGACACCGGGGATAGGCATCCAAATAATTCACCCTTGTCATCTTCATCTGAGACATAGTTTTTGTCCTCTAGGGTACTAAAATCCTCTTGTACTTGTTGACACAGTCATACACCAGTTTGTGGAGGGGTCTCCTGTTGTTTCATGGGTTAAACTGCCGTGAGATCGAGAACCGGATGGACTCTGTGGAATGCCGCACTCCACTTAGCCAAAAGGAAACATCGATCATTGTCTTCCTTGTATTCTCCGGCCACCATACTGGTGATACAAGGGTGATAAGGCAGAAGCGCCGAAAACCTTTTTCGACGTGTCATGAAAGAGGTATCTTAGTGACTTTTCTACTAGGGCTCTTTTACCCAGGATCCCTTTCAGTAGAGGGATATCCTTCCATTATTGGTCTGTCATTTTGTATTGTTCGACTTGGATTTCATCACCTTGTGAAGGATACAACTTGTTGAGGTCTCCATCTCTTAGTTAGGAGGTTTTGCTTGCTATTTCATCTTCTTAGAGGGTCATTTTTCTTCTTTAGTGATTGTTTGTTGGCATTCTGGTCATTTTTTGTTTCAGCTCGCTTACTATGACGCCAGTCTCAGTATAGTTTTTAGAGCTTTCTTTTTTTGTCCTATGAGCCTTGCTTTTTTTCTAGCTCCCCTTTTGCACATTCAGCTGCTTCAGGGTTTTTGAGTTCTTTTTTACGAGACCGTCCCCGAAACTTGTATTCCCATCATTATGTCTGATCAACGGAGATCACAAAGGGTATAGGGACAAATCCCACCACCACCACCACGGACATCTGGTCTTCCTACATCACATATTCCTGTCCCTACCGACCGCGACGCTGGCCAGGGGAATGTTCCACCACCTATTCTCACTACATCTTCATTTCCTCCTATCACTGTAACTCATAGCACGACCTCTGAACCTCCTGCGGTTCCTGAAAAACAGTAACACACCTGAGATTCCGGCTATCCCTCAAACCACTATCGTGCCAGAAATTCCTACCATAGTGGACAACACCATAGCTCTTGAAGTTAGTACTGCACATGATACTATACTAGAGGTTATCACCCTCCTAGATGTTAGCACTACCCCACCAACAGACACTTTCTACGATGTTCCTGAAGGATCTGTTGGAACCATTGAAGGATCTGACGAAGATATGACCAAGTTAATTCCAGTCCTGAACGAATACGTTGAAATTATTGAAGAAACCAAACTACCTAACACACCTTTTGAACCTGAGTTTGATTCTTTTACTTCCTAGGTAGAGCCTCCGCCTGCCACCTCTACACCGCCAGGTGTTCACACTCAGGAAACCGGTTCTTCCAGCAATCTTCCATTCACCATATCCCTCCCTGATCTCCCCTCAGGACAAGATATTACGGCGTTGATCCAATCTAACATGGTTAGTCTCGCTAAATCCCCTTTAGCGTCGGAGCAATTCAAATGTGATACAGAGCAAATGCTCTCGTCGGCTTCGCAATACCCACCTACCACTCGCCCTCCTGGTTATCGAGATCATCACATTCCGTTTAGTACAAAGTTTCACCACTCTTATGCTGACGACTCCAGACCTTCATATTTTACTTTACCCCATTCATTTTCGGACCCCTCACGGGATACAAATCCTGTCCCAAGCACCGATGGTCCTCCTATTTTCCAAGACCCCATGGACGTGACTCCTGATACCCCTCGGTTAAATTCCCCAAATTTGCTACCGTCCAATATGTTTGGCATACCTTCACAGGACACACCATTTATGAGGGATAACCCAGTGTTCTCTCCATCCCCACTTATAACGTATGGAAGACCCCCCCACAAATCGACACTTTTGGCACCATTGGCCAAACGACAATACCCCACCTTTCTAGTATTGGAAGAACATCTAGTCACACTGTTGGATCATCCATGCTGACCAGAGGTTCATCTTCGGCCACCATCTACACCATTTCCGGAGGCGAACAACTGACTATTGGAACCATTGATCCAAACAACCAACCTCCCCCAGGCGGACCATCCAACCTGCCTGTTGGAGGACAACTACCTTTTAGGAACACTGGTCCCAGTCACCAACCTCCTCCCGCTAGACCATCTAACCTATCTACTGGAGGGAAACCCATTGGCACCATCCAACAACCCTCTCAATCAACAGCTTTTGCTCAATTGGGCACATATAATCCTAGCAGTGGACAACTTCATACCGGTATCCCAACCGGATCCTATTTCCAACATCCTTCGTTAGGTACACTTCCTTCTTGGGGATCCCAAAACCCATGGAGTGGGGGATACTCTTTGTTCGGAAATTGGAATCAAGCTAGGGGGAAACCTACTCAACCTTATATTCCCCCCAACCTAAACTCCGGCATTCCTTAACCTTCAGCCGCGAATACTCCATGGAACCCGCCGCTTCAGCCTCCACCCCTTCATCAAGGTGGAACCAACATCCCATGGACACCATTCTTTCAGGCATCCCCTAACCCTGGTATGGCTAACCCTCCACCCAATCAAGGTGGTGGAAACATTCTTGGAATACAACAACCCCAAGGAACCATACCCCAACAAGGAACAGGAAACATTCCTGGGACACAACAATCCCAAGTAGCCATCCCCCAACAAGCAATGAGAAACATTCCTGGGGTACACCAATCCCAAGCCAATATACCTGTCATCCCTACTCAGCAGAACATTCAACAACTAGTTACTACTATGATTCTGAGTCAAATGATAAATCCCATGGTTCCAAACATACAACTGGTTAACCATATGGTCTATTATCCTCAGAACTTCCAACAATATCCCGCGGGAAACATCTATGGGTACAACACACAGCATTATGTTGTGCAGGGTCCTACGGGAATCCCTACACTGTACAATTACTACTCATACCCGCAACCCAATCATCAACTTCCACATTGGCCACCTATCCCAGCCAAACTACCATCGGACATCCCGAAGTTCGATGCCAAACCCGGGGAAGACCCCAAAAACCATGTAATGACCTTCCATATTTGGTGTTCTTTGTTGGTAGTACGGCTGCCGTTACACCAAAACCCACAGGTGATTGGTAAACTCACCACCTCCAGATTTCAAGGATCCACGAGAGGCGATTAGTCCTTTGTCATGATACACCGGGGAGCACTGACTACTTGCAATTTCGTGCAAAAATCTCCCCCTCAGCGCGAGCCGGGTGTGTATCGAACTTGTGACCTCTTGCTTTGATACCAATTGTTGGTAGTACGGCTGTCGTTACACCAAAACCCGCAGGTGATTGGTAAACTCACCACCGCCAGATTTCAAGGATCCACGAGAGGCGATTAGTCCCTTGTCACGATACGCTAGGGAGTGCTGACTACTTGCAATTTCGTGCAACATTCTTCCAACTCATTCATGGATGACTCCATTCGATTGCGACTCTTCTAGCATACGCTCACCGGTACGGTAGCAAAGTCGTACATCGAGCTGCCGCAACACTGCTTTCGTGATTTCAATACCTTGGCTATGCAGTTTTTGACTCATTTCTAGCTACCCATCCGGTACGAGAATGGAACAAACCTGTTAACTTCGTTACGTCAAACCACTTCCACTCATATCTCAGATCATATCCATGAGTGGCATCGACACCGTAGGTTAATCAAGGCACCAATTCTGGACTAGTTACTTGTTGATTGGTTCACAAAGTCATTTCTTCCTCCCATCGCCAGGGATATTGCTATGGGTGGACCTATCACAGAGGAACAAGCGATTTCTCGCATTGAGTATATGGATTTGGTGTATATCCAATCCGAAACTTTATACGAGCTTATTCCCCATGCCTCCCGCACCACTACTGATCCAACCAAGCCTGCCACTGAACCACCCATCAACGGCATTGTCGGTTCAGTTAAGGCTCAGCCTGCATCCAAACTGAGTGGGCAACAAGCCAACGTTACCCCCTCTCCACCCCAGGATGCTCCTAAAGCCTATCCCTCTCCTAGTCCTTCCTCTGAAGTGAACGCGGTTCAATCCACATCACAACCATTCGTGGGAAGAAGAACAACAATCGTGGAAAATCCAAGAAAACCTCTAATCAACAGGAGAACCCGAAACCCTAACCTACCAACAACGACCCCAAACCACATCGGAAAGCAAAGTTTCCCTGCCTAATTTTCCAGGAATATCACTACAAATGTGACTGTACCTACAAGGATGAATTCAACAAATTTGTTAAAGGATCCTCCCGCCCGGCAGTGTTAACTGACCCTTTCCCTCATCAATAGTAACAATTGGTTGCGAACGATCCCCTGCAAGGTGGCAATCCAAACAACCCACCTTGCGGAGAGACGTCCGCAAACTGTGAAATTCTGATGATGAGTCATGAGGAGATTCATATCGCCACTCATTCAAAGACGTACGATAACCCTCCAAGTTCAAACAAACAGGAGACACCCACTGGAAAGTCCCCTTCTGAAGATCCTTCTTTTATCCCTCCCCCTAACAGTCATCTCCATATTGAGAGACCTGTTACAGACACATTGCTACGCCCACCCAAGGGCACCATTCGAAAAGCGACATTTAATCCTAATGCACGAGCAGCCCAAAATTACAATATTGTTGAGGACCTAGCTCAAGCACCATGCGCGATGTCGACTCTAGAGGTTCTTCAACACTGCCCCGTGCAGTGTAGAACCTTACTCTCAGCACTGGGGGCAATAGACCTGGATACTTCAAACACGATTATGTTTAACTTGGATTATTTTAAACCTCATCTTTCCCACCAGATAGCCTTCCAGGTTCACACCAACATCCGTGGAAACACCATTCATCGCATTGTCTTAGACAAGGGTGCTTCCACGTCGTTCATGTCTTTGAATTGTTGGATAGCCTTAGGCTCACCTGAAGTTACAACTTCTCCCACTACTCTCAGAGCGTTTGACGGACATGGATTTCAGCCCTATGGACTCATTCCTGCAATTGGCGTTGAATTGGGGGGGGAAACAATATCTATACACATTGAAGTCGTACATGCACCATTAGATTATAATCTCCTACTTGGACGGAATTGGTTCTACTCCATGACCATCGTTGCATCTAGCATCTTTCGACTAAAAGGATAAAATTGGATTACTGCGCCCCCATACCTGAGCATAACGCGGTAGTACCGCGCCCTAGGGTAAGAGCAGAACCTGGTAACCCTAATTATCATGCTCTACTAGATGTGTAAGGCGCGGTAATATCTTCAGATGGGGTTTGTCTGGGTGACACATGGCAGGTGAGATGCTTGCTTTCAGTGTTCAGTCAATGATTTTCACTTTCGGATGTCCAAATGAATATTAAGGGGAAGTGTCATTTAGGTCGTTGATGCAAGGATGCGACACTAGGATGTAATGTGTAATATTAAGGTATAACAGATGCCCCCTAAAGTGTGAGGTCAGAAGAGACTGATGACCGAAAGCCTTTACAAATACTTTGCGGAGATAGCATCGAGGAGAGAAACAAAGAGCTAAAACAGAAACAAAGTGTTAGATATACCACTGAGGTGGGCATTCCCATGCTTGGAAACAATTGACTCAAAGCATGGTTTCCGACCAATACATTGCAGATCCATGAGTACTGAGATGATATAGACTGTAGATAAATCATGGCTACTATGAACAATCGTAGATCCATGAGACAATAATGACACAGCCACGACCAATACATAAGTGGATCTATGTGACAATACAGAATAAAACTTCCATCGCAGCCTGGACGTAATCAAGATACAAAAAGGTGTCCAGGGTCTTCTACCCAATCCTAAACGATACGAATCTAGCCATGTGATTACAAGGTGTTGAAGTTGAACATGGTAGAACCCATTTGATTATCGGTCAATGATGTGAATCGTTAACAAATGCGAGGGAAATCACCAATTATCACAATTATTCCAAAGGTATCCATAGTACATCTCAACAAAATGCAAATAAATGAGTTGATGTTGAGCATTCGAGAGATCATTCAATCAGAGGTCAATGATGAAAACCTACTATCGAATACGAGGAAACTTGCCATTGAGGCATGTAGGTACCAAGTTACTAGTGGTTGACTCATAAGTCTAATTCCTGGATAGTGATTTGGCATCGAAAGGAATAGTCTCATCGAAGGTGGGCCATAATGATTCCCACATCATCAACACGAAATCGAAATGAGAGATAGTATGGAATGATGAAACAATGGAACATGTACTGACACAATGGATGACTCAAAACAATGCAAACCCTTTGAACATATAATGGCATGAAGTAGGGACCTGGCAGTGGGGATTATAGATAGCAGAGAACAGAAACACGACGAGCAAGCTCATGGCTAGAGAGACGACTCAGGATGGTGACCATGACTCAGCAGAAATAGATAAATACCCAAAAGTAGACAAGAGACAGACACATGCCATGTTCAAAGGTAATGACTGATAAGCTACCAACAAAGTAAACTTGACTCATTTCCCTATTTTTCCCCCGACATGATGGACGTTGTTTTACGAGCTTAAAGAGGATAACAGATGCTCGATATAACTCATCTCATAGATGAGTCCAATCTCACATCTTTTACGAACCTGATAAAGGAGAGGTTCGACCCAAAGTAGGTCCTTCGATGTTAAATTTTAACGAATCCAAGGAAGGAAAACTCGGTAGTTATTCACATTTAGAGAGTCTGAAAAACTTCAAGAATGCTCCAAAATGTACTTTTTCGTAAATTTAGTCCCTCAGTCCCAAAAAAGTGTAAAACAATTCCAGAGAGAACTCTCCCAGTCAAAAATTGACTGAGGTATATCTTTCTCGTAAATAGTCTAAACGGGCCGAAAAAGGGGTAACCTATCACCGAATAGACGACCTTTCAGATACTTTTACAAGTGTGAAAGAGACAAGTGCACTTTGCAATCTTATTGAAACAAGGGAGCCTGAAAAGAGCTTAAAGAGGACACCGATGGTCTTTTTCGTAGTTTTTAATCGTTTCAGCTCGAAAAAGAATAAAATAATACCGAAATGATACTTTCCTCATCGTTTTACGAGCACGAGTAAAGTCGACTAAACTCGACACCGTTTACTTGGTTTTTACAAGCACGATACAAGTGTGAAAAGGCGCTTGGAATCTTTTTTCAGGTTTTAATCCAGAGTGTGAAAAAAATTAAGTCAGCTCAAAATGAAGGTCAAAACAGTTATAAATTGCCAGTGTGAACAAGGTAGAGAGAACCTGTCAAAAAATGGTTTAGGAAACCTTGGGAACAGATATTAGTAACATGAAGAATGTGACCTAAAAATATATTAAATAAAATAATGAGCAAAAAATAGGTTGTGTAGCTTATATAAGCAAGAGGTAAAAATAGAAACTTACCATTTTTACTTTGCTATTTTTGCTCATAGAGAGATTTTCACCTATTGGAGGGAAAAACTTCAAGTGGCTGTATCTGGATATCCGAGGCACCGTTTTGATCACCGTCTACGCCAGGTAAGAGATTTTAAACTCTTCTTTCCATTCATGCCTTCATTTTTTTATTTCTCATCCATTTAGCAATTTTTTGAGGAAGCCCTAAGGGGTCTTTTTCGCCTTAGGAATTACCGCGGCCTTCCTATATCGGGAAGAGCGGTAATACCGCTCTGTACTGAGACTTGGGAGCGCGATAATGTTTCTTTGCCGTGCAGCCATGTGAAACCCAGGCGCTGTAATCGCGAAAAATAGAAAAATATATTGCTTTCTCCTCATGTTTGCGATGAGATCAATCTTCCAGATTGCTCACAAACGTTTCTAATTGGTTTTTTCAGGATTTTACACTTCATTTGAAGAAAAATGTTTCATTGGAAGGAAAGGGAGCATGAAGCTGATGATCAAGCGGCCACAAATCATCAAGTGACATTAAATGTGTTGCGGGCGTGTGGTTTGCTAAAGTTTTTCAAGACCAAAGGTATCCGCAAGCAAGCCAAACTTCTCACTTACATAATACAAATGTGGGAACCCGACATTCAAGCTTTTCGAGTTGGAGAGCATACCCTCGAGATTGGACTCGAGGATATTTACTTCCTCACTAGCCTTTCCAAAAGAGGGGCGCGGGTGAACCTAACAGGGAACAGACATTCAGAAGAAAGTACCAATGAGTTAGTTGCTCGTTATTGCCACCAAGGTTCGTCAAAAAAGAGTGGGAAGGTTGCCATCAAAGAGGTAATATACCTCCCTTTGAAGACTATATTGTTTACTATTACTCGAGCGGCGGGTAGTGTGAGTCCACATCAAGCATCTCGAGCGCAAATGACTCTCACCATAGAGTGTATCGCGCCTACTTTGTTCAACTAGTGCGAGGGGGTATTATCCAACCTCAAAGAACAAGTTACCAAGTGTAGGAATGGGGAAACTAGCCAATTTGGATATGGGAGTATTTTGGTCACCTTCTTTTTGGAGAGGGTGCCATTGTTGCATCCGCAGATAGCCATGCCTATCTACCCTGCCACCGATCCTAGGATGGGTCGATGGAGTGAGTATGCAGGGCGGCTCGAGGGGCCACAACACTTAGCCTTTGGTGAGGACTTTTTCTTGTGGCTCGAGGAGAAGATCATGATGATCGAGGACTACCCTTATGCAGGGGTGGATTTTCGCGAGGACATTGACTTGGAATTGCCCGATGATGAGGATTGGGATAATTCAGGTATGACCTTCACCAATATGTTTTCAATTTTTTGAATATGTAATTTTTAGTTATTTTTTATTTGTGAAAAGACCTAATGTATGTACATGTGCATGTCATAGATCGTGGACCAAGGAGACCCGTGGGCTACTCGTCGTTGTGTCGAGGTGGAGCTCAGCAACAAGCGGCTGCCGAGGAGGAAGAAGCCGGAGGCGCCTGTGATATAGAGTAGAACCTGCAAGGTTTGACTTTTGGAGTCCCATCTATGAGGATGGATGACGTTCCTCTCCATCTTCAGCAGCATACTATGGGTGTGCCTAGACGTATTGGCCTACTCCTCCTAAGGGTAGCTAGGGCTGTGGTTTGCTATCATGAGCAACGCGAGGAATCCGAGGATGATCATGATAGATCTCCTATATCTCCTTAGATAGTAGTATTTTATCTTTTTGCGGCATGTACACGATATGTAGGCCTGAGAGCCAAATTTTTGTATGGGACAGGATCCCAAATTTTTCCTTTAGACACAAACTTTATGTATTCACAAAAACACTTTTAGATGCGATTATATATACATATGGACTTATTTCTATGACTTATTCACTTACAATGAATTGCATGTTTATTTTATGATGCATTTTTATGTATGGGCCAGATGCCAATCCAAAATGTAGTTAGCTAATGAGTCGGCTACAAAATTGAATTCTCTTCGTATATGTTGATATGAAATATAATCAAAGAATCATTCCAAAAGGCGTACCCTTCGAAATAAGCGAAGTAATATGGGATCACGGATAGCGTAGACCCAATTCAAATGGGACACCATGAGTTGGGAGTCTAGCAAGACTGATAAGGAGTTGATTCCAAGGGAAGCAACTTCAATTAAGAGTCCAATGACTGCATGGTATTCTGCAATATTGTTGGTTGCGGGGCCCAAGCAAGTGCCTCCTGAAGATACCAACTCGCCAGTAGGAGAATAAATTACCAATGGTATGGAAGCAAGGTTCTGGGTGTGTCGGCTCACGCCATCAACGAATCCGTAGTAGGAAGACATCTGCGCATAGAAGCACAAGTCGAGGTAAATGGAGATACATGAAATAAAATCCATGCATACACACACAAAAGAAGAAAATGAAAACAAGCTAAGTACATTATGTACAAAAATGTCTCGCGCAGGATAGACCTACGCGTAGAAGCATTTTAGGTACATCCCGTTGCGGGGCCGTTCCAATGGTGTGTCGTCACAGTCGACGAGTTCATAGGCTGCTTTCTCCAATACACGCTTTATAATGAAGGGGTCATACCACATAGACTCTAGCTTTCCTTTTCCTAGTTTGTCGTGCATCTGGTCATATGTGAGTACGAGATCACCTTCGTTAAAAATCCGAGGTTGAACGGATTTGTCATACTGTCCTTTGACGCATTTTTTATGGGCTTCATTGGCTAAAGCAGCGTCTTGGCGGGTTTCATCTAGCTTGGCTAGGTATAGAAACCGTTCCTCTTCGGAGGTAGTATTGGGAAGTAGCTCTATGGCTATCTTAAGTGACGGAATTTCACATTCAATTGGTAAAATGGCTTCCAAGCCATACACCAGTTGGAATGGTGTGAACCCGGTAGCACTTTTCACTGAGGTTCGGTATGCCCATAATGTCGAAAAGAGAGCTAAGTTCCAATTGGACTTATGGGTACCCACAATGTGTTGAATCATGCATTTCAAAACCTTGTTAATGGCTTCAACTTGGTCATTGTCCTGTGGGTAGTATGGGGTTGAGTTCTCATGATGAAAACCCAACTTAGCGCTCAATTCTTCAATCATATGGTTCCTAAAGTGGGAACCATGATCGGTCACGATGGACTCCGGGACTCCGAACCTAGCAATGATGTGATTAAATATGAAAAGTGTGTCTTTTTTACCGTCCTCAGCATAAGTAGGCATCGCTGCAACCCATTTTGTGAAATAATCCACAGCTACTATGACATAGTTATGCCCCCCAGATGAAGTGGGATTACAGTGCGTGAAATCGATACCCCATTTGGCAAAGGGGCCGACAGAAACTACAGGATGGAGTGGAACGGGATGTGAGCATTTCTTACTGTGGAAGAATTGGCAGGGTGGACATTTCTTGACCGTTTCAATGCAATCCTTAAAAATCGGGGGCCAGAAATATCCCGCACATAGTATCTTCTGGGTCGTAGCCATCCGAGAGAGATGACCACCACATGCTCCAGCATGGCAATCATTAAGAATGTTTTCAGCCTCGTCTAAAGTTAAACAACGTCGAAGAACGGTATCAACACCACGACGATAAAGGGTATTGTTGATTATAAGGTAGTACTTGGCGTGATGTCGGATGCGTCGACATTCATCGCAGTTGAGGTCAGGGCAAAAACGTTGGGTTTGGAGATATAGTATGATATCCCCATACCACGGGTTGAACGTGCCAATGAGGAAAAACAATTCATCGGGAAGAGAATCAATGGGCTTAGGTTGCTCAGTGACACAGGGAAAAGTACAAATCAACTCTACAAAGACCAAATATTTCTTGGATTTGGCTTTGGAAAATTCCAAGTCAAATTATTGTAGGATAACAATCCAATGGGAGTATTTTCCCCCAAGCACTTGACGTGTGAGGATGTAGTACATTGGATTGAAATCCGCTATGAAAGTGGTCAAGAGGAGCAGAATGTAGTGGCAGAACCTCTAGATAGCAAAAACTGTAGCCAGAGCCAGTTTTTCAACATGTGAGCAGCGAGTTTCGGAGTCAAGGACACTCTTACTAAGATAATATACCACATGTTCTATGCTGTTGGTATCTTCTTGGACTAACACCATGCTAATGGTGGAAGTCGAAGCTGCGAGATATAAAATGTAATCCCGTGTGTAATTGGGGGGTTGAATTACGGGATCTTTAGTTAAGGCTACCTTTAGATTATTAAAGGAGCATTGGGCTTCGTCATCCCAAAAGAAGGGGATGTTCTTCTTTAGAAGCCTCATGTAGCCTTTTGTTATCTCGGCAAAGTTGCATATGAAACGGCGTAGAAAGTTTGTGTGCCCTTGCAAACTTTGAAGTTCTGGTATGTTCATGGGGGAAGGCAGGGATAAAATAGATTCTACCTTCGTTGGGTCCAATCGTATACCGTCTTTGGAGATTATGAATCCCAAAAGTTTTCCGGCTTCAACGCAAAAAACGCACTTATGTGGATTGCAACAAATGTTGTAGTGACGGCACCTAGCAAAGATGGCGCCTAAGTGATTAGGGTGATCTTCCCAAGTTTGAGAATGAGCGGGAAGTTCATCAAGATACGGTTCTACAATATGTTTGATATCATGAAATGCGTACGACATCGCCCGTTGGAAAGTTGCCCCGGCATTTTTTAGGCCAAAAGGTAACTTTCGATACACAAAGGTCCCCATGGGCAGATAAAGGTTGTTTTATGCTGGTCGGCTGGGAGTATCTCAATCTGACTATAGCCGAAAAAGCCATCCATGAATGAAAAGATGACACTCCTGGTGCAGTTATCGATGATCTGGTCAATGAACGGAGTTGGGTAGTTGTCCTTTGGACAAGATTTGTTCAAGTTGCGGTATGTGAAGAACCTGCAATAATTAATTAATGAAAACACACGATATAGCAAAAATAATAGAACTCAAAATCACTTTTATATTGATCGCAGGCCACTTCAAGGGGGCAACCTCCTTTGAGCAAGCTCGATACAAATGACTTCACGGTACCTTCATTGGTCTCAACACAAACTTATATACTAAGTCTAGGCACCAATACCATGGGTCACTACCATGTGTCAATACAAACCATGGTCCAATAAAAAATATGGATCAACAATTACTACAAGACGACTTACAAAGCATATGCATCCAACAACAATAATACAAACTATGGATCAACAAATACTACGGGATGACTTACAAAGCATATGCATCCAACAACAATATACTAACAAAGTAAATAGAAGGGTTGACATGGGTTCTTAACATCCCCTCTCCCTTAGAAAAAGCTTTGTCCTCAAAGCTTTAGATGTGGAAATTGATGCAGAATCTGAAGGAGTGGTTCCCCTGTAGCATCCTCCGGTTGCATGTCGGGCCACTGATGCCTTGTGAGTTTCAGGGAGGGTTGCTTGGAAGGATGTAGATGAAGAAGAACCATATCAGCTGTGTGAAAAGTGCGCTCAGAACAGTGTCGATCAGCTTGTTGTTTCAGTCGAATTCTTGCCATGTGAAGATTGTACTGCAGAATGAGAAGAATCTGATCGCGGTTTCGAAGAACCGAGTCAATTCCCTGAATTGGGGAGCTGCTGAGGGTGTATGGAAGAAGAATTGGCGGTGCCTGTCCATAGACTACTTCATATGATGTCCTTTTAGATGTGGTATTGTACCAATGCAGTGCTTCTAGGAAATCCATAGAAATAGTTGTCCAAATCTGTGTAGGGATGGGAAAGGGTTTGAGCAGTCCCGAAAGGAGTGTCGTTTCACCCTTGTTGTCTTGGAAAGTATCACAGTTAGCCACCATCTGTTGAATTGTCCTTTTCAATCCTTGCCAAAAGAAGTTACATTGTTCCTAGTCATACATTTTGAGGAACCCAGAGTGCCCTGCTGATGAAGAAGCATGGAGTGCATAGAAGAGATAGCCCTGTTGAACAGATTGCAACCAATTTGGAACAAGCAGAGAAATAGCTAGAAGAGAAACTGGGTCATCAAATGTGCGAGAAGGAGCTTCTGCCACCATATTGTCCTTACCCTTCTTGTAAGTGATCACATAGGCATAACCCATGAGTTGGATAACCCATTTCAGCTGTGTTGGGGAGGAGACCCTGTTGGCTTGGTTTTGCAACCAAGCTTGAGTGCTATGGGCACCTATCAACAAGTGATAGCAGTTTCAAAGATTGAAAACAAAAACAATTTATAAATTTGAATCTAAACTAAACTAGCATGTGCATCTGACAAATAAAATTTTTGAAAAACGATTCAAGAACAAGAAATAAAAAGAATGAGTATTTTGTATTAAGATACCTCAAATGGTGAGGATTTGTGTTGAGCAACTTCCAAGGTGAGTAGCTCCAATCTCCAAAGGTCTCTTCTCCAAGATAGCTACAATGGTCAAAAACTCATGAGAGATTTTGACAGCATGAGGATAGGATGATGGATGGATGGAAAGTGAGGAGCCCCTACCACCTTTTTATAGTTTTTGGTGGTGGGGAATACCATTATGGTTTTGAGGAAACCAATGGTATTGACCAACATGGTTTAGGTACCTTTTCCCTCCTTTTTCTTTTTTTGAATATTTTTAATATTTTTATTCCCTTTTTAATATTTTTGGGAATTCTAGACCCTTTTTGAGGGTTTTTTATGCTTTTTGAGGAAAAATATTCATTTTGAGTGGAAAAAGGGGTGTATTAAGGTCTTTTGGTGACCTTTTGGTGGCTTTAGAGGCTCAAATGGTGAAAAAGTGGACAAATGGTTAATGTGAATAAGGAAATGAGCTAGTGAGCACTTTTTGGGTGTTAACAGACCCATTGTTCCAGGAAATTTTCCAGACTCTAGAGATCAGTCTTGATGCAGAAATAATTCCCTAATAGGTATGGTTGCCACTTCTGTACTGCATGCAAAATAGCCATCATTTCCTGCTGAGATGTAGATGCGAATAAATTCTTACCGGAAAGGTCTCTTGAAGGCGACAAGCCCACTGGTTCAGCAAGGACACCTGCATATATGTAAAAGGAAATAGGGGATACTGTTGATGGGTGCATCTGAATGGAATGGAGTTGAGCGATGACACCATGTGAATTCTTCTTAAGGATATTTTCCAGGCGATGTGAACTGATGATGCGGAGATACCCTTGTTTTAATCCCTTAAATTTGTGTTGTTTCCCATAGACTGAAAACTGCATCCAAAGTTTAGAAAAATCCCATAAGATGGGGCCAAGTGTGCGTAACCATTGAACACCCAAAACCACATCACATCCGCCTAAGGACAAGGCAAACATGTCAGAGTGCAGGTTATAATATTCCAGAGAGATACGCACATTGTGACACTTTCCCTTGCAAGGTAAGGTGCCCCCATTGGCAACCATGACCTCAAAGTTGGAGCAAGGATGGACAAAACAATCAGCATGTTTGGCGATCCGAGGGACAATGAAGTTATGAGTGCTACAAGAATCAATGAGTATTGTAAGAGGAAGCTTCTTGAAGTAACCCCTGACCCGCATTGTTTGGGGGGTGGTGATGTCGGATAAAGCATGGAAAGATATCTCTGGGTGGTCTTCCTGAGATGGAAGGTCAATAGGTGGCTCCTGAATGTCGACCTGATCATTTGGTGTATATAAAGCCTCTTCACCAAACTTTGGAGGCAGATGGAGAATCCACATCCAAGAGATAGAGCTTTTGTTGAACACATCTATGTCCCCGAGTGAATTTTTCATCACAATTATAACAAAGCCCTTTTTCTCTACGTGCCTGCATCTCTGTTTCAAACAAATGCTTGATAGGAGTTGGTCGAGGAGCTGGCGGGATGGGAGGTCGTTGAGAACCCATATTTCGAAAGGGAACAAAAGTGGGTTTGGAGAGCTGTTGGGCAGCAATCTTGTCTTCTGCCAACTTAGCCAACCCCAAGGCTTCCATCATTGTGTTGGGACAGAACATTTTGACCTCTGGGCAGATTTCATCCTTAAGACCACTGATAAAACAACTCCTGTAGAAGTCATCAGATAATCCTTCTGTGTGGGTGGCTAGTTTCTCAAATTCTGTCTGATACTCTCTCACAGTGCCAATTTGATGAAGTTTAGTGAGTGCTCCAGTGAAGTCATCAAAAGCACTAGGACCAAATCGTTGCAAAAGGAGTTGGCAAAAATCTGTCCATTTTGGCTCGTCATGAGCCTTGATGTACCAACAGTACCATTGAAGGGCTTCTTGTTCATATGAAAGGATGCAAGTGGAAATTTTTGGACATCAAAAGTATTATGCAGACTGAAATATTGTTCTGCATGATAGATCCATCCAGTCGGATCAGTACCATTAAAGCGAGGAAATTCAAGCTTCGGACCACGGAAAGTGCTGGAAGAAGAGAACCCATTGGCTACAGAAGATTCTTGATGTCGGTTATTGTTCATGGCTGAATGCTGAAGATGGAGGCTAAGAAATTTTTCATCCAAATCTTGGAGTTTGGTTTGGATGGCTGCAAGTGCTTCCTCCATGGTTTTCGCTCCTGCGCAGGTGACAACCATAACTAGGAGTTTTTTTTTTTGGGGGGGGGGGAATGGATAGAAAAACACAAACAAAATCTTATTTAGTAAAGGAAAATTTGGATTTGGGAAAAACTCGGATGGGTAATTGGGGTTTGAATAGGTTTTGGACACTTTCTGATGGGCAGGGAAGCAAAAAATGGGGATTTCAGAAGCGGGGTGAAAGAATGAGAAAATTTATCAAAGAGAGACAAAGAAGCAGAAATAGGGAATGAACACGGTGGAAAAATTTGGAGGCGAGTGGGTGAAAATTGAAGAAGTTATGGCAAACCCTAAAAATAGACAAATGTGAGATTTCTAGCTTTGGGAAGTAGAATTTGGGATAGGGTCCTCAGGAATGAAATATGTAGAATGGGATTGCAAGGGTGTCCGGGAAGTTTCAATGGAAACGGAGTTAAAACAAGGGAGATATGGCAAAAAAACAAAATTTTATACTCTCTTTTTTCAGAATGGATCTGCAACAACGCAGAAGGGATCGGAAACAAATAGATCTGCAACAGCGCTGAAGGGATCGGCAATAGATGGATCTGAAACAACGTCGAATGGATAAAAAACTGTTGGATCTGGAATGGATTTCAAAATAGATCTGAAACGGCTGGATCTGGAACGACTATCAAAATGGATCTGAAACGGCTCGGAATGGATCTGAAATGGTTGGATATGAAATGGCTCGTAATGGATCTGAAATGGTTGGATATGAAATGGCTCGAAATGGATCGAAAACGGTGCGGAAGTGATCGGCAACAGTTCAGTTGAAAATAGATATGGACCCCAGGTATGTGCGGCTTCCTAACAGTTCAAGGATTTCACTCGGCCACCAATGCTATCTGATGGCTTGCGTATTGGGGCAGTACCCCTCACTCCATGGCTCAGGTAAAACTGATAACCGCTTTGCCACAAACGACAGCTCTTGGTTTACCTCACGGGTGGGAACTAGTCAATCAAGGGGTCATTGCCCTTTTTGCTGGCAGGTCCTCTCAATGGGACAGCTACTTTGGGGTTCCTATGGTACTCCTCACAATGAATTTTAGGGCTTATGCCCAAGTACTTCCCACAGTTAAGCGGATAGGGATTATTCCCAGATCCGAACTTGCAACAGATGCGAAAAAAAAAAAATTTGGTAGAAATTCCACCCAACGAGCCCAAGAAAGTGCTCTGATACCAGATGTGAAGAACCTGCAATAATTAATTAATGAAAACACACGATATAGCAGAAAAAATAGAACTCATAATCACTTTTATATTGATCGCAGGCCACTTCAAGGAGGCAACCTCCTTTGAGCAAGCTCAATACAAATAACTTCACGATACCTTCATTGGTCTCAACACAAACTTATATACTAAGTCTAGGCACCAATACCATGTGTCAATACAAACCATGGTCCAATACAAAATATGGATCAAGAATTACTACGGGACGACTTACAAAGCATATGCGTCCAACAAAAATAATACAAACTATGGATCAACAAATACTACGGGATGACTTACAAAGCATATGCGTCCAACAAAAATATACTAACAAATTAAATAGAAGGGTTGACATGGGTTCTTAACATGGTAATCAACACAAACTCTAATCGTAACCTGTTTCTTGGCTATAGGAATGATATTAGACACCCATTCTGTCAGCGGGACAGGATAGATAAAACCAGCACACAAACATTTTTCAACTTTGGCTTTGATAGCGGCTGCCTTACGGGGGTGGACGGGTCGGAGTTTCTGCCGAACTGGTCAAGCACCAGGAAAGGTTGGAATCTCATGGACCACGATAGAAGGATCTATTCCTGGCATTTCTTCATCACTCCAAGCGAAAACGTCGCAGAATGTTTTAAAGTAGGCACTGTAGAACTCCATCTCGATGGGAGTACATGTCTTGCCTATATGAATGTTTTCCACGACACCAGGCTTCACTGAAATGTCAATGGGAGTGGTTTCCATGAGACTGGCCAAGTTTCCTTCAGAAAATATTTCATTGAATGAAGTGGGAAACTTGGTTTGAACCATTCCGAGTGAAGTGTTGGGTTTAGTATCTAGCTCAACCTCCTGGATAGTGGGAAAAGAAGACCGATGATGGAAATCTTCCCAGGGTGGTTCATCGCCGCACATAACCTCCATAATTGATTCGTTTGAAGGAAAAATCAGTGTGAGAGCATCGATGAGTGAGGACGATGGGCCAGCCTCAGACGAGATTTGTGCCACGGTGTGATGTGTAGTAGGATCGACCCAATCGGTGGTTGATTGGATCGCCTTATAGGTTGCAAGGGTTTGCACATCTGGTAAGCCCGATAATTAGGGTTACCACATTCTTCTCTTACCCTAGGGCGCGATACTACCATGTTATGCTCAGGTCTAGGGGCGCGGTAATCCAATTTTATCCTTTTTCCTTGGATTTTGGGATCTTGACTTTCACGAGGTATCTTTGGGATTGCCAGCTTTCATGCAATCTCAACTCCTATCTTTGTTTAGTGGGTTTGATCCACTAAATACTCCATAGATCCATATTACTCTCTTGTTGGTTAACTCTCCCATATGCTATAAGAGAGAAGCCTTCCATGAGCCAAGGGGAGGACTTTTGGGGCATCAAACCTATGGTCATGAACCTTTTGTAGAGATAGCTAGAGGTAGAAGAACTTGGAGCTGGAGTTGGCTTGGACATCAAGCAACTATTTTGTAAGCACTAATGAGTTCTCAATAAAATATAACTTGTCTTGTTTCCCTATTTATGTGTATTGATTATGATTCATTTACATAAATTGTATTCAGTACAATATAGATCTAACTTGTGATTCAATTACTTGGAAGACATTGTGCACTTGTTTTTTGTTTTGATCCTCACAGGTTCATCGCAAGGACTTCGGGATCAAATACTTGATTGGACGAACATCAGAACAGAAGGTTAGTTGTCTTCTTTCTCATCTTTTAGATATTAAAGTTGAAAACACTAGTTTAAGATCTATGGAATGAGGTAGCATTTGTTTCCTTTTTGTCTTAGTTTAGAGTTGATTTATACCTCTCTGACCTAAGAGAGTTTCTCTTTATCCGTAGGGAGAAATATCTGTAACATTAATTAATCATTTATGAGTCATTTCCTAAGTTTTGACTAGGTAAATAGGGCCAGTTTTGTATTTTAGTTGACCACTTGCCATCCTAAGTCACTAGGGCACACTTGTTGAGATTCTGGATAAGATTTCATTGGATTATGTTTGTTTTCCTTCCATTTCTGGTTCAGAAGGTGCTTTCCTTATTTAGACAGCTTTATTCTGTTTTTTCTACTTTCTAGTGGATAAGGTAAAGCTAGTTGACTTAGAAACTATTTCCACTTGACCAATTCAACCTCCACATCATTTATTCTCTCCTAAAGCCATAATTACATTCCATTTACCTCACTCATGAGTTTCCATACCATATTTAGCCAATTCGTGAGCCTTTAGACAGTTTTGGAAACAACTTTTACCACCTAGGGGTTTTTTGCCTTTAGTAAGCCTTTTCTTTTTGTCCTCTCCAACTTGCCTCTAAGGCATTCGATTTTCTCCATGGAATATGTATTATATATTGTAATCATATTGATGAATAAGATAAATATTTTTTTCCACAAATTATCTTATTTATTCTTCTTCTCTCATTCTCATAAATATTCCATATGAAGTTGTCTTATTAAATCTAGATCTAAGCCATTGAAAATCTCACATGGTATCAGAGATAGATTGATTCAAAACAATTTCCTGAGTGTTTTTTGCAGGGTATTTCCATCACCAGGAGCTTATCAACATGGATCGAAATCAATCTAAAGCTGTGACTCTTACTCCCTTCAACTACTTTGACTGGAAAGCGCATATGATCATCCAGCTTCAAAGCAAAGGATTGTATAGAGTCAATATGGGGCTTGAAACTGAGCCATGAACTATTGCATTAAAATCCAAATGGTTCAATAGGATTGATGAAGCTTATGGGTTACTTTGTCTCTCTGTATCTCCAAATCTTCTATTCCATATTGACTCTCTATCCACTCCAAATCAAGTGTAGACAAAGATAGAGTCTCTCTTTGGAAAACAGGACGAGCTCAAAGGTCATTTATTGGAGGTTTAGTTGATCTCACTTAGTCCAAGTATTTCGATTCAATGGAAGAGTTCGTCTCAAAATTCAAGAACCCGGTGCTTCAAATCAAGCAATGTGGCATAGATAAGAAGGATGAGCATCTAATCCTTACCATTCTTTCAAAACTGAGCTCTGAATACTCAGTATTTGTGTCTACATTCATACTACAAGACTTGCAGTTCCCAATTGGAAGATGCCAACCTTGGATGCATTCATTGATCGCTCACTAAGGAGAAGGACATGCTATTCCAAATGAGGGATCTAACACCCTCCAAGGACTTTGCACTTGTTTCTCATGGAGCAAAGTGTTTTAAGAATGACAAATCCAAACAAAAGATGTTGTCAAATGAAGAGGACTCTGATGAAGATTCTAAAGCCAAGAAGATGAAGAAAGAGAATATCAATTGTTCTTATTGCTGCAAAAGAACTCATCCTGAGAAATATTGTTTCAAAAATAAGTTGGACATCATTTCCAAGATGCTTGAAGAGCCCATAACATAGATGTTCCTGAATTTGCAATGAAAAGAACAAGGCAAGCTTGTTGTAGAGCAAGAACATTGTCTACAAGCCTCTCTCAAAGGTAATCATGCTTATAATTTGAGTACTAGAGTGAAAAATCCTTCTTATATCTCTGATTTTGATTCGCATTCTGATATATCAGAATCAGAAACATCCACCTCTTCCTTGGTACAATCTCCAGTCAGTTCACCCAAGTCTCCTCTCAAACCTAGTCATTTTTCACTAGTTTTTGACTTGTCTTCTGAAAGATATTTTCACCTCCATTCAAATATTTTAGATTCTGATTTTGAAGATGATATACAGTCTGATATACAGGTCATGACACTTCCCACACCATTTTTCCAACCTTTGGATGCACAAAAGACCCTACAACCCCCAAGTTCTCCAGTTAAGAAACCACACAATTCCATGGTTTCCTACAGTGTGTCACTTGTCTCTATTGTTCTTATTTCTACCATATATTTCATTGGTTGGAAAGCCATGTCCTTGGAAATCATTGGACTGATATTTCACACATATGGACCTGAGCCCATCACTCATGGTTCAAAATTCAAGTCCTCAAACTCTCTAGGCTCGCTC
Source organism: Larix kaempferi (assembly GCA_027924585.1). Taxonomy (NCBI): domain Eukaryota; kingdom Viridiplantae; phylum Streptophyta; class Pinopsida; order Pinales; family Pinaceae; genus Larix; species Larix kaempferi. The sequence continues at coordinate 20,223,599 of BSBM01000274.1, read as the reverse complement.
ACCTGTCAGGGTGACCTAGTTGTTCACTTGTTTCCTATTGAAACTCTATCCGATCATGCAGACTCTCCACCCTTGTTGTTCTCTGCTCCATATGACTCAAATTCTAATATTTTAGAGCTACATGATCTCCTATACAATATCATAAAGTTTCTACATCAATTTGAGAAGAAGGTACAATAATTAGTGCACCACATTGCAGCTGCACAAGAATTTGATCCTGTTGAGTCCATTAATGCTCTTTGTGGGAAGGAGTTTGCACATATCTTCTTTCCATAATTGATTATGTTTCCAGATCAGATTATATATGTTATAACAGCAATAATAATTCATATGATTCTCCTCCATCATTAGAAGATGAGCTTCATGGAGCCTCTACACATGATTCTTGCCTACACCACATTGATGCACTGATGCATGATCATGACATTCACAATATCTTCATCAAGTCTGTTACTCAGAAGCATCCCATTCAGATCATTCAGCTCCTCCAAATGAGGAACAAGACAGTATGAAGACTTCCAAGCATGTCCATTTTTTAGGGAGGGTTTTGTTCCCATGAGGTTTTCCATGTTTCCTCGTTTTACATGGACTAGTTATTTTTGTATTGGGGTGACCATAAGCCTTGTTGCTTAGGCCTTATATTTCTGATATTTTTCTGATTTCCACCACATAAATTCAGGCTTAAGGGGGGGTTTTGGAGTATTAAAAAACCCACCTACACCATTTTATACTTAGGATATAATTAATTAATCATTTATGATTAATTTCCTAAGTTTTGACTAGGTAAATAGGGCCAGTTTTTTCTTTTAGTGGACCACTTGCCATCCTAAGTCACTAGGGTGCACTTGATGAAATTATGGATAATATTTCATTGGAATCTTCCTGATTTCTTTCCATTTCTGATTTAGAAGGTGATTTCCTGATTTAGACAGCTTTATCCTGTTTTTTCTACTTTCTAGTGGATAAGGTAAAGCTAGTTGACTTAGAAACTCTTGCCACTTGACCAATTCGACCTCCACATCATTTCTTCTCTCCTAAATCCATCATTACATTCCATTTACCTCACTCATGAGTTTCCATACCATATTTAGCCAATTCGTGAGCCTTTAGACAGTTTTGGAAACAACTTTTGCCACCTAGGGGGTTTTTTGCCTTTAGTAAGCCTTTTCTTTTTGTCCTTTTCAACTTTCCTCTAAGGCATTCGATTTTATACATGGAATATGTATTATATATTGTAATCATATTGATGAATAAGATACAAATACAGAGTGTTTTCCAAAAATTATCTTCTTTATTCTTCTTCTCTCATTCTCAGAAATATTCCATGTGAAGTTGTCTTATTGAATCTAGATCTAAGCCATTGAAAATATAACAACTCTCCAATCCATAATTTGTTGATCCTTATCATAACTGGTGGTGGTTTCTTCATGCTTACAACCTTTGGAACATCTGCTTGAAGAAATCCCAAACAATCTCATGATGCTAGAAGATGCAGTTGACTGATTTTTTCTTCCTTCTTCTTTACTCACAGAGGCATAACAACTTGGTTCCTCCATGGGTGTTTTTATACTCCCTATTGAATCCAAATCTTCATCATTGATCTCAAATACAAATCTTCAATCAAATTAATCTTTGAAAGAAATGGCCTTACCAATCTCTTCTCCCAAATCTAGATACTCCTGGTAGTGGTAGGGAAAATTTTTACTTGCAGATATCATCTTTGTTAAACCCTTCTTAGGATTAGCCATCGGTGGTTCATCCCATTTACCTTCACTATACATATGGTCACAAATGTAACCATCCTCTTCTCTTGTTAATCCTCCATCAATGTAAATAATTTATTCTTCCTCATACAACTCAAAACCTTCATCTTCCATGTATGCAACTAATTCCACAATTGAAACTTGAAAACAATTCTAATATATATTCCACTAAGAGTTACTTTCCATAGGTTGATCCAAGTAAAGATATCTAATACCACAGTAATATCCCTGATCTGATCTCAGAGGAAATCAACTCAAGTTCAAATCTTAAAATCAAAAATCTTGCAAGCAGTAACTAGTTCTCCAAACTAGTGAAGAAGGAACTAGACTAGGTCACTGATTAACCCACCCAAAGCTTGAATGATGGACACTTTTGGATCTGAAAAATGTATTGGGGCGTGTGAAGCAGAAAGGACAATAGCATCAATGTCAGCTTCTGAGTTCTAAGCACAATGTACTGGGGCTATTTATGTTTCGAACATCAGCCAGGCAGAAGTCTACTCCAAGGCTTCCTGGGCACACCAGCATATATATTCCTACTAAACTCTTTCACTTACACTTGACATCAAACAGAGGTTGATAATAGGTCATAACCCCCTAATATACTTCTAGACAATTTTTACAGAGGTTTTGGGAGGATCTGGCAATGTTTGGAGGCAAAGGGAGAAAGAGCGCTATGTAGGATTGATCCACTTGCTTGTTTCCCGGATCTTCCAAACATGTTGAGAAGGCCAATAACTCTAATTATAATGGTGGGATGGTATTCATAAATATCTCATGGACCTAACATGACTGACATAACCAAAAACGAGCATACAGATACTTTTTAATCAACAATACTGCAAAACTAGTCAATTAGGAAGGTCCAAAATGCTAGTCTTAATGTATACAGACACAAACAACCTATAAGGATCTCGAATATATGATTTTTTTGGGATGTATTCTTCATACAAATGAACACCTACAACAACTTATAGAAAGGAAAATAGATTCACATAACTCTGTATAATCCAATTTCCTGAAAACTAGTCAAGTAAAATTGCACAAAGAGCTAGTCTTGTTAAAGGTGAGCACAATCAACCTCCAAGGCTCTCAAATTCCTTCTCTGATAATTAACATGAATCGGATATGAAATATACAGCAGAAACAAATGATAATTGGGCTCATTAAACTAAGAATTAAAGTGACATAGCCTCGAACATCACAGATAGTCACTATTCTTGAATTTTTACAAAGATAGAAGTAGGATGTTACAGAAAGGAGTAGGAGGAGAATATGTAGCCACTGTATCAAATCTGTAGGATGAATATGATTTGTTGGATTCTCATGGTAGGTGCATTAAACCTCTGTGTCTTCTTTCAATCTCTCCAATTGATCTTTATCTCTCTGTGAACATCAAAACCACATCAATTGACTTGGATCTCTGCATCAACTTCTAAGTGATTGGTATTCAAATGAAATGGATGGATCAGATCTGCAAATTGGTATCACTAGCTGCACTGGATCATGTGCAGAAGAATGGAACAGGAAATATGGGGCACATCTCCCACAGGTGGCTAAGGGTGCATCACCAAAGCCTGGAGAAGCTTGAGCTTACTCACATACAAACAATAAAGTGTCAAAAGCTGTGAAATGGAGTTCTCCTCCTTTTATAGAATTTTCTCCTCGTGGTTGAGTTTATCCTCTTATAAATTCGAATTTGAGGAGGCATGGATGTTTCCTTAATTATTTGGATTGGGTTTGGACCCACTTAGCCTCATGGATGCGTCCTCACTTGCTAAATTTGGACCCTATAGCTTTTATGGATTTTTCTAATCCTTCTTGAGTTGCACAAATCAAGAAACTTTTTTCTTTTTTGCTTTTGATAATTTTCCTTCTTTTCCAAATTTCCTTGCTTTATGACATCCTCTTGATTTTATTAACTACGCCTCCTTTCTTTCTGGATGTTTCCTTCTTTTCAAGACTAGGTTCCTTTCTACACTTGCCTGCTTTATGCACTTGATTGCTTTTCATTGCTTTTCCCAGTTTCCTTCTTTTTGCTTTGCTCTGCTTTTCCTCCAGTTTCCTCTTTGGTGTGACAACTCACAAGGATATCCTTATCTCTTCATGTGCCCTCATGGGGCCCTTGTCATTATTCAACTCATCAACTTATGTAATTAATAATTAAATTAAAAAATAATAATTACATCTCCTTCAATTTAATTAATTAAACAACTATAGGCTAAATTATTCCTAGTTAATAATTTAATTTCCTAAGTAATGTCACCCCCTTATTAATTAATTAATTGACATTCACTAGGATCCATGGGGTTTTGATGTGACATTGGCTGCTACTTGGTGCTAGAAAAATGGGAACATGACAAATGGTTGGGATGAATTCTCCCTCTCTTCTCAAATATTGGATCTCCTTCAAAAAGAATCAAAAGATCATCTCCTTATTCTCTATTGCAATGTGGATAACTTACCAAATCAATCTCTCATTCCATAATGAACTAAATTCATATGATACCAGAATGTCGAATCAACACAATACGAAGGTGGCTATTTTGATGCTCTTCATGGGTGATTGAGATATTTCTCTATAAATGAAAATGTCGGCCTCCCTTATGATGAACAGTAGCACCCTAAGATAATCTAGACCAATAAGAATGTCGCCAAGATCATTTTTTTGTTCTCCTCTTCCTCTCACTGCATGGATCCCCTCTCAATCTTCTTCTATAGATTAAGTCACATGAACCAACTCCTCTCCAAGCAGAACCAACAACTTTAATGTAAAACCCCAAACTGTAAGCCTCTAGAACCAAAATATCCAAACCCTTTTATCTTTTGATCTTCTATCCTTTTATCTCCTTCCTCCAATGGAAGGCCACATGGATCCCAAGACCAGTTATTGAAGCTCAACCATCTAGTTGATGAGCCTCCCTATATTCTTATATCTTTCCAAAGGAAAAACAGCCTCCATAAATTGTTTTGTGATCCTTTTGTTAAGGAAATGGCCTTTAAGGCCTCTTTCATTTCATATGTTAGCCTCTATTTGGTCACCCTATACATATAATGCCATCTTGTGTGGCCATGTTGCATGCTAGCTAAGCATTAACCTTTTTTGTTGTCGAGTCCTCCTCCTTGCTTTCATGTAGAGGTCGAGTTGTCTTATGCTTTGTTCCATGTGGCCCTTTCCTTTTGTTTTTTTTATCTACATAGACCTTAGTCTTTGGTGCAAGGTGTGGAATGTAACAATAGCCCCCCTTCAACTCCTTTCTTTCCTCTACATGCTCACGATGTTGCATACATTAACCCTTATCATTTCTAAATTTGCATGATTTGTGACATATAACCCTAACCTTTTGTGAGGCATGCAATGTGTGGCTTCCCCTCCACCTTTTCTACACCTCTTGTGTGGCATGTGACTCCCCCTCTTTCTTTCCTACAAATTTTGTGTGGCACACGTTGTGCTCTTGTTTGTTCCCTTCCACCTTGCAATATACAACGTTGCACTTGAAATTTTGCATGATCATTAACTTAGCCTATATTCCTCCTTTTGACATTTTTGTGTAAAGTGTTGAGCAATAACTCTGCGTGTTTGTTGTCCATACCTCCATGTGACTAAGAACTTTGCATACAATTTTCATAGTCAATTGTTTCAAAGGGATTTGTGGGATTCTCTCACGTCATGAATTAAAGTCCTTAAGCATGGAAATTAACCATTGTTTCACAACATAATATAAACTAGAGAAATAATATTTGTCATTTATAAACTTTTAAAGATCCAATTCAAATCATAATGTCAAAAATAAGTTAATTTTTTAACATGATTAGGACAAAATTTACATGAAAAATATCATTAATGGTTATAGTGTTATGGCTATACAAATATCCATAATGGATTTATTCATCACTTGGTGAAGCGACCAAATGAAGGAGAACAAGTTTTGTTTAATAATAAGAACATTAAGGCTTTAGGCATGGAAATTAACAATTACTTCCCACCACAATATAAACTAGAGAAATAACCTTTGTAATTTATAAACCTTTGAAGATCCAATTCATATCATAATGTCAAAAAAAAATGACATGACTAGGACAAAAGTTACATGAAAATTATCATGGATGGTTGTAGTGTTGTGGCTACACAAAGATCCATAACGGTTTTATTCACTAATTTATGGAGCTACCAAATGAAGGATAGCAAGTTTTGTTAAAAAATAAAAAGAGATGAAACTCGTAAGAATGGGTTTAGGGCATCATAATTACTTTGATTAAATATAAGATGATTATGTGGGTTTCTATTATTATTATGTTTTTTAGCACCAACTAGTACAATAATGTACCTAGTTGTCCTTTGGTAAATAATGTTTGACTAAGTTGGTATAATTGATGGAAGTTCGTAGATCATGTGAAAGTCCAAAATTCCCTAGACTAGTGGAAAAGGGGAAATTATTTGCTTTTTTTTACTAATTTAATTTACATTTCTATAGAAAGGGTTCTTTACAATTACCTCAATATTACCTAGCTAAGAGAATTGATAAAAACTTTATTTTCCACTTTTTGATAAACAAAGTACATCAACCCAAAATAGTGTTTTGATATTGGTTTCAACAACTTGAGGATAATTTGCATGGGACTTAAAAAGTTCTACTTAGGTTACGCAACAACATTAAAATCCAACTCTTGTTGACTCAACACAAATTCTTATCAAAGGGATCATTTTCAAACCTATGGATATAAGGATGAGTCTTCCACTTCACAAATATGCCAAAACGATATAACACCATTTGGCCTTATCAAAGTTAGAAGTTTTGTAATTGGAATGAGACATAAAAGATGTTGGCCAAATCTTTGAATTTTAAAATTATCTATTCTTCTAGGAAAAAGCCAAAATAATCTAATAAAAAAATCATCAAAGAGATCTTGCCAAGTAATTTGAAAAAAAAAAAAAAAAAAAAATATTTTGCGAACTATGATGATGAGAATAATGAAATAAAATCCTTGATTCCCTCCTAAGCATATATGCTATGATTTTAGGGGAGTGAAACTTGTAACACCCTTTAGAATTATGGGTCTTTGGTAGTTGCTTATCCTCTCCATACATTCTCTTTTGTATCAAGTGTCATTTTATATGATACATTCTCTTTTGTATCAAGTGTCATTCTATGTGATTCGTCCTAAAAAGTTACAATTTTATATACTTTTAATCCTTTATACATTTCTGATCAAGTAAACTTCAAAACACTATGATAAAAGAAGTTGATTTTCTTTGGCATAATCTAGCACAAAAAGTTTACCATCCTATTATAATGGAAAATTTAAAATTTTATCATCTTGTTGTAATGGGAAATTTAAATTCACAGGTTTGAAGGCATTCCCTTCCCAATGAGTCACTTAAATCAATTACCAAAATTTTATTGATTGCATATTATTTAGTGAAAAAACTCAGGGATATAAGGTATGTGACAAAGCTAAGAAACATGTCAAGAATGAGCTTTAAGATTTAAAATATTTTATTGTAAATATTTAAATGCGTAATATTTTGGATTTATTTTTTTAGTAATTTATATTTAATATGCTTAATGTTTATCAAGTTAAGCTAATATACTAAACTCCTTAGCTTCACTTTAAGTTGTCAACCTAGGGATCGTGCAAACTTATGAGGTGGTGTGCATTATGTATGCAAATTATAGAAATTTAATATGATTTGCAAATTTTAATAAAAATATGACAAGACAAATGGACAACTCTAATAGTACATTCTAATTTACTTCTCAAGCACTTAGGTCTGTGACTTCCACTCATATCTCTTTTAAAAATATGCCACAAGACAAATGAAGGTATAGGGTCTTGCCTATCGGATGAAAAATTAATCAAATGAGAAGGTTTCCTTGAGTCAACAATCATAATGTTGCTACTAGATTAATCAATCCTTACATTGATAGTTATCATGCAATAGATTCATAAGATCAACTTCAAAGCACTAAACATTGTAATTTAAATGCATTCAAGTAAATATTATTGCTACCTTCAAGTGTTGGCAATCCTTGAATTTATGAGTAGACAAAATCCATTAGATTTCTCACCCACTCCATTGATTGGTCTATGGTAAATGCTTGAAGATGATCAAGTGGTATGAGGATTGAATTCATTCATCAATGTTACACTAATTTCCTACTTGTAAACCATATTAGTTTAAAAAATGCAAATCACATAATTTTCCTAAAAACACTTAAGACCAAGTATATATTACATCCTACTTGAGATTAAACAAATTATATTCAATTAGATAAGCATAAGTCAAAACATCTAAGTTCGTCATCAAAAGAAATCATGATTTTAGGAAGGTATTGAGTTTGTGAGGGCTTTTAGCCGACATTGCAACAAAACAAATTGATTGAGATCATCGTGAACACCAACATGCGAATATGTGTTTCTCAAAATGTAGTAGTTGACCTAGTTGCTCAAACCATGAATCACGCTTTAAGGGCCGAATAATGTTGCATCGATATTGCACTATATGCCTTTTCTATAAAAGCCCCTTAAAGTTCTATTTTTTAATGGAATTAAGGCATCATTTTAGAATCATGGACAATATATGCAATTATCATGTTATATCTTTGATATATATGCACTTTCTCAATATGGATTTTAGCTAAAATAGATCCTTTGAATGGTCATTTTGTATTTTATTATTCTTCATGTCCATTAGCTTATTTTTATGTCTCTTATATGTATCCATTTTATTGGGTTAGCTTGTGGGTGAAGAAATATCTTTTCAATGAGTTATTTTTTATTTTATTCTTCTTTTTATACCTCTTAACTTATTATTAAGAGAATGAATAAAGTATCGCATTGCTCATTGTAAACTATTAAACTATTACAATAGTACAAGTACAGGTTTTTTTTTTCCTCGGAAAAAAGTCGTAATTTTATTATCAGAAGATACAAAATTACATTCTGCAGATATATGGAGTGCATAAGCAACTCCATACATTGTCACATATGAGTGGGTACAGTAGATGAGCTCGGTAACAAACCCTCCTTGCACAGAAATAGATTCGTCATAACCGAAACCCTCATCGGAGGAAGTAGAAGATCCATGTCTGTGGACAGAGCAGCAGACACGATAGACCTCCCAAACCGGCAAAAACAGCCAGCAATCAATCCCCTGATAAAGAAGCAGCCAGACAAACCCCATATTGGACTGGAGCAGTCCGCCGTAGCAAGCCGAGCGTCCCAAAAATCATTTTCTGTCCCATTTACATCAAGTATGGTGCCCCGAACTGGCCTACACATGTAGTAGAATCACAGAGATCCCTACATTGTCACATATTTATTGTCCCATATTAGCATCATACATAAAACAAAAACAACTACTGCTGTCCTTATAGCCGCATTACTGTAACAGGAATGGAAGAGCATAACCGTCATTGGTCAACAAAAGCTGAGCTATTGCTCAGATCTGAGCCTCAATATTATCATGAAAAGGTCTGTGATAATAGCTGAAAGTGCCCCCAGGTGAATGAACAGTAATCCTCCAAGTGCCAAGAGCTATATCCTGCTGCGTTGCTGCCTTTGAGAGCTGATCTGCCATCACATTCCTCTCCCTGTAAACATGTGTAAAAGTAATATGATCAAAGGACTGCTTTAACCTTATCACCTCCTCCAGGATAGGTAATAGGACCATCACATGACAGTGTGTAATCTCCTTTGCCCAGTCAATAACTAACAAGGAGTCGCCAAAAACCTGTAGAGATAGACATCCTTGTTCAAGTGCAAATAACATCAGCAGTTTTAAAGACATCAGTTCAGCATAGTTATTTGATCCTCTCCCCAAACCAGCCACAAGATGAAAGTAATGGAATTCAGTTTTGTAAAGGACAGCCCCCTCGCCACACACCGACTGATGGTCTAATGAAGAACCATCAAAATAAGCCCATGGCATTGATAGATCAATCTGTTCCACCCGCACAGGTCGATTTCTAACCGCTTGGACAGGTACCATGAAGTGTTGAAGGACCGCTACAGCATGAGCCACTACAGACTCCAACGGAACCCAGTTATCCTGAAATATGATCTTGTTCCTGGTGATCCATATGCCCCATGCAAAAATACACGGGAGGGCCCGGAAGGAAGAGGACTTGTAAATAGACCACCACGAATGGAACGCTTCTAGGATGCTCGCTCCCCTCCACCGCACCTGTAAATCCAAAAAATTGCATATACCATCCCAAACAGCCTGTGAATACCGACATTGTACAAATAGATGTGTAATGGTCTCATCTGCAACCCGACAAAGTGGACAGATCCCCGGACCCTGGAGGAAACTTTTTTGCAGAATGTCCCGGGTAGGAGCCTTATTTTCCAGTATAGCCCAGAAGAGTAATTTAGTTTTACCCGGACACCTTAACATCCACAGATATTTCCACCACCACACCAATTCCCTGTTATGAACTTCCACATTCAGCTGGATATATCCATTTTTTGGTGAGTATATACCCGAGGGATGGTGGTCCCATATAAGTTCATCAACCCTGTTGGTCAGCCGAATATTAGTAATTCTTAAGATCTGCAGAAAATCCTCCCAATCCCCCTGCAATTCTTCAGATATCCCAAGTCGCTGTGCAGAGATCCATCCCTGATGCCAAGGAGTAGATGATCTCGGATCCTCAATATCAGCCAGAAAGTGACAGCCTCTAGCAGCCAAAAAAGTTCTCAATTCCACAGAAAGGACATGACCTCCCCTACAGCCAACCCAAGGGTCCAGCCCAATACGGATGAGACGCCCATTCCCAATCCTCCACACTAATCCAGAACCGACCAAAGAAAAATGTTGCACCACCGCTTTCCAGACCACAGAGCAATTTGCCCTCGACTTATTGCCCAGCCTTATCCATTCGAGAAGAGTAAGAGGGGCAATATATTTATGATATACCACTCTTGTCCAGAGATTCTGTGTATGGATAAGTCGCCACGACACTTTGGCCCGCAAGGCTTTTGCAAACAGAAAAATATTCTTTAACCCCCATCCTCCCAGTGCTTTTGGAACAGCAATTTTTTCCCATCTGACCCATACCAAAGCACGAAGCTCACTCTTACCCTTCTAGAGAAAGGCAAAACACAACCTCCGAATCTTCTCCAGGACTCCAATGGGTATCCAAGCAAGAGACATCCAATACACCGGAATTGCTTCCAAAACAGATTTAACCAGGACCAACCTCCCAGCCCGAGATAGCCATTTATGACTCCAGCCAAGAAGGCGTTGTTCTAATTTTGCTATTAACCAGTGCCAATCAGCCTTCAGATAAGCATTCGGTTTCAAGTGAAAGCCAAGGTACTTTAATCCATCATCAATATCCAAAATCCTAAAAGGTAGTTTGTTAGCCATCCTTAGAATCTCCTGCTCAGTTAAATTCGAGCATGTGATTGTGGATTTGTCAATATTCACTAACATACCCGCTGCAACTTGCACTAAATGAAGACCTTCAACCACCTTATCAATATCCTATCGCGTGCCATCACAAAATATCAGAATGTCATCAACAAAAAGGAGATGTGTAATAAACAATACCTGAGAAATGGATATGCCCCGAAAGGATCCATCAGCTTTTGCATTCAAAATAAAACGGTTGAGTCCTTCAGCAACAAGGAGAAACAGCAGCGGAGAGAGGGGACAACCCTGTCGTAGACTCCTTCCCGCATGGAAGAATGGACTAGCAGAACCATTAATCAGTACAACAAAGCTTACCGTAGTGAGGCAGGCCATAATCCACCTAATAAATTCATAGCAGAACCCCAGGTGAGTTAGAAGCATCCGGATATATAGCCAGCTAACCCTATCAAATGCTTTAGAGAGATCAATCTTAATCATAGCACCCTTCTATTTCTTCACTTTCAGAGTGTGTAATCCTTCCTGGGAAACTCCAATGGCCTCATGTATTTGATGACCTTCCAAGAAGCCAAATTGTTCACAAGATATATGCTGAGACAAAATATTCTTGAGTCGCCTCGCCATAACCTTAGAGATGATCTTATAGATACAATTGCAGAGAGAGATAGGTCTGAATTCATCAAAGCTGTCAGGCTTGTCCATCTTCGGAATAAGAGCTATGAAGGTGGAGTTGAAGGGACCATGGACAAATCCAGCCTTGCGCGATTCTTCCACCACATTCAATAATTCCTCCCCGGAGAAGTCATAGAATCCTAAGAAGAATTCTATAGGCCAGCCATCTGGCCCCGGGCTTTTATCTTTTTGAAAGGATTGCATGACCAGCGAGAGCTCATTCGGCATCACCTCCTCCATCAACAGTCTATTATCTTCCTCCCCCACAAAACGAGGGAAAAGCTGAGTCACCCGAATAACCTCAGCAATAGAAACTCCAGGTTGAGCAGTGAATAAATCTCCAAAATGTCGAACACCCAACTCCGCTAGACCATCAAAGCTGGAGACCGGTTCCCCTACTTCAGAAGATAGTTCCCAAATAGAGTTTGTGAATTTTCTCCCCTTAGCATATGCTTGAAAAAATTTTGTATTCTCATCGCCGCACTGAAGCCAAATCGCCCTACTTTTCAATCTCCACATCTCTTCTCTCTCACACAGAATCACATTCCTGCGTCACTCCCACTCCATCAGCTCGCCTTTCTGAATATCATCCAGAAATCCCAAGCCCAGACTATTAAGAATCCGATCAATATTCAGCTCAGCAGCCCGCAAAGACTGATCATCAATCACCCTTTTGTCATGAGCCCAGGAAATAGTGGCCTCTTTAATTCGCTTAAGATTGTTATGAAAGTGTGCTCCCGCATGCATCTGAGAATCATGAGGTCGATGTACCCACAGATCCTTAACCAGCTTAAGAAAAGCCTCCTCCTTCAGCCAGCTAGGATTGAATTTGAAAGGGCTTGGTGGTTTATTCCTGCTACCTCGTAACTCCAGGAAGATGGGGCAGTGGTCAGAGATCCCACCTGACCCTACCCACTGTCTGACAACATCAACACCCAGTGCCAACACATCGGCCACCAGAAATCTATCCAATCTTTTAGCCACCCGTTGTTCCCCAGTTCTCTTATTCCTCCAGGTTGGAGTTAACTTGGATGGTAAAATGTCAAGAAGATCCTTCCTGGCAAAAGCTTGAATGAAATAATTTGCTAATGTATCCGGAGCAGCCCGAGGCCCCCACATTTCAGAAGACCCCAGAGAAAGATTGAAATCCCCACCCAAAATCACATCCCGTCCATCAAAAAGATCCAAACATAACAAGGAGTCCCAGTAGCCAACCCTATCTAAATAGGGCCCATATATATTGAGAACCGTGATCAACCGGCCAATCTCAGCATCCCAAACTTCCAAACCGATACCAGAAGAGATTCCCCAAGAACTAGCACATCTGCAACTCTTTTCCTTCCACCCCGAGGCCAGCCCTCCAGAGCGCCCCCAAGCATCCACTCCAACAAACTTCCAACCAGGAAGTAAAGATTCTAAAGCTCGTACAACATCCTCACTGCCACCCAAAGTTTCTTGCAACATAATAACATCCGGTTGATTTAAATCTACCAGCCTCCGAAGCGACGATTTTTTAATGGGACTTGCCAACCCACGACAGTTGAAGGACATAAGTTTCATTATATACCCCCAACCTGGGCTATCACTGCTCTAAGTGCACAATCCCCATCAATCAACAGACATGGAGCCACCGGACCATGTATGACAGAACGGTCTTAAGGAGGAGACCCAAGACTACCCCCCCAAAACAATAGAGTCATCATATAAGGAGACAGCAGGAGAAAAGTAAAGAGACATACCCGAGGGTTTCGCAGCTGAACCCCGTCGATAAATGGACCATCCATCAACAAACCCCAGCAATATCTCCTCACAACATCAAGAAACAAACCAAAGATCAGCTGGACAAGCCAAAAACCACCAGATTCCAGATGCCCGCAAAAGCTCAGAATCCCTCAATCCTTCTTCCTGATTCATGGACCGACAAATGAATCATCCGTGTGATTCATCAAAAACAATAAGGAATGCCCCTTCTCGCCCTCTGATAGCGATCTAAGTCAAAGGCATTCTATTCGGCTTCAATATTTTAATCCCTGCTCAGCGGTGGCCCTAAATAATCTTGCAATCGTTCACATCTCGGCTAGGCCGTGGCCCTAAATAATCCAGCACTCTTGTACACTGGACGGCATGGCCCTGGCCCAAAATTCTCAGCACTACCTTAATACTCCATTGTACATGGACAAGATTGACTCCATAGCCTCCGAAACCCAGTAGATAAAGCTGCCATTAATGGAGATGCAACCACGGAATTCATATTGGGATGTTCATCCACATCATTCTTTGCTATTCTCACTTTCGAGCATAACTGTGTTACAACCATTGATCCATCAAATAATACGTACTTCCTCTGATCCCCTGTTGTGCTGCTCCCGGTCTTCAATCAATTCGGAACCTTGATTTTCCATCGCGAGGATTGATGAATCTAAAATTCGATTACCGCGCTTCTAAAAGCTCAGCCATTCACCTGCTCGAATCCTCCAAAAATCCTCACCGAATTCTCAAATCTTTGATATAACGTACATCTTCATGCTATGAATCTTGCACTCACGCCTCCGGTCAATTCCTGATGCATATTATCAAACTGAGTAGAGTGAATGGATTTGTTGAAGACTGGCCTGCGGATTTGTTGAAGATGGCTCAGCGGCTTATCAACCTCATGCCATAAGCAGTTATCAATGGTGCTCCGCTCTGTTATCAATGGTGCTCGGCTCTCTTACAGATGCACCATTCAATGTTGTTTCTCATCGAATCCACCAAAAATCCTCACTGTAATATCAAATCTGTGACGTAACGTACTTCTTCATGCTGTGAATCTTGCTCCTTCCGCCCATCTCTCTTCCTCCCAAGTACAAGTTATCAAGCATTATCCTAGATTTTTCATTGTTGAAGAAGGTAGGCTGGTAGGTTTTTCATTGTTGAAGAAGGTAGGCTGGTAGGTAAGGAGGTCTCTTTGGGGAAACTGAAAAAATGGTCAAAGACAAAATTCCAAGCCCTAATGATTGGAGAGTGGATTTTTTTACTTTCGTTTTTGGCGTAGTGGGAAAAGACCTTCGGGTAGTGGTGGAGGAGTCTCAGAAGAAAGGGTACATTTTTGGTTCATTGAACTCCACCTTCCTTGCTCCTATCCCAAAGAGTTCAAAGCCCGGTCCTTTTATTGACTTTGGGCCTATTTCTTTATGTAATCTAGTGTATAAGATTATATCCAAGATTATCTCTGACAGAATCAAGCCTTTTCTTGAAAAGAGTATGTCGAAGAAACAGTTTGGTTTTCTATCCAATCGTCGAATATTCGATGCCATAGGTGTTGCCCAGGAGGAGCTTCACTCTATTAAAATAAATAAATTAAATGCTTTAATCCTAAAGCTGAATCTGAATAAAGCTTATGATAGGGTTGATTGGGTGTACTGAGGTTGGTTCTTCTACAAATTGGCCTTCCCCCGTCTGTCACTGAATCGATTATGGCATGTGTCACTTCCGCCAAGTTTGTTAGGCTAGTTAACGGTTCTCCTTCCAATTTTAAGAGCTCAAGAGGTCTAAGGCAGGGGTGCCCCCTCTCACCCCTGTTGTTTCTCCTAATGATCGAAGGCCTCAACAGAATGATTGGTCAAGCTAAGTCAGAAGAGAATTTGCGTGGGTTGATGGTGTCCAGAAGGCGTCATATCACTCAACTTCTGTTCGTGGATGATGTGCTCATCTTTTGGATTGAATCAGTGGAAGATTGGAAAAATTATAATGACATTATTTCACTCTTTTGCACAGCTTCAATGACATTATTTCGCTCTTTTGCAGAGCTTCTGGGATGGTAGTGAGCACTCAAAAATCTAGCCTTCTTCATAATAATGTGCAGGAGGAGACCTTTTAGCAAACAAGAGCTCTCTTTCCTTATCAATCTGAATCCATTGCTAAAGGAGTTAAGTATCTGGGATATCTATTAATGCCCCATTGTTACTGTGTCAAGGACGTCTGGCTCTGGCTGCTGAAAAAGATAGAGAAAATAGTTGATTGTTGGTGTTTCAAATGGTTATCTTTAGGAGGTATATGAATTTTCGTGAGGTTTGTGCTTGAGAGCATCCTAGTGTATTGGATAGCGCTCGCTAAGATTTTTTTTTATTGTGCATAATATTAGGAGGTGGATGATGAACTTGTGATCTGGGAAGATTGATAGAGGTAAGATTCATTAGATTGATAGAGGTAAGATTCATCTTGTTCACTAGGAGAAAATATGTTTACCAAAATCTATGGGTGGGTGGGGATACAAAATTTGAATTGGTTCAGTCAGGCTCTATGCGTAAAAAGCTTTTGGAGGGGCCTGTTTGGTACAGGTATTTAGAGTGTAGTCTTTCTAGATAAGAATCTAAAAAAATATTTAGTGGAAGAATGGGCTAGAAACGAAAACAAATATGTCTATCAGTCTTCCAATATCTGGCAGGGTTTTACGAGAACTCTCTCTTGGCTAAGCGGGGGCTTTCTTGGAAGATCGACAATGGTGTCAAAATTGTTTTGGGGGTTGATTCCTTCCTTGGGGGAGAATCCTTCTTTATTCTTTCCGGGGCTCTGATTTCCCTTCTAGCAGCTCTGGGAATTAACAGGCTGGCTCACATTAAGACCTCTTCAGAGAACTTGCAGGTTACCCCATACTGGAGGTCAGCTGTTGAGTTGGGGCTCTCGAGGATTCTGGCTGTCAAATGGGATCATTTCATAGCTGGGCTTCGTCACCTCGGCATTAGACTGAGGGAGGAGGACGACTCCTTTGTTTGGGCCAGGGATAATCAAGTTGGGGAGATTAGTGTCAAAAATGCTTATGATGTGATTGAAAATTCTTCTCATACTTCTGTTCCTTGCTGGTGGTATATCTCGTTCTGGGAGTGGTCCTTGCCACTGAAGATTAAATGCTTCACATGGTTGTGCATGGAAAACATAATTTTGATGTATGATAACCTTATCAAAAGAGGCTTCTCTGGCCCCAATTTCTGTATTATGTGTAGAAACGCGGAGGAGGATATTCTTCATCTTTTTGTTGTTTGTGGTTTCTGTCAACAAGTTTGGGCTGTAGTATTGGAGAGGTTACAGTTTTATCACAAGTGGACTCTCCCCTCTCTCTAGATACAAGTGGACTCTCCCCTCTCTAGATGAGACAATAATTAGCTGGAGAAAAAAATTCCATCATTATAAATTATTGCCCCTTTTTGTGATCTGGGGAATCTGGAAGGCAAGAAATGCCTTAATCTTCAACAATCTCTCCCAGTCATCCTCAGTGGTTAGTCTGAAAATCTCTTCAGTTTTTCAAAGGAATACTTTAAGCCTTAAGAAACAAAAAAAGTCCATGTTGTCTCCTCGATCCAGTTTTTGAAGCAAGAAATCCATACGGATTCTTTGATGTAGCCTCCACTTCTGATCGGAGTGGTGGTGGGATGGTCATTTATTTAACCATTAATCATTGCTTTCTTCTTAAGCTGGGATGTGGTTTTGGTTTGAACTCTAGGGCGAAGCTGCTTGCCCTTTGGGGGTTGCTACAGTTTGCTAGCTGGAAGAATATTTTGTCCTTACAGGTTTGTAGCGATTCACATGTAATAGTGGATTGGGCAATGTGTCGCTCTTCTCTTAAGGTCACTTTGCTCCAACATTGGTGTGACAGAACTAAAAAGCTCATAGACTCCTTCAACAAGATCTCAATCAAGCATATTTACAGGGAATTTAATGTCTTGGATGATCATTTGCTCTCCTATCGGATGGCCTGTTAGTATGTGAGGATCTCAAGGACCTCTCCTTACTTAGCTCTGGCTCAGTTCAGTTTTACTATATCAGATTCAGTTACTTTCTTTTGCTCTATCAGATGGCTCGATCATTTGCTCTCCTATCGGATGGCCTGTTAGTATGTGAGGATATCAAGGACCTCTCCTTACTTAGCTCTGGCTCAGTTCAGTTTTACTATATCAGATTCAGTTACTTTCTTTTGCTCTATCAGATGGCTCTAACACTTCTGATTTTTCATGTTTAAGGACAGGAAATGATGTTTCCATGTTTGTTTCTTTGACATGTATCAGCTTAGCTTGGCAACCTTCTTGACTCAAAAGCCTTGTCTTTTGATTCTGTGTATGAACATTTTAACTTTGATTTTAGCTGGAATATCAAGTTAAGTTTTTTTTCTTTTGAAAAAAAATTATCTATAATAATTCTTATTAGTTAATTACATGTTTTTGGACTTCAAAGATCTTGTTTCTTTATCTGTATAATTTTTAGTTATTTATAAATTTGTTTGAATTATTTTTTATACATTAATACACTTTTGTTGTAATGGTATAATTTCATATTAATATGTATTTTTTAACTAATATCATTTGGTATAATTTCATATTAATATGTATTTTTTAACTAATATCATTAGATATTTTTGTGTTATCTATATTATCATAGCTTGTACCAGCTAGTTACTCAAACTATTCCACCATTATGTGACAATTCTAAAATGTATTAAGCTTTAAGGTTCGAATTGTAATATATACAAAATCCTTTAAAATTCTATTAAGGTTCAAATTGTAATATATACAAAGTCCTTTAAAATTCTATTTTGTTTGCTTTTAAGCATCATTTTAGAATGGCTACCCCTCTATGCACTTATCATGTTACATCTCTTAAATATATGCATTTTCTTGTGTTGGCTTGTGGATGAAGCGGTCACATTTTACTTTATCAATATATTTATAATTCTCAGCTTATTGTCAACCAGATAAAGGAGAGCTTTAATGCTCATTGTGAATTATCTCCCATACTAATACTCATTGTGAATTATCTACAATAGTTTCTATTACATAGTTGTATGTTTCTTCTTGATTTCAAAGATTGTATTTTTTCTCTTTTATGTGTGAAATCTCATTTGTTAATGAATTTTTTGAGTTTACTTTTAATATTAATATATTTTTGTTATAATGATGTGATTTCATATTAATGTATATTTGGATTAGATAATAACTACTGTAGTTAGGTATTTGTGTACTATCTTCTTTATCATAACTCTATTAGTATTAATATCTTATATACCAATATTTTCATAGTACTCCAAATATCACTTCAAGAAAAATTGATTCCTAAACTTATAGAGCATTACAATGTATTTAAGTTAGCATAGATCCATCTTAAATGCAGATTTGTTAAGCACCAAGAGGGATCAAAACAACATCTCCTCCATGCTAAGAGCACCAATCCTCCATACTGAGAGCACCAATAACGTCACTTGACAACATCTCCCACATACTAAGATCACCGAGTCAAATTTCATAATTATAAAGTTATATGTTTTTGATTTCTTGTTTCAAGGACAAGACACATATGCAAGATTGGGGTAGGTGTTGTGAGATAGAAATTGTTTATTGAATATGTAGGCGCTACATACGTCATGGCACGTTAAACACTAAAAAGATAGATTATTGCATCATATATTTGGTCAGTGCATATTTATGTTGGGTTGGAACAATTGTAGGTGTTAACAACCTAATTTTACTTGCTCATTGTGTCATAAGCATCATCACCTTTGTACATCACTTTCGACGGCATTAACCCCATTTCCATCATCTTCATTATCATGTGACCTCAGTATTGTGGTAAAAAAACCAACCTAAAAGCCAAGTTTGATTAAGAAAGCCAATTCACAAATTTTGGCCAAAAATTTTGTGAACGCGTTGCTCTTTTTCCTTAAAAATCCACAATGTGGTCCTAAAACAGATAAATGGTTACTCATCATCATTGTTTTCCTTACAAAAAGGTGTGATAGTTGAAAATAAACATCACCAAACTATGATTACTAAAAATAATTATTTGATTTTTTCTCCAATATCACTATCCCACTATTTCATCAATGAAAAATGTATATTTACACTAGAACTAATTTTAAGAGATGTCCATAAAATTTCCTATAAATAAATCCCTTAGGGTCATTCATCATAACACTCAACATAAGTAAGGTTATGTTGTTCAATTTCCCACAAATAGAGATAGAGCTTCCATATATATATCCTCTTCTTTCTACCATTGGGGTCCATACTACACCATCAACAAGTTGGAGTGGAACACTAGAGGTTAAGAAGAAAACCTTCCTTTGGATTTTGGTTGTAATCCCCCTCTTCATCAATCAATACCGAGTGTTGTAATCTAATTCCCTTCTTTTCATTATTAATTTAAACACATCCTGTGCTATGTTTTTGCCTAAATTTATCATTTCTAAATAACATATTATAGTGTAAAATGTTGTATTCTTTGTATTATGTTATAATCCAAATCTTGCATTTTTCAATAGCATATAATAGTGTAAAATGTGATTTTTTTTAATTATTTTTTCATTTGATTTGGTACTAATCAACACACCCCTTGAATAAATGCGTTTGTGCCGACACACCTCTTGAGTAAATGCGTTTGTGCCCAAGTTGATGAAAAAACACCAACCCCAATTTTGACCATCATACTAATTTGACAACCATGCCGGGGATCAAACCCAAAATCTTCGGTTTCACAAATCTCAACACAAAATTTGACAACCGCACCAAGGATAAACCCAAAATCTTTGGTTTCACAAATCTCAACGGTACATATATCATGACATGACTAAAACGTCAAATTGTTGTCATATATTGGGTTATTTATGTTATGTAAAAAAAGTGTTGGAATAATTGTAGGTAAATATAATTTATTAAATATGTAGACTCTACATATGTCGTGGCATGCTGAACACTAAAATGTCAAATTGTTGTTATATAATATGTCAGTGCATCTTTTATATCTACATATGTCATGGCATGCTGAACACTAAAATGTCAAATTGTTGGTTATATAATATGTCAGTTCATCTTTTATGTCTACATATGTCATGGCAAGCTGAACACTAAAATGTCAAATTGTTGGTTATATAATATGTCAGTGCATCTTTTATGTTGTGTGAAAAAAGTGTTTTAACAATTGTAGATAAACCATCACACCAATATCTTAGTAGAACCCAAGTGCCAAATATGCGATATCTATAAGATCATAATTAATGTTGATATAAAGATATCCAAAAATTTGGTAAAGCCGTTAGAGGCGATCTACTCGAATGCAAAAATAGTCATTTAAATAAATTCATCCACGTAACCTTGAGGTAACGTTGACCTTAGCCAAACTTCATCTTAAAAGTTGTCTTTCAAGTATCCCTGTGCATTTATACATATATGATGGATTTTATAAAATATGTTTCAACTAGTCAAGCAAATCATCGATGAGGGCAAAAAGGGTATTTACTCTTTTGATAAGAATTTTACATGATGCTCAGAAATTCAAAGATAGATATTACACAACATCTTGTGTTTAAGGGCAAAAGGTATTTACTCTTAATTAAGAATTTTATATATTGCTCAGAAATTTAAAGATGGATATCACACACCATCGTGTGTATCAAAAATGGTGACACATAGAAACACGTTATGCTCGATCAATCTTTTTCCAGCAAGTTTGACATGTGGAACTCAATTTCCTTTACTTCCAAGTTGGAAGTACAGCACAGCAAACTTGGAAGAGATGCATATGACAGAAAATCAATGGCAAACTTGACAATATGAGGAAAATTTCAGGCTCCTGAAAAATATTTTAGAGCTTTAAAGATATCTTGGACAAATGATATCCACCCTCATAGTAATAATGATGCCAACGGCTAGAACATTGTTATTTAAAAAGTGATTCTTATTTGCAATGAGTAAGATTTTGCCATTGAGAACAATAAACTATAACCAGTCTTCTAAATTGATATTTAGTCATTGTAAATCATTTATTTGCACCCTGTAACAGCAAGTACACCCAACAGTAAACCCAGAATTACCTAATTTCCAAAACTGTACATTCCATCACGAATATATATCCTCCTCTGGAGAAAGAACCAGAGAGAGTTCTCCCTCCCATACTATTTCAACACATCAAGAGCACAACAGACCATATATAGTTATGGAAATACCTCTGATAACGGAGGTCATATCCGTCGCATTACCGAAATGAGTTCGATGGCGTACACAAGAACTTGACATTTCACAACAGGACTTTGAACTTATCAAAGTAGACGTATTTTAATTTTTTAACAATCAACTTCATGCCAAATTAAGCATCTTTTTAAAAAATTGCCTAAAGTACCAACATCATCATCCCTCATTAATCATTAC
Organism: Larix kaempferi; assembly: GCA_027924585.1. Classification (NCBI taxonomy): domain Eukaryota; kingdom Viridiplantae; phylum Streptophyta; class Pinopsida; order Pinales; family Pinaceae; genus Larix; species Larix kaempferi. The sequence continues at coordinate 20,201,616 of BSBM01000274.1, read as the reverse complement.
CCTGCTGCTTTAAGATTTAGAAAATATCAATAATGAATGACCTTTTCCCATAATAAGTTCCATTATTAAGAAACCTTTTTGTAGTTAATCTCGTATATAAGCGTGTTTGTTTGTCTATCTTGGGAAATAAAGCTGGCAATGATATCAGCTCTGCAGTACGTACATATTTACAGAATTCGTAGAATCCCCCAAAGAAGCATTAAAAAATAATCAAAATCGCTTTACACTTCTATCAATAGACATATTTACATGATACCATATCCCTACTATGTCGGTGGGAGCCCTTGGGGTGTGAGATAGATATGCAGTACATAGTAGCAGCAGATGATTCATAACCTTTCATCAATTATGCATGGTTGGCTGCATAGAGTATCCCATCTGAGGCACACCCAAAGAAGAAACAGGAATTATATGTCCAGGGGAATGACCTCCAATCCCTTTCTGAGAATATGGACTTAGTGAATGAGAAGGCAGCATCATGTGGTTGCCACCTGTTGGGGATCCCATAGAATTTACCATGGTTGCTCCTCCCAATGATGGTGGATACATCATACTTGAAGAGCGACTAACAGCAGCAGGGTTTGGAGAATTTGTAATAGCAGAAGATTGCTGCAGATGAGTCTGCTTCATTTCTGCCCCATTGACACTTGTTATATCATGTATGCTAGACCTTTTCTTCTCCTTGTTCCCTGAACTAAGCCTCAGGAAATACTTTTGGGCGTGGCTTGCAACTTGAGTAGGTGTCCTTGAGACCACAAAGTTTCTTGATATGCTTCTCCAATCACCTTTGCCATATTTATTCAGTCCCATCAAGAAGAGTCTGCACCATACAAAGAGGCAACAAATTAACTTCAATCCTTTTCTGTAGTACAAATCTAGATGTAACCAATCTCTGTTTTTATATATAATCTTAAAATTGTACCAAGAGAAGCAAGGCACTATACAGCCCAGGGTGGAGGAGATCTCTGTGTCATGTGTAACACTAGTAAAACCAAAAAAAAGGACATCTATTTTTATAATTACTATAATTAAAAAAAAAAATTAAAAAAACCTGGCATATTATGTATCTTTCTTACCATATTTAAACAACTACTATAGACTAACATAGATTTATCTGAACCTTGGATCTATTAAGCATCGAGAGAGAGATCAAAAAGAAAGGCAAGGTACATACTTCAATATTTATTAATACTTCAATACTTATTAAATAGTGGATGGTGGCTTATTAAATAGTGCATGGTGGCACAAGAAGATTGAGTTTGCAACTTTAGTTTTTTAATCCTTGTTGATGTTCAATAGATCTGGGGTTAAGATGAGATCTATGCTAGGTCACCAAAGATGGGGTTAAGATGGATCTATGCTAGTTCACCAGAGTAGGTGGAGTTTAGTACAACAAGAATGGAAATCAGAGGAATGAATGTTACTAGAGAACAAATGCTCTTCAAAGCTGACTATACATTTCAGATGGAGCTGCAATTGGCTTTTTTTTCCAGTTCAAATGAGAAGATACTCGTAACAGTTTTGCCTGCACCATAATCCTACTTATATATTCACTATCTCGTTTGATCTACCATGATATTAGAGGGAAGCATCAATCTCAATCTGTAAATGACTAGCCAGATTCCCAAGGAGCACCTGATACTGAAAGAAGATCACAACTGTTAAATTTGATTTCCCAATCTCGATACAGCAGTCAAAACTGTGGGCTTTGTGGAGACTACTACTTTTCATACACAAAATGAGCATTATTAACAAAGGCAAATATAGTAAAAAACAAGGGAGATGGGATCCACCACAACACAGTTTGTTCATCAACTCTTCATAAGCAGAAATCGATCCTGAACAGTATATACATATAGCTATATTTCCATTGTCTAAAATCTAACTGTGATTTTGGTTTCATTTTATTATATTATGCAACATGCTGCCATCACCCATTCTCATTCAGGCTAATCTAGAAGTCTCATCCAATGATTTCATAATGATCCTAAACCAAAAGGCCAGACTGTTGCTGAATTCATAATGATCCTAAACAAAAAGGCCAGACGGTTGCTGAATTCATAATGATCCTACTTGAGAAAAGAACTCAAAACCTCTTAAACATGGATATGGATCCTAACGGCCAAATTGTTGTCTTCAGCAGGCCACCCAATAACATCAGTTTCGTCATCAAGTCAAGCTACACAAAAGCAACGGACTAGGGCACTCCACAAAAACATATCGACAACTTGACCTATGAAAGAGCCAGTGGCACTAATTACGACGGACCGACCTTCCTAAATCACAACCTAGATAGGGCTGTTGCCACTAGTAAGTGCCCAGCTTCTCCTAAGAAGAGCAGTGGGGTTAGATTTGTGGGTCCCTCGCCATAATAGGGATACCAATAGCTGCTGTGTGCTCTAGGGCTACAACAGAATTCCTGTGTTGAATCCTCCCATTTTACGCAAAGTCACACAACTTGACAAGGACTCAACAAAAAATCCCAAAGTTAAGAATCAAATAGGTGACAGGGTAAAGCTCTGAACAAAACTTGGTAAAACCTGGCTTATAGAAAAAGCGGGGAACATAAACTAAAAGAGATCAGGGAATATTAACTTGGCAAATTACTAACCATAATCAAGTCTAACTCAATTTTGACCAGGGATTTCAGCAGAGTTTTGACTTGGCTCACCCGCTTGGAGAGAGGCGTCAAATTGGAAATACTCACGAAATTATAGAGTCCCGCTTCTATGATTTTACGGTGATTACGGAGGAAAAGACACCTGGGAGTTTAGCCCAAGCCACTAGAAGTCTGAGAAATACTTATTGCTCCATTGTGAGGCCTAAGCACAATCAGTAAAGGACCAGCGATGGAGAGTGTAACCTAGTTAACACTTTTTCAGAGTATCCGCCTAGAAGACATGGCGAAAAGAGCCTCAAGAATGTTGCAGAAAAGGGACAAGTCAGTGGAGGATCTGCCAGGTTGGAGAACCCAACCCCTTCCAGGAGGGATCTCGCAGATACGTGGCTCGAGGATTTGTACAGGATATGCCGTCTATGGCACTCAAACTCTTTCTCCCATTTTAGCTCACCACTTTTTACTTCGGCACTTGCTGTTGTTTTATTTTCTGCAAAGGCATAGCCTCCCAAAGATGTAAAATTATTTTATTCTCTATCTCGACAGCAAAAAGCTAGAAACCTAGGGCTTGATCTGGGAGCACCAATTTATATAAAAGTTTTTCTCTAAAAGATTCTGGGCATAGCCTTCTCAAAGTGAGCCAACGAAGAACGGTGGGATTGTGAAACTGAACCCCTATCCAGCTAAAAACCAAAAACCTAGGGCTTGATGAGAAGGCAGCAATTTACAATTTATATGACAAAATTTGGTCTAAAAACCATAGGCATACTTATTTTCCTATTATACTAAATTCTCGTAATCCCCCAAGTCTAAAATTTTCCAAATTCTCTTCAGGACTTTATCTTCTTAAGTTATTTATTTCTTTTAAAAAATGATTGAAGAAGTTCCCGGAAGGAGGAAGACCAAAATTTTAACCGCCATAACGTCTGCATAGGCTTGTAATACCAAAAATTATTGCAGTCAAGATAGATATAAATTTAAAGGGAAAACGAAAAGAAGGCGGGGGAAGCTGTTCTAACCTGTGTTCTTCTTCAGTCCAAGGAACGCCCTTTTTGCGCTCCTGTTCGGATGCCTTGGCCGAAGGAACCTTCACAGAAACAGTCTGCTGTTTTGTCAGATCTCCCGACTGATCTGAAATACAATCGGGCGGTGTATACGAATTCTCAGAATAAGCAGGCAAAGCAACCCAGCCGGCCTCAATCCCATTCACATCTTCGACGAGAATCTCGTAATGTCTCCTTACCTCCGCCGGGCTTTTACCCGGCACGAGCTTGGCCACGTTCTCCCATCGATCCAGCGTGTCTTTGTCAAACATCGCCAGAGCATTCTCGAACAACTTATTCTGCTGTAGACTCCAACGAGAGTCCTCCTCCACCTTCATTGCGCGGAAAAACCAGAGCAAGCAGAAAATACCAAAACAATCACAAAAACAGCTGGTCGCGAGATCGAGGCGCCTAGTGCCGACTTCTCTATGGGGTTTAAAGCCGGAAACAGTGCAGACCCTTCTAACAATCTCTCTCCGATATAATAGAGAAGACACGAGATTCCAACGACTGCAAATCCACAAATAACATACAAGTAATCAAACCCAGATCGGGCCGACACTCCATTGCAACACCAGGTACCTTATTATTAATGCTGGATGCATAGATTCTCACCGTCAAATGCTCTCTGTTCTTTGTTTTTAATGCTTCCAACCTCCAATAATTCTACAACCACTAGTAACAATGTCCCTCCCTAAAGATCCCTATATTGCTGTAAATGTCTGTACCTTACATACAACCCCACGTGCGGGAGTCGACGCCGACGTTAACGCGGGTAAGTCACCGCCCGCCGGGTCTCGTGCACCGCGACGGCATCTCAGCGTCGGCGGAGGACGTGGAGCCGCCGCCTGTGGATGAAGTCGCGTTCCTTCACCCCTACATCACGCGGTTTATGACGCTGTCGCCCTCTATACACATATGTCTTGTCTAGGTTTTGTGCATGGTATAGATTTCGTGTAATTGTGAAACAACTTAATTGTGATTTCTTTGTTGAAAACATGCCTTTTTGCGTCTTATTACATTTTCTTTACTTGTCTCAAGTCTCAATTTGTGTATGGTATTGTTTTTATATAATTTTTTTTACTATGTTTTGAATAGATAGTTCACTTAATTGAACTAATTCTTGGACTTGTTCTCTAACACATTATGTTAGAGTATATCTTGCTATAATATGTCTATGTTGAAAGTGGATTTGATTTCTTTAGTATGAAAGTGGATTTTATATTTTATGTTGAAAGTGGATTTGAATTTATATGATGATTCTCTAATTAGCACAGTCACTTAACTTGTTTTAACTTGTTGGTGGTGAACGCCAATAGGCCACACTTTAAGTTCCACTAGTAAATTAAATATGTTACTTGTGAACACCAATAGGCCACCCCGTTGTTTATATTTCAACTAGTTATTATCACATGCCTTTTTCTAGTAGTTAAATGGGTTGTTTGGCAGAAACTTTCCATTATCCATGCATCAACTACCAATTTTTTTTTATATTTTTTTTTTATAATTGTTTATTTTAAATAACCACGACCATAAAATCAATCTGGAGAGTACACTTGTCTCATCCTCGTACAATCTAGGATCAGTGGAGATTAGCCTCAGTCACAAATCAAAAGTGGAGAGAATTTGATAGGTGTTATTCACCTATCAGTGTAATCAACCTCCATCCCAGATGAAAAGTGGAGATAATTACATCGATACAATTAATAGTTGTTATAGTTGTAATTTTACATAAAATCAATCTAGAGAGTACACTTGTCTCATCCTCGTACAATCGAGGATCAATGGAGATCAGCCTCAGTCACAAATCAAAAGTGGAGAGAATTTGATAGGTGTTATTCACCTATCGGTGTAATCAACCTCCATCCTAGATGAAAAGTGGAGATAATTACATCGATGCAATTAATAGTTGTTATAGTTGTAATTTTACAGGTTATTAATAATATATCTTTATTAAGGGTTTGAGATTTTTGTGGTGTGTAGTGATAGAAGAGTGGGTTTCTAGATTATCCACGGTCAGCATTTTTATTGTCGATGTTTCGAATCCTTAACTGGATTCATCCTCAGACTCTTTTCTCAATTTTAGTTCTTAGTCTTTCCAATAGTTGGATATCATCACAAATTTCCCTTCCGTATGTTAAGATTTAATATGCTAAGACAGAAAATAGCAGCATTACATTCCATTTCACAATAATAGCATATACAGGATCACTAAAGAAACAACAAGCACAGCATAAACACAAGAGACACAGATTTATCCTGGGAAACCCTCATGGGGTAGAAAACCCAACAAAGCTTCCTCAATATAGATGACCAACAATATACAAAGATGCAAACCAAAGACATGATCTCCTCCTCCACCATAGCAGACCTCTCCTCCACAAGTGCGCCTCTCTCAAGTGAGTGAGTGTGTGTCAAATGAGGAATACACCTCCTCTATTTATACACTACTCCGACTTGTCTTTTACACAAGACATGTAGGATCATATTTAACCAATGGGTTAAATACCCCACTACAACTGACTGGGCCGACCCCTCTAGGGTGGTCTAATAACCCTTTGACCCACATAACACATACAGGGCCGACCCCCACTAGGGAAGTCTAATAACCCAAGTTACCACATTCCGACGGAGGAATAAACATCTCCGGATATACAATAAGATCTTCACGGAGGAATGAAACATCTACGGAATAATAAAGTACAAATATAATATTCTTTGAAGTTACAATATCTCAACACTCCCCCTTAACAAGAAGGATATTATAACAGCATCTGCATGAGCAAGGAGTCATCAACATGATACAGCTATAAATCATTGGAAGCTTTCTCAACATCATCAGTAACTCAACGAGTTACTGGAACATCTTCAATACTGGAACATCAACATCTTCAGTACTGAGTCTTTATCTTCTGCAGCACTCAAACAGCTACAGTAACATCAATATATGAATCCTCACGATCGTCAGCATCGTCATCACACGATCATCAGCATCGTCATCACACGATCATCAGCATCGTCACATCATCTTGATCTACAACATCTAGTTCATCACGATCTACAACATCTGGATCATCTCAATCTACAGCATCTAGATCATCACGATCTACAGCATCTGGATCATCTCGATCTACAGTATCTGGATCATCTCGATCTACAGCATCTGGATCATCTCATTTTACAGCATCTAGATCATCTCGATCTACAGCATCTGGATCATCTCGATCTACAGCATCTGGATCATCTCGATCTACATGATTAGCATCATCATAATCAGCAGCATTGTCATCTAGATCAACACGATCAACAACATCGTCATCTAGATCAACAGTATTAGTATCCACACCAATACAAGTATACACATCATCAATACAAGTATCCACACAATACAAGTATACACATCATCAATACAAGTATACACATCATCAATACAAGTATCCACACAATACAAGTATACACATCATCAATACAAGTATCCACACAATAGCAGCATACCCGGCAACACACACGATCATATTACAAGATGATCAATCCTGCTCTCTTTAGGACATAGGTCCATGGATGATGCAATCCTGTCATGTACCTTTTGAACCGAAGTCCAGGGACGATCCAGTCCTATCATGTACCTTTTGAACCGAAGTCTAGGGACGATCCAGTCCTATCATGTACCTTTTGAACCGAAGTCCAGGGACGATCCAGTCCTATTATTCCATTCTCGGAGACCTCTTGTCTACGGCTCAATTCACAGGACTAAAGTCCGAGGACGATACAATCCCCTTACCTGTTCATTCAGGATTTTATTCTCGGAGACATCTTGTCTACGGCTCACTTCACAGGACTATGGTCCGAGGACGATACAATCCCCTTACCTGTTCATTCAGGATTTTATGCTCGGAGACATCTTCTCTACGACTCACTTCACAGGACTATGGTCCGAGGACGATACAATCCTCTTACCTGTTCATTCAGGATTTTGTTCTCGGAGACATCTTGTCTATGGCTCACTTCACAGGACTATGGTCCGAGGATGATACAATCCCCTTACCTGTTCATTCAGGATTTTGTTCTCAGAGACATCTTGTCTACGGCTCACTTCACAGGACTATGGTCCGAGGACGATAGAATCCCCTTACCTGTTCATTCAGGATTTTGTTCTCGGAGACATCTTGTCTACGGCTCACTTCACAGGACTATGGTCCGAGGACGATACAATCCCCTTACCTGTTCATTCAGGATTTTGTTCTCGGAGACATCTTGTCTACGACTCACTTCACAGGACTATGGTCCGAGGACGATACAATCCCCTTACCTATTCATTCAGGATTTTGTTCTCGGGGACATCTTGTCTACGACTCACTTCACGGGACTATGGTCCGAGGACGATACAATCCCCTTACCTGTTCATTCAGGATTTTGTTCTCGGAGACATCTTGTATACGGCTCACTTCACAGGACTATGGTCCGAGGACGATACAATCCCCTTACCTATTCATTCAAGATTTTATTCTCAGAGACATCTTGTCTACGGCTCACTTTAGGACTAAAGTCCACGGATGATACAATCCTCTTACCTGTTCATTCAGGATTTTATTCTCAGAGACATCTTGTCTACGGCTCACTTTAGGACTAAAGTCCACGGATGATACAATCCTCTTACTCTCGGAGACATCTGTCTGCGGATCACTTTAGGACTAAAGTCCACGGATGATACAATCCTCTTGCTCTCGGAGACATCTGTCTACGGATCACTTTAGGACTAAAGTCCACGGATGATACAATCCTCATATGTCCACTAAGGACTTCATTCTCGAAGACATATGTCTACGGATCCTTTTAGAACATATCTTCAAGGATGATGCAATCCCTCTTCTTTCTCGGAGACATCTGTCTACGGATCCTTTTAGAACATATGTTCAAGGATGATGCAATCCCCTTGCCAACTTAGACCCTGTCTAAGGACCATCCACCAACCTCTCTATTGGCATCACTAATATAGGTATCCTCATCATCGACCTTATCATGAGTGATCACATCACTCCCCCTTTCGAGGAGGGTCCTTCTGAACTATATTAAGTTTGTCTCGGAAAACTTTACTTGAGGTAGAGGTTTGGTTAGTACATCGAATCTGTAGAGGTTTGGTTAGTACATCGGTAACTTGTTACAAATTCGAACTTTATAGTTCCTTTCTGCACCATATCTTGTATATAGAAATGTCAGATCTCTATGTGCTTTACTTATCATGGGACACTGGATTCTCTACCATCTTGATACAACTCTGTTTGTCACATAGTATTACAGTTGGGTCTATCTCTAAGTCAAACAACCATATATTTCGCTTGTGCTAAGAGCCATACTGGACTGCTTCCTGCTAAACCACAAGATCATGGTTGTTCCCAGACAATAACATTCTCTCGATGTGCTCTACCTATCTGATACACTTTCTGCTCAATCAACATCTGTGTAGTCATCTGAAGTCATGATCTCCAAGATAGCATAGATCAAAGTCTATCGTATCCTTTAGGTACCTGAACACATGCTTTGCAACTAATAGGTGAACACATCTAGTTTCCACTAGATACTGACTCAAGGTATTTACAGCAAAGCATATATCTGACCTAGTATTTATCAGTGACCCAATAATTTGTCTATACAGAGTTATATCCACTAACTCTGAAGAGTCATCTGCTAACAGCTTCAAGTTGGAATCCATGAGAGTGGCCATTCCAACACATCAAGTCTTCTCAATATTTCTCAGCATACTTTCCCTTGTTGAGAAAGATTCCTTACGAGCCTTGCCATACTTCTAGACCTAGGAAGTAATGCATCAAACTGAGATCTTTCATTTTCATTTATGCAGCCATCTATCTGTGCCATCTCTCGTTAGATGGGTCTACTGATATGAACCTCAACAGCATTCGAACTCTGTGGTGAGTTCCTCCTTGCATCCATGTCATCTGTGTATAGAAGCCATATTCAACCTTGTAGCAAAGGTTGAGATCCACATCGCCCATGGTGATCATTAAGCTCATCAATTGATTATCGATCCTGGGAACTCATACAGAACCTGATTCACACTTCTTCTTTAATTACACCATTAAGAGAATGGTCTTATCTAGCCACTTGGGGCAAACATCTCATCATGATTCTCTTCCTCTTTCTAAGAGAATCTTCTAGCCACAAGCCTTCTATAGTGTGTTTGATTTGTAAATCTTTTGTTGAACATCCATCGCTTGTTCAGTGTTCATCATTCATCATGATCTTTCCTACAAATCAAAATTAAGTACATGATTAGTAATACTTCATAATCATCAAATCATATTGACATGATAACCTATTATGCATACAGATATCATTTACATAGTTATGCAACTATTTTGACCAATACTTTGGCACAACACTTTCCCATATCCTGTATGCATACAGTGGCTATCTAGATGCCTTCCATCTCTACCAGAACATACTATCGAGAGTGTGCACAACTCTCAGCATGTCAGCAAAGAGGTTTCATTCTAGACAAGCAACAATGGAATGTTTGTCCAACTTACCAATCATATGCATATTAGTAGTATACTGTTCAATGCTCTATGAATGTTTACACTCAGCATCATATGTTCTAGGAATACAAATATGCATACAACCTATTACAGGCAATATCATTTACTATTTCAAATAACAACTCAAATACTTATCTTTTATGTTTGTGTGGTTGCCTCCTGCTTGATCTTCTGTATGTCTTTTGAATTTCTATTCATTTTGTACCACTGTGCATACTCAAGTGTCATCCTCATGATCTCATACACAAACATACATTCATTAGTATATTCTCAACATTATAGTTCTAAATAATCTTGAAAATGTATAGTCATGATTATAGATAATATTCAAGGTTTCAGGGAAGTCTTCTTTTACTCATGCATATTCTTGTTTGATCTAGTTAGTTAAGTCATCAACCATAATATGCATAAACCCTTGATTACTAACTTTATGAATAAGCATAACCAATCATACCAAGTATACAAGGTAAGATTCTAACATGACATAGGAAAACATACCTGGATTAGTATACCTGCTTAGTTATGTACAACATACCTAAACAATCTCTTCAATGATTTAGAGATCCTGAGCTAGAACCTGCATGTCTCATAGGTTAAGCATAATATAACAAAGTTATACATACCTCGTAAGTAGAACAAAGATTATGGATGAGTCTTTGTCTTCATGATGTCATGGTCATGGAACTTGATTTGTCTTTTGTGATGTACATGTATCTTGTTAGTAGACAACATCAACCTCACACAACACCATAATGCATAAGTACAATCATATAGCCCTAATCAATGAATGTCTTCGATCATTCGCATGCATTCATACTGTTACTAGGGTGATAAGACAATTCTAACATTAATCAAGATTGTACTAATAAATAACATGAAGACAAACACATTAAGAACTTAATCAAGAATCAGATTTCAAGACATACCTGAACCTCCTTAAGTCATACCTGTCAAGACTTCTTGTAGTCTTCTTATGTAAGGCCTTAGCCTCAACTCCCCCTAAAACTTGATCTGGAGCTTGATTAGGGTTTGCTAGAGAAACCCTAAAAATTCAATCTTTGACTTTCACACTTGCGAATGGATGGAAGGATGTGTCTTGCTGAGCTGATCAAACTAGCATACTTCAATTTTGAAATCTCCAAAATTTGACCCCTCAAAATTGCCTTTGAAACTTCTGGATCTTCTGGACAGGATCCCGAAATAGGGTTTGATGAAGCCCACCCTTCTGCTCAATCAAAAGGTTTGATCCAATGCTCTAAACTCTTATTTTTCTGAGGAGCTTCCAACCGTGGTTACAGACTTCAAAAATTCCAACTTTTGTTGAAGCCCTAATTTTCCATCTTTCCGATCAAAATCTCGAACTAGGGTTTGATCAAGCCCAGTCCTCTACCCAACCAAAAAATTCGATCTTGGTCTCTAAATTTTGATTTTTCTGAGTAGCATTCAGCCTTGGATTTCGATTCCAAAAATTCTAACTTTCTCCGAAACCCTAAATTCCGGAAGCCATGAATAAAGGTGCTCCAAAAATAATTATGTTTTGACAGAAATATGTACCTGATTGTTTCTGCTATAACTCCAAAATTTTCACTCCACAGGGTCTGAAATTTTTTTGTGCAGTATCCTGACCTGTCATCTTTCCATCCTGACAGGTCTGACCTTAATTGGATTTTCTGAGAGAGAGTTATGCCAAGTGTCGCAACGTGACCTGTTTATGGGATAAAACAGGAGATCGAACTTGTACAGCATGCCACATGTCACTGGTTCAACTTCGGCCTTTGAAAAAGTTTCCTGAGATAGTACAGTCTGTGTACTACCTGTCACTTTTTACGAAATTTCATTTGGAGCTTCCTAGCCCAAGTTATGACCTTTTTTCCTAGGTCACCTAATTTTGACTGAGATCTGGAAGAGGCAGAAACTCTAACTTGTACTGATCATAACTTACAAAGTACAACGAATCTGAGGGTTCCCTTTGGACAGAAGATACCTGGAGATGTTATCTATGACCTGTAACGGTTTCAGATCCTGAACCTTCGCCAAAATGGATTTATGGCGAAAGTTCCACGATGACTGGTTTTTTCTATATAAAACCCTAACCTTCAAATTGTCGTAAGTAAAGCAAGTGTCGTAAGTGCCATACATTGCCTTCCTTCAGGTTAGCTCTGATACCATGTTAAGATTTAATATGCTAAGACAGAAAATAGCAGCATTACATTCCATTTCACAATAATAGCATATACAGGATCACTGAAGAAACAACAAGCACAACATAAACACAAGAGACACAGATTTATCCTGGGAAACCCTCATGGGGTAGAAAACCCAGCAAAGCTTCCTCAATATAGATGACCAGCAATATACAAAGATGCAAACCAAAGATATGATCTCCTCCTCCACCATAGCAGACCTCTCCTCCACAAGTGCGCCTCTCTCAAGTGAGTGTGTGTCAAATGAGGAATACACCTCCTCTATTTATACACTACTCCGACTTGTCTTTTACACAAGACATGTAGGCTCGTATTTAACCAATGGGTTAAATACCCCACTACAACTGACTGGGCCGACCCCTCTAGGGTGGTCTAATAACCCTTTGACCCACATAGCACATACAGGGCCGACCCCCACTAGGGAAGTCTAATAACCCAAGTTACCACATTCCGACGGAGGAATAAACATCTCCGGATATACAATAAGATCTTCACAGAGGAATGAAACATCTCTGGAATAATAAAGTACAAATATAATATTTTTTGAAGTTACAATATCTCAACACCGTACAGGTTCATGATTAAGGATTTGAGATTTATGTGATGTTATATGTTTTAGCTATACTTTTGTCGCGGGATTGAGGCGCCTAGTGCCGACTTCTCTTAGGTTCTCTAGATTCTATTATGATTGTTATTTATGTGATGTTATATGCTTTAGCTATACTTTGATATTATTGTGTTGGATATTTTCCTCCCATTTTTAAGATGTGTTACTTTAAGGATTCTTAAGAACAAATTATTTTTTCTTCTTTTTTAACTTAATGGTTTGTCCTCCATAATTAATTGGTCTGAGTCCTTCATATAGGCATCAATTACCTCTTGGGGTGTACCTTTCAACAAATTTAGTGTCATCTTGTTGCATTGGGATCCAATAGCTTTGTTGAGAAACCCCCAACTATCAAAAGGAGACCATCTATCCACACTTGGACTTTAACCTAGGACCTCCTAGAGACCCAAAGGATTAAAGAGGGAAGCTTTGGCAAACCACTTACTAACATAAGCCTTGTTCATATTAGGATAATGAAATAAGAGTGAGTTAACAAGTGGATAAACTCAACCTTTTTTGTGAGTTTATTTTTTTTAATGAGGTGAAATTTGGCTTTGATCCATTCATTTTTTTGAAATTCTCACCCTTTGGGTTTTCTTAAAATGAACTAAAATTGACAAAATTACATGGTGAAAGATCCCATTAGTTTAAATTTTCCACCAAATTTAAGAAAGAAATTTGATTTTAAAAAAATTAAGTTTATCCACTTATTAATTTACTGTTTATGAAATATGCTTAAAAAAATTTAGACAAATTATGATAAATCAAATTTGAAGCTAACCAATTTAGATTAAATCCCAATTAAGCTTAAATTTTGGTATGAAGTATAATTAATAACCCTCTCACATTAGAATGGGGCTAATGTTATAATGCCTACCTTAGTAAAGGAATTATCAATTTACTAGAATTGAGCAATGAATAAACAATAGAGCATTGGTAAAAGAGCATGACAACTCGAATATTTACATGATTTATCGTAATAGAATGATCATTAACATGTTGGATTGTGGGTCAATAAGAAGATTGGAGTTTATGATAACAAACATAAACTCAATTTCAAACTTTTAGATGTTTGCATTTATTTATTTATTTAAAAATCTCTTAAAGAACATATATCTAGATATTAATTCCATTTTTACAGAGTAAGCTAATCTTGTAACAAAAAATCATTTTTTCTTGGATAAAGTTGATATGGAACTAGCATAAGTTTTAGGATGATCATAGTTAATTTAAATTTTGTGCATAAATGAATGATTCCCTTAGGGAATTTTTCCAAATTATGAATTGATATAAAGCCTCAAAAACAATTATTTATTTAAAAATTTCTCAAAGAACGTATATCTAGATATTAACTCCACTTTTATAGAGTAAGCTAATCTTGTAACAAAAAATCATTTTTTGGGACAAAGTTGATATGGAACTAGCATAAGTTTTAGGATGATCATAGTTAATTTAAATTTTGTGCCTAAATGAATGATTCCCTTAGGGAATTTTTCCAAATTATGAATTGATATAAAGCCTCAAAAACACAATTATTTATTTAAAAATCTCTCAAAGAACGGATATCTAGATATTAACTCCACTTTTATAGAGTAAGCTAATCTTGTAACAAAAAATCATTTTTTGGGACAAAGTTGATATGGAAATAGCATAAGTTTTAGGATGATCATAGTTAATTTAAATTTTGTGCCTAAATGAATGATGACCTTAGGGAATTTTGCAAAATTATGAATTGATATAAAGCCTCAAAAAATCAATTATTTATTTAAAAATCTCTCAAAGAACATATATCTAGATATTAACTCCACTTTTACAGAGTAAGCTAATCTTGTAACAAAAAATAATTTTGTTGGACAAAGTTGATATGGAACTACCATAAGTTTTAGGATGATCATAGTTGATTTAATTTGTGTGCCTAAATTAATGATTCCCTTAGGGAATTTTGCCAAATTAAGAATTGATATAAAGCCTCAAAAATCAATTGTTTATTTAAAAATCTCTCAAAAAACATATATCTAGACATTAACTCCACTTTTATAGATAAGCTAATCTTGTAACAAAAGAATCATTTTTTCTCAGACAAAATTGATATGGAACTAGCATAAGTTTTAGGATGCTCTTAGTTAATTTAAATTTTGTACCTAAATGAATGATGTCCTTAGAGAATTTTGCCAAATTATGAATTGACATAAAGCCTCAAAAAAATTAATTAAATTTTTTAATCAATATGAATATTAACTTTTTATATTAAAGGTTTCATTTTAAAAAAAAATGATTGATCAATTATTGATTTTACAATAACAATTTGGCTCATAATAGAGTATGATAATATTAAAACAAATACAATAAAGTAAATCACTTTAATGCTAGATTCCAAGTAAGCAAGAAACACAGTGATTGGCTGAAAGCTTAGGGTGTGTTAACAGTATAGATACACTTCTTATTATAGCATCACAGGATACCCAAAGGGAACCTTGTAATATTTTATAAGCAACGTTTCAAAAAAAATTGAAGAAATAAAGTCTTGTAATATTTTGTAATATTTTATAAGCAATGTTTAAAAAAAAATGAAAAAATAAAGTGATTGGTAGATAGATAGTTTTGTATTGGTTATTATTTCTTGATTTTTAGTATTTTTGAAGTGTTCATATGATTAGAAACTAAGTTCCTCCATTTTCTTTCTGAATATGAGATATATGATAAATATTATTATATATTTTCAAACCCTCACACATTTAAATTCAAGGTTTATTCTAAAGACTAAAGGCTGCTACCATTTTTATCATATAGTTTACTCACTTTTAAAAGGAAGTTGGTACATATCCCAGATCCAACTTCATCTAAAAAAATTTATGTATTTTTTTTCAAAACGTTGCTTATAGTAATTTACAAATGTCTTTTTGGTATAGGGTTGTGTTGTATTGGGAATATTTATACCATCAAAATTATATAAAACTTACAATTTGCTTCATTTTTACCTATTCATGAATTTTTAACTTAAGTCTAAGCATTAATACAAGTTCTATCGGGTTGTGTTGTATTGGGCATATTTATGTCATCAAAATTATATAAAACTTACACTTTACCTCATTTATACCTATTTATGAATTTTTAACCCAAATCTTACCATTAATACAAAATCTATCACCTGCAATTGACATCAAAATCACAAAATCATGAAAAACACCTCTTATATCCTTTTCCATTTATAAAGAAAATATTTAAAAAAAACAACTTTTTAGAGAAGTGCTTGTCCTAAAATATCAAATACAATCCAAAACTCAAGGTCTACTCAGGAAATAGTTTCATTATGATTTCCATGTTATTTGGAACCCAATCTCCTTACTTTCTCATGTTTGATGTATTATAAAAGATGTAGTATATGTTATTGTGTATTTACAAAACTTTTGAATTCACTAGAAAGATTAAAAAAATTGTGTTATCCTTTTCCTTTCCAGGAAAAAGATAACAAGAGAAATAGCTGCAAAGCAGCTAGTCCATGCTCTTAATTTTGTTTATTTGAATATATAAAAATAAAGTGAAAAAGTCAATGAGCACAATGATATAATGAAGATCTTATGCTTAATTGATGTACACACAATAGTATAATCAAGGGTTTTGATGACTAAAACTATCTTCTTTTTTTAGGAGACCTATAATATGTTAGTATTCCGGTAGACGCTGCCCTTTCTTTATCCCACCCATAGCCGAGCATGATAGATAAACTATTAATGAGTCTAGAGTTCTGGATTTTAATGAAGACTGCAAACTATTTTGGGCCTTACCACCCTTTTATATTCTACTTGGTTTCCGCCTGAGATTCAAACTAATAAACTAATAGAGTATGAGGGGAGTTATAGTAAAATATGAGTTCTTATAATTATAGTTCTTAAGCTGAGTCTAGTTATTATATCTTCCTTATCTAGCAAGTTCCTATTGTTCCATCTATAGTTATATACGAATAGTGTGCTTTATCTGATGGACTAATATACCATATACCACTCGACATTATACCTGCCATTTGGAATATATCATTGAGGAATAGGCTAGTCAATTTCCTCCTACAAAAAGAACATTAAATGAAACTGCTTCGAGTTTGAGAGGTGATCGTATGCAGTGAACTCCATTTAGATTTTTCAGTTGCTCTCTTAGAGAACACTGTGTCTTCTTTTGTATCCAAAAGTAATCGACCTAGAACTTGTACAAGAGCAAATCTATGTTCCGCGCAACTATAGAACTAATCGTGAGCGTTGTAGATTAGGTAAATTATGGAGTAAAAATTTTGTACTTTCTCGTCCAGCCAAACTGAAGCTGAAAATGGTCCAAATATTTTTATTTGAAAACAAACACACCTCATGGCCATCAGATGTACGAGGTCATCAAAATCCTATGATGATAATAAAATTTAATGAGTACAATTTTTTTAATTAAGATAAAATTTTTGAAATAGAACATTTTGAAAAGTGCATATAGTTGATATACGAGATTAAAAATAAGTGGATATAAGCAGATAAAAAATAACAAATAACACGTTGTGGAGTCTTGCTTCATAAAGATACTTTCTATTCATTAGAGATCATTGACATCTGTCCCTTACATTCTTAGACTGATACACTTGTTCAACTCCCGGTTCACTCTTGAATACCACCAGATGTTCTTTACACTATAGTCATTATATCTAATAATTTCAACATGCATATTCAATCAACGTGGAATTCAGAAATGATCAAAACTTAAAATGTAAATTTATTACTAAAGATGAATACCAATGACGGCATTTATTGCTTGTTGGTAAAGATTTTACTGACCACAAAGAGACTTCAACCTTGTTAAAACCTAAGCTACTTATTCAAAGCTCAAACTTGTACCTTCGTATTATGAGAGCGAAACGAGTAGATTAACACCTTTTCCGCAGCATGAACCGAGTATAGTACTTAATACTAGTCAGCCATTATATTATGGTATACACCTAGTCCATAATACGTGAGAGTTAGAGAAATGAATTGCTCATTGCTAACTGTGTAAGCTTTACGATCAGTGGTAATTAAAGTTGAGTATTAGCTCGTATTGAGTATTTAATAGCATGCTTATTAATTAATAACCACTCAAAGGTAACATGTTGAGCTGTGTTATTTGGCTTAGCTGTAAATAAATTACAGTTAACATTGTGAGCATACCAAGACAGGGACCTAGCTTATGCTTCCAAACTTGTACCTTCGTATTATGAGAGCGAAACGAGGGCAACACGAAGATGGGAGCAGTTAAAAAATGGAGATAAAGTAAGGATCCAGTGCCCATAGTATATTATCCAGTTGGAGTCCCCGCATCCGAGCTAGCATCATAAGGGGTAGAGTATAAGATCGAGTAGCCTTGTTGACCGAACGTAGTTGCACTTTACAGACCCGAGACTCATTCCGATAGCTTCTATCCCCTAGATAATTACTGGCATTTTCAGGATATTTTGCAATTAAGTTGTTAGTTGTTGTAGAAGTTGGAGATGTTGGAGTTGTAAGAGGTATTATGAGAGCGAAACGAGGGCAACACAAAGTCAAGGTTGGTATTAAATAATCAAAGATAATTGGGCCATACGATTAGCCTCTGCATACCAGGCAAGTGGGGAATGAGGTAGAGAATAATAATTTTTACATGGACGGTGAGATGGCCACTTGGAGCTACATCTGTCCCAGCATTGAAAAACCCCAACCCTAAGTTCTTACCATTGGGACCGTTCGAACCTTGTTCACTTCAGCCAGTGCTCATTTCTTGGAAAAGGTTATCGCAGATACCAGGTGTGATAACACATTAAATTCGTTCTATGAAAAACTTTCATTAGTAATTTGATGTGTAACAGTTGAATTCGTAGAAGGTGAATGCAAACAGGTGCGATTTTATTTCTCTCTCATTAATTCGATGGAGTTTTCTCTCATCTGCTTATTTGTTCGTTTCTTATGTATGCAGCAGCCTGTTGTCTCCACTAATTTGGATCAGATGAAGGTATTGATAATGAAGATAGCTGCGGCTAAATCATTTGGGGTACCAGAAATGTAGCAGTCAGTGGAATACTGAAAGACAGGTGCGTTTACATAGCGTGCGCTTGTCGGTTGTAAGAATGGAGTCTGCAAGTGAGGATGAAATAAAGGGCAAGAGCTGGGGAGACGTGGTACCAGGTGGTATTGGAGGCAAAAGCCTCAAAGCCTAGCAGGAACATCTTGCCCAAGGTATAGTACTCATAATGTTAGACAACACTATATATATTTTAAAGCTGGTAACTCACCCAGGACTCTCTGGGAATTCTTCTGGGCAACATCCGCCCTGGGATCCCAATCTAATGAATCTAGTTGAAGTCTGCTTTTATTAAATGTCGTATTCCCTGGTCAAGCCGAAGTCTTCCACAGTTCCATAAACGATTACTGTGATTATTTTTCCTACCTTTGTATGATGTATACCCTAACCACCAGGCAGACTCATCAGAGTTTAGTTGGGTGTGTTTAAGAGCTAAGTTTATGCATTGAGATATCTAGATCCTTGCTGGAGCACTCATACTGGTGGACAGGTCCCATTGGATCTTACGGTCTCATCTCTACCTTGTGAATTATTGTTGCGGTTTAGATTCCTGTCTGTGTCTTGAGTTAACTAAATCCTGTATGCAACTTAGAATTTTAAATTCCAGTTTGTTTTTATAGATCCAGGTTCAATCATTTTTTTGTTTATTAGAGAGAATAAAGTGTTACATTCCCAATCATGAGGAAAATGCATACCAGAATGCATTTTAACATAAAACCCTGACTATAAATTCCCTTATAGATATCAATAGATTCGGTTTGGCATTAGATAATTGAGAATTTAAAATCTCGCATCCCTGGCTGTGAGGAAAATACAAATATGGTGTGCGATGATTTAGAATTTGGTTTTAATAGATCTCGATGTGGTTATAATTATTGATGACTGAGGTGTTGTATCTCTGACAGTATGAAAGAAAACACAGAATCGTAGGGTAAACAACATAGAGTTCCGATTTTTGTATTTACCATTTAAAGAAAAGCAAAGAACATAGATTCAGGCCCTGTACTAATGTATGTTGTATCTCGTTTTGGAGAATGAACTCTCCCACTGGTTCTTCGGTCTTGTGTGCAATGCATCGAATCCTTTCTCGAATACACTTGAGCGTGAGGTGGTGAAGCCCGGCAAGGTGCTCTACTTGGAGCAACGATTGTCAAATCTTTCATATATCACATTAAATGTATTAAATGAAGGGTGGTTTCCAAGTCCACGTGGCAAGTTTTTTTTTTTTTTTTTTTTTTAATAATTCCATAATTATTTTGCACACCAGAGGAAATTTGTCAAATCTGTGTGCTGCACCAATCAAAAAATAAATAATTTAATTTTGAAATTTCAAAAATTTAGTAAATTGATTTTAATAATAAAAATTTGAAAAACTTTAAGGAAATTTGTCAAATCTGCACCAATCAGAAAATAAATAATTTAATTTTGAAATTTCAAAAATTTAGTAAATTGATTTTAATAATAAAAATTTAAAAAACTTTAATCAACATTAGGTTTACAAAATTGAAACAATGATGGTCAATGAAATTTGGCGACCACCGATGGCTATAATCTCTGCGGAGCAGGGACTAATAAATGGGTTACCCTTTTCATGAGATAGCTCATTCTACAGGGACTAATAAATGGGTTACCCTTTTCGTGAGATAGCTCATTTAGTTTTGGAAAATATTGTTATATATTTCTATCTCTACCTTCGATCTTACTACCCTAGTTTTCTAAGTAATTAGAAAAATACATAACTATGTCACCTTCAAAAAAATATTTAACATTATATTTTTATACGAGTTAGAGACAATTTATACTTTGTTATTAATTTATTATTGTATTGTTTATATATATTTTTGACTTTGACGGTTAAGAGAACTCACTTTTTTTTCATATTTTCTTATGCAATAAACAACAAAGAAAGTTTATTACAGTGACCCTTCTCTTTAAAATGGAATAAGAAACTCTTACTCTTTGGTCGGTCATCTCTCCCAAGTCTTTCGTTGACCCAATTTAATTGACATAGTATTAAATTAAATTAATATAAAATAAAAACAAAGGGGACAAAGTCTAAAAAAGTGGCCGACCTCATTAGGTTATTTTAAGAGAACCTATGTAGAATCTAGAGTAGCATTCCATCCATTCATCTTGGTGTTTGGTCCACGTGTACAGAATCTAGAGAGACAACACCACATTTAGGTGATGCCCATACAATATATGGAAACTGTCATGACTCATGCATGTAATTCTTCCACGCGTCCGCCGCCTCATGGAATATTCAAGGAAACAAAACACTGCAAAATTACTTTATAAGAAAAATGCTTGCCCTCTCTTTACTTTAATCCAATGGTTAAATTGCACACATGCTCAAGACATTCTAATAATTCTAAAAAATCAATTGTGACACGTCATACTGTCATCCAAGGCTTAAATTACATATATGCTCAAGCCATATCAATAATTATAATTATGACACGTCATCCCACAAACAAGTGAGTCCTTCAACATGATTCCTTTTTGTTGGAATCTTTTCTAAAGGGATCCAAAGAAATATTCCCCTCTTATGAATTATACATTTTACCATAGCTTTGGGAAGGAGTTTCTTTTGGATTTTTTACAATTATATTAACAAAATTATAACTTTTTCTAAAAAAAAGTTTTAATATGATATAATTATTTAATTATTTAAAATAAGATTATGATTTAGTGACCAAGATTCAATCATTTTTAATTTTAATCAATGTATCATTTTACCATATCATTTTCCTTATTTTTATATTTTTATAGAATATATCATTTTACCAACTAATCACAACCAATCTTCCATTCATTTATTTAAAAGTATTTATAATTAACCAAATATCTTTACCGTTTACTTCTAATTCAAATTAATGACAACTCAACTTCATTTATTATGTATGTTGGGCGCAGCCCAAGTGGAAGAAGTTTTGATGGCGAAAGTACAAGTTAGGCAAGGCCTAACATCGACCAGTTTTGGGAGAAGCAACTCCGCAATTCTCGGGAGCAGGGTATGAAGCGAAGCGAAGTGGCAGAAAAGGATTTGTCCCCTTAGTAAGGCGAAGCACTAAGGACCATCGAGGTAGTTGGAGCAGTTATGAATGAAGCGGCAAACTGTCAGCTACAGAAGCGAAGAGTAAAGAAGCGGAATGGTGCAAAGGACGCCCCACTGTAGCGTCAGAGCCAGAGGAAGTGGTGCAAAAAGACATCAGAGCTCCAGCGAAGTAAAGATAAAGCGTGGTCAACAAGAGAACCATGCCATTTTGGGTTTAAGAGTACTATGGGGATTGGCCCATAGTTATTGTAAAGATGTGACCTTCGGAAACAATCTATATAAACGGTAATTTTGTATAAGGAAGGGTTAGAATCTGAGAGATCTTAGTAGAATCTAGTTGGTGTTAGATCTATGCTAAGAGAGATCTAAGAGAAGAAAAAGACTCTGCAGTTGTGTGCACACAGATCTATTGTAGAGAAGAGTCCACAGCTGAGTGCGGATACTAGAATTGTTAACCCCTTCCAAGAAATATAAGAACAATTCTCCTGGACGTAGATCTGGGGGGTGAACCACGTAAATACATGTGTTATGTGTTTGAATCTCTATTATATTGCATGTTTATGATGTTTATGCTTATATATGTGTTTTCATATGAATGTGAATGAGAATGATATGATAAGTAGCGGAACATGCATGTATGAACATTCGGAAGTCATGTTAGATATGATAATCGCGTAGCTATAAGAGAAAAGTAACAATGATCCAACGAAATCTGTAGGCTGTAGATAATTGCGAAGTGCACAGATACATGTTGGTAATAATCTGTTAAGTAGATGTTGAGTAAGATGCGCATATCGAGCTCGCATAACATAACCGTGCGTCACCGGGTTGCAGAAACCTGATACGTGGCTCGAGGATTTGTACAGGATATGCCGTCTATGGCACTCAAACTCTTTCTCCCATTTTAGCTCACCTCTTTTTACTTCTGCACTTGCTGTTGTTTTATTTTCTGCAAAGGCATAGCCTCCCTAAGATGTAAAATTATTTTATTCTCTCTCTCTCAACAGCAAAAAGATAGAAACCTAGGGCTTGATCTGGGAGCACCACAAATTATATAAAAGTTTTTCTCTAAAAGATTCTGGGCAATGTAAAAAAAGATCTTCTCAAAGTGAGCCAACGAAGAACGGTGGGATTGTGAAACTGAACCCCTATCCAGCTAAAAACCAAAAACCTAGGGCTTGATGAGAAGGCAGCAATTTACAATTTATATGACAAAATTTGGTCTAAGAACCATAGGCATACTTTTTTTCCTATTATACTAAATTCTTGTAATCCCCCAAGTCTAAAATTTTACAAAAATCTCTTTAGGGCTTTATCTTCTTAAGCTATTTCTTTCTTTTAAAAAATGATTAAAGAAGTTCCTGAAAGGAGGAAGACCAAAATTTCAACCACCATAACGTCTGCATAGGCTTGTAATACCAAAAATTATTGCGGTCAAGATATATATAAATTTGAAGGGAAAACAAAAAGAAGGCGGGGGAAGTTGTTCTAACTTGTTTTCTTCTTCAGTCCAAGGAACGCCCTTTTTGCGCTCCTGTTTGGATGCCATGGCTAAAGGAACCTTCATAGAAATAGTCTGTTGTTTTGTCAGATCTCCCGATTGATCTGAAATACAATCGGGCGGTGTATACGAATTCTCAAAATAAGCATGCAAAACAACCCAGTCGGCCTCAATCACATTCCAATCTTCGACAAGAAGCTCGTAATGTCTCCTTACCTCCGCCGGGCTTTTACCCGGCACGAGCTTGGCCACGTTCTCCCATCGATCCAGCGTGTCTTTGTAAAACATCGCCAGTGCATTCTCAAACGACTTATTCTGCTGTAGACTCCAACGAGAGTCCTCCGCCACCTTCATTGCACAGAAAAACCAAAGCAAGCAGAAAATACCAAAACAATCGCAAAAACAGCTAGTCGCGGGATCGAGGCGCCTAGTGCCGACTTCTCTATGGGGTTTAAAGCCGAAAACAGTGCAGACCCTTCTAACAATCTCTCTCCGATATAATAGAGAAGACACGAGATTCCAACGATTGCAAATCCACAAATAAAATAAAAGTAATCAAACCCAGATCGGGCCCGACACTTGATTGCAACACCAGGTACCTTATTATTAATGCTGGATGCATAGTCTCTCACCGTAAAATGCTCTCTGTTCTTTATTTTTAATGCTTCCGACCTCCAATAATTCTACAACCACTAGTAACAATGTCCCTCCCTAAAAATCCCTATATTGCTGTAGATATCTGTACCTTACATACAACCCCACGCGCGGGAGTTGACGCCGACGTTAACACACGGAGTTACTCTTCCTCCATATTGCCTCTTCCTCTTCTATGGGAGTTAATCTTCCTCTATATTTCAACCTTGGATGAGTCATGCCATGAATAATACCTTTTGTACTCCCCCAAGTATGTTACCATTCACCTTGAATTCAAATTGGTGAGAGAATGATGCCAAGTGTAGTGGGGAAATCTAGCCATATGTGGGTCCCACTTCCTCCATGTGTCTTCATGGTCAAATGCTAGTTTGATTTTCACTTGTATATATTTATTTAGCTCCTTTATTAAATATTTATGCCATTCTAATGTTCAAACATCATTTATTATCCCTCTTATTCCAAATCCCAAAGCTTCCACCCCAAACCTAGGAAACTAGTAATTTTCCTCCTTGGTAATTATTTGACCCTTAACATCAATTTTACAAACTCTAATGAATATGGCCAATGTGATTAGGCCATTGTGACCCAATTACAAATTTGGGACATGAAAAATTCTCCCTTCCCAATATTGCTTGTCCTCAAGCAATTTCAAACATGGGTGTTGAACAACCTGCTTTCTGTATAATTCTTTGAAGTTGCCATTGAATTGCCCAACCTTGAGTCTTTGAGTTTCCATGAATATTTTAGAGAGGAACCACCATGCTTGCTGCTGCACTACTCTGATAAAAATCACTTTATTAAGTGGGAAATCCATCTCCCATATTGCTTGTTTCCCCCCCAAAAATGAAACCAATGAGACAAAAATTATTCCAGGGTCCCATTGCTTGTATTGCACCCCAACAATTAAGAGTGCTCTCCAACCCACGCCATTAGATAAGAGGATTCCTGGATCCCATTTTCTTGTATGCATTCTTCCAAACATCATGAGTACCAAATATATATCATCAAAGTACATAACAACATAATGAAAATGTACATCAAGGATATGCTTCATC
Organism: Larix kaempferi; assembly: GCA_027924585.1. Classification (NCBI taxonomy): domain Eukaryota; kingdom Viridiplantae; phylum Streptophyta; class Pinopsida; order Pinales; family Pinaceae; genus Larix; species Larix kaempferi. The sequence goes on along the minus strand of BSBM01000274.1, from coordinate 20,176,260 downwards.
AAAGAGTCATGAAAGTGCTTATACCTCCAAGCAAGTAGACCACCATTTTTCAAATGCATACAAGCTTCAAGTGACCAATCAAATCTGCTCCAATGACATAGGTGAGGATCCCATGTCTTATAATGCTGCTCCAAAAGGATGTGATATGCATCAAAATATTCAGCCATGTATTCTTTCATCCAAGAAGTGAATGAAGAATCTCCAATAAAATCTGAACCAAATAATGAGCAGAAAAAACAAGGAGACTTCAAATGACTCAAATAAGTCTCACCCATACATCCCTGAATGTGAGAATCATAAAAATATAACAAAGTATGTGGCTGCCAACAAAAATGTTTCTCCAATCATAAATCTATTCTCCCAAGTGTTGGATGAAGTTCCTCCAACATCAAATGAATCAAGTGTTGAGAAAGAAAAACCATGAGTCTTCAAGTGACTCAAATGCATATCATAGGTGCATCCATGTAGATGTGCATCATCATAAAGTAACAAAGGATGCTGCTGCAAATGTGAATAAGAATGTGCTCCAACCAGATCATCATAAAAAGTAAATATATGAGTTCCATACTCCTCATGTGGCACCATCAAAAAGAACCCTTTCACCCATACTTCATTGAGACTAATGCTGCAAGACATGGAATTATAGGATGTAGGAGAATGAACTAACTCACCAAAATGATAAAAAAGTTCAGAAGTTTCATCATGGGAAGGATCCATATGGGTAGTATCATGCATCTCCTTCAAAAGTGTGAAACCTTTGTCATAGATTGGTTCCAATGTAGAGGAATCATGCTCTTCTTTAAAAATTGCATAACCTTCATCAAGAGACAATTCAAGTTCCTCTTCCACCACATAAAGTGTTTGGATCTCTTCAAGTTCATCTTCAAACACATTAAGTACATTCAAATTTCCACATTTATCATGATCCACCATGTCATGAGAATCCTCCAAACAATCTACCATTTGACAATCTGGAACATAGGAGGAAAAACAAGTATCTTGCAACTTTTCAAGAAGTTGCTCATTTTGAATTGTGAGATTATGAATATCCTCATTATTCTTCAAGTATGCATCATGTAACAATTCATTAAGCTCAAACAAATGGTTTCTATCAAAAAGCAAAGAGATGAAATTACCTTTGATGTGGCACATTGCTCTTTGAATCTTCTCCATGTCTTCAAGGAAGGATGTTTCCTCCAATGAAGTAGCTCTCCAACAAGAATTTGACACCAATGCTTGAGTGTCATGGAGAATGCTGAGGGACTCTTGGATCTTATTTTCATTCATCTTTAAGGACCCTTCAAGAAAATGAGGCTCTTGCAAATGAACCTCCTCATCTTCTTCAATTTTGCTTGGACCAACTTCATGAAGCTCAAGTGGTGATGGGGAAGTTGATCTTGGTTCTTCTTCAATTGCTACAAGGTCTTCATTATCATGCTTAATGGAACTTGGGCTTGCAGCAACACTTTCAAAAGTGATCTCTATGTCACCAACATAGAGGTGTGAGCACCCATCAGTAGGTACTCCTTCATAGTTTAAGCATCCATCAATAGATGCTCTTTGGTTCATGTCTAAGCTAGAAGGTGTCTCGAAATGATCTTCCATATTTTCAATAGAATCTTCTTCATGCTCTTGTGATGTCTCTTCATTTTTATCCTTCAAGCAAGATGATGCATTTTGCCCCTTGTTTTCCTTATGATCAATATCTTTGGAATCTCTTTTTGAAGAATTCCCAAAAGCTCTCCTCAAGTGGGACATAATTTCATGCACACATATATGATACTCACTCCAAGGTTCTTTACAAGAAGGGCATAAACCTTTCTTTACTAACTCCACATCTTCATTTTTGGGCCTATTTTCAAAAACATGTTCAACATAGTACTCAAAAGACATGGCATTTTGTGTATTTTTGCTCGAAGCAAGATATTCTTGATATTTTTGATATTGTTGGGGCAAGGTTTTATATGTTGCTCTCCATCTTTGGAACCACTCATAGAATTATCCTTGGTTGGTGTGACACACTCATATTCATCAGATTTAAAGTCATAAGAATAATATTCATTTCTCTTGAAATTGTAAGAAGTGTTGCATGATGGCACCTCTTCCTCGTACCATTCACATTCTGCTTCATATTGCTCATAAGCATCTGCATATTCCTCATAAGAATTGTACTCATAGGATTCATCATAATAGTAAGACATGGATGTCAATTATTCTTGAATGTATGTACCTAATCCACAGGTGCAAGGACCATGCTCTGATACCACTGTAATGTCCCTTGTTAGAAATTTTATTAAAATGGCAATTTTTCACTTTTTTTTCCCCTAGTTATACCTTTGACTAGTTTTGAACTTTAGGTCCCCAAATTGCTCCATTTGCTCCCAAATATTCTGATAAGATATATGGATGATGTTATAACATAAATATGTGTTTCAGGGATGCTTTTGGACATTTAAAATACTTCTGCAAATCCTCTTTCACTTCTGGACAATGTAGGGAACTTTACTGGTAATTTTCCTTTGACTAGTATTGGTCTCTAGGTCTCAAATTGACTCCAAATGCCTTCAAATCTTCAAGGAAGGTGTATGAATGATATTAGGACTTGAATATGATGTCCAGGGATGAGATATGTCCACCAAAATACCTCTGCAAACTCTCTTAAGATTCTGGACCAAGTATGCAATTTTACTAGTAATTTGGGGTTCAAATCCCCCTGGGGTAAGTACTGAAAATGGCTTCCCAAATGCCTCAAAAAACACTCAAATTTCGGAACAGAGGTAGGGAATGTATTAAGTATGTTATTAAGGTATCATGTGCATCATTAATTGATTATTATCTCTGTTCCAACCCTCTCCCATTCAGCTGCAAAAATCACTAATTCGACCCTTGGGGAAATGACACTATTTCTTCTCCCAATGCAATTAAACTGAGTAAAAATACTTCAAATGCTCAAGTACAGTACATGAAACTTGTAAAATACATCCATGGAAGTCTATTAATCATAAATGTATTATAGAACCATCCATTCATTTGAAATCATCGGCATTATCATGCTATACATCAATGTAGTGGGGAAATGGCACTGTTCTTTCATTAAAAATGAGATTTATACATTTCTACTTGGAATTTCGACCTGAATTTTTTTGGAGATGAAGAAAAAAGTATTTAATTCATATTACAAAAGAAATGGGGCATTATAAGCTCCCCCAAAGAGTACAATAGCTCACCAAAAACACCCTCCCTCAAGGATCAAGAATATGCCATCAAAACTTGAAATGGTTGAAGGAGTGAGCTGCAATAGAAGAAACCATGAGCTGCCCTGTAGCTTACACCTGCAAATAAAGACTCCATTAAAGCTCCAAATGAAAGGTCTTAATGGCCTTTCCAATTACCAACTTGGATGGGAATCTTTCACTCTTGAAATTGGCTAAGGCAAGAAACTAGTCATCCACTAGCTCTCCCTCTTCACAAATGCAATTGCAAATTCTACAAATGATTAAAAGCTGGTTTCATTCTTTGTTATTGACATTTATAAAATTCTAATGTCCTCCATGGGTCGAATTCCTTCCAAGAGACTCATGCCAACTCAAGTTGGGAAGAGATTCCAAAGAACGCCACTTGTACAACAATTCCTAGTCTCCCACATCCACCAAATGCAATTACAAATTCTCCCTCTTCACAAATGCAATTGCAAATTCTACAAATGATTAAAAGCTGGTTTGATTCTTTGTTATTGACATTTATAAAATTCTAATGTCTTCTATGGGTCGAATTCCTTCCAAGAGACTCATGCCAACTCAAGTTGGGAAGAGATTCCAAAGAACGCCACTTATACAACAATTCCTAGTCTCCCACATCCACCAAATCACATGTGGAAGCATCTTAGCTGCCCTAACACCCTTGAGCGCCCTCTTGGAGTCTATTTTTAGCCCTGACATGCCATATATGTAATATGTCAACCTTCAGGTCTGATTTGTGTCATAGGTGTCATAGTATCTTCATCATTGTTGTCATAGAGCTAGGGAATCTAGCCCAAGTGTCTCACTAGCTCCAAATTGCCTCTTCCTCTTCCATGGGAGTTACTCTTCCTCTATATTTCGACCTTGGATGAATCATGCCATGAATAATACCTTTTGGACTCCCCCAAGTATGTTACCATTCACCTTGAATTCGAATTGGTGAGAGAATGATGCCAAGTGTAGTGGGGAAATCTAGCCATATGTGGGTCCCACTTCCTCCATGTGTCTTCATGATCAAACGCCACTTTGATTTTCACTTGTATATATTTATTTAGTTCATTTATTAAATATTTATGCCATTCTAATGTTCAAACATCATTTATTATCCCCCTTATTCCAAATCCCAAAGCTTCCACCCCAAACCTAGGAAACTAGTAATTTTCCTCCTTGGCAATTATTTGACCCTTAACATCAATTTTACAAACTCTAATGAATATGGCCAATGTGATTAGGCCATTGTGACCCAATTACAAATTTGGGACATGACACATTTAGTTTTGGAAAATATTGTTATATATTTCTATCTCTACCTTCGATCTTACTACCCTAGTTTTCTAAGTAATTAGAAAAATACATAACTATGTCACCTTCAAAAAAAATATTTAATATTATATTTTTATACGAGTTAGAGACAATTTATACTTTGTTATTAATTTGTTATTGTATTGTTTATATATATTTTTGACTTTGACGGTTAAGAGAACTCACTTTTTTTTTCATATTTTCTTATGCAATAAACGACAAAGAAAGTTTATTTACAATGACCCTTCTCTTTTAAGATGGAATAAGAAACTCTTACTCTTTGGTCGGTCATCTCTCCCAAGTCTTTCGTTGACCCAATTTAATTATCATAATATTAAATTAAATTAATATAAAATAAAAACAAAAAATTAATATAAAATAAAAACACAGGGGACAAAGTCTAAAAAAGTGGCCGACCTTATTACGTTATTCTAAGAGAACCTATGTAGAATCTAGAGTAGTTTTCCATCCATTCATCTTGGTGTTTGGTCCACATGTACAGAATCTAGAGAGACAACACCACATTTAGGTGATGCCCATACAATATATGGAAACTGTCATGACTCATGCATGTAATTCTTCCACGCGTCCGCCGCCTCATGGAATATTCAAGGAAACAAAACATTACAAAATTACTTTATAATTCATGAAAAGTGCTTGCCATCTCTTTACTTTAATCCAATGGTTAAATTGCACACATGCTCAAGACATTCTAATAATTCTAAAAAAATCAATTGTGACACGTCATACTGTCATCCAAGGCTTAAATTACATATATGCTCAAGCCATATCAATAATTATAATTATGACACGTCATCCCACTAACAGGTGAGTCCTACTCACACCACTAGGATTGGTATCCCACCGTGTCAGTGTATCCTTCAACATGATTCCTTTTTGCTGGAATCTTTTCTAAAGGGATCCAAAGAAATGTTCCCCTCTTATGAATTATACATTTTACCATAGCTTACGGAAGGTGTTTCTCTTGGATTTTTTACAATTATATTAACACAATTATAACCTTTTCTAAAAAATATTTTTAATATGATATAATTATTTAATTATTTAAAATAAGATTATGATTCAGTGACCAAGATTCAATCATTTTTAATTTTAATGAATGTATCATTTTACCATATCATTTTCCTTATTTTTATATTTTTATAGAATATATCATTTTACCAACTAATCACAACCAATCTTCCATTCATTTATTTCAAAGTATTTATAATTAACCAAATATTTTTACCGTCTACTTTTAATTCAAATTAATGACAACTCAACTTCATTTATTATGTATGTTGGGCGCAGCCCAAGTGGAAGAAGTTTTGATGGCGAAAGTACAAGTTAGGCAAGGCCTAACATTGACCAGTTTTGGGAGAAGCAACTCCACAATTCTCGGAAGCAGGGTATGAAGCGAAGCGAAGTGGCAGAAAAGGCTCTGTCCCCTTAGTAAGGCGAAGTACTAAGGACCATCGAGGTAGTTGGAGTAGTTATGAATGAAGCGGCGAACTGTCAGCTACAGAAGCAAAGAGTAAAGAAGCGGAATGGTGCAAAGGACGCCCCACTGTAGTGTCAGAGCCAGAGGAAGTGGCGTAAAAAGACATCAGAGCTCCAACGAAGTAAAGATAAGGTGTGGTCAACAAGAGAACCATGCCATTTTGGGTTTAAGGGTACTATGGGGGTTGGCCCATAGTTATTGTAAAGATGTGACCTTCTAGCACAATCTATATAAAGGGCAATTTTGTATAAGGAAGGGTTAGATTTTGAGAGATCTTAGTAGAATCTAGTTGGTTGTTAGATTTGTAAGAAGATACTGTTAGATCTATGCTAAGAGAGGTATAAGAGAGGAAAAAGACTCTACAGTTGTGTGCGCAGAGATCTATTGTAGAGAAAAGTCTACAGCTGAATGCGCAGACTAGAACTAGTAACCCCTTCCAAGAAATATAAGAACATTTCCCATGGACGTAGCTCCCATTTGGGGGTGAACCACGTAAATACCTGTGTTATGTGTTTGAATCTCTGTTATATTGTATGTTCATGAATGTTTATGCATATATATGTGTTTTCATATGAATGTGAGTTAGAATGATATGATAAGTAGTAGAACATGCATGTATGAACATTGCGATGTCATGTTAGATATGATAATCACGTAGCTATAAGAGAAAAGTAACGACGATCCAACGAAATCTGTAAGTTGTTGATAACTGTAAAGTGTGCAGATACATGTTGGTAATAATATGTTAAGTAGATGTTGAGTAAGCTGCGCATATCGAGCTCGCATAACATAACCGCACATCACCAGGTTGCAGAAACTTGATTCTGTAACCATCCATATTCGCTTCGGGCGAGACTTCAGCCTGCTCGCAGGTTGATGTCGAAAGGGCCAATGAAAGGGATTTTGTTGGGTCTAAAATAAGGGAAATTACTACGCAGAACCTAGGTCAGCCCGATAAAGAAAGTGAGAAGTAGAAGGGACAACAAATGGTTCTGTTTCCGCGCTAAGAACTGGCGATATCCGATGTTGTTATGTTATGTGAATGTGAAGAAGGAAAGCGACAAACACTTCCATTGCCGCACTTGAACTAGTGATGTGGTATGTGGTATCCGGAAAAGACAAAAATACAGAACTGGGTAAGCCAGACAGAACTTGAGTTTGCAAAGAAAGAGAACAGACATCCACGTCTTACCACAGAACAATGGTTGCAAATGTATATATTCATTGACCTGCATCAAATTTTTTTCGCATCTTTTGCTACTGAGTTGCATGTGTGGATATCGACGATAGCATAACGCAAAAACTGTTTCCAGGGTGGAGAACCTACAGTTTGGACTCCGGAGTTGATTCAGAGGCTTAAAGGGATTGACAACCACATTTCAAGAGCAGTAGACTTTTGGTTGGATAGCTTACTGGAAGGCTACATTACAGAATTTGTTGTGGACATCTTGAAGTCTTACGACGTAGTAGAAGGATATTTCTTCAAAGGATTTAGAGGTAAGTTCCTGAAAAGCCTTAGTTTATACATTAAAATGCTACTAGCTGAAAAATAAGTCTTAAGAATGCAATCAGATTCCTAGGGTTTGAGTCTGTAACGTTCAGTAACACATATAGAGACACATACGAAGATATTGGTATTTTGCGAAGTGGAAAGAGATAGAAATTTAGCACTAGAATGAGGTGTCGTGAAGCCGAACATCGCACATTCCTATAAACTGAGTTAGGAAGTGATAGAAACTCATATCAAGTTGAGTCTGATAGTGAAACAGAATCCAAACGCATTGGTTATCAACCTATTACTCCGCAGAAACCCATAGTTGAGGACATAAATATTACTAGTTCGCAGAACACTAGTAGTAGTAATATTGCAAGAGCAAGTACTCAGAATCAGTCAAGTAGTGGCATACCTTCATCGTCTCAGAATACTACATCTCTTAGAAGAAGAATGAAAGATGACATTAAGCTACCTATTTTTAAAGGAACCGGTCTAGAAGACCCAGAGCAACATTAGTTTCTCTATGAAGCTGTATGGAACGTTAAGCAAGTACAGGATGACAAGAGCTCTCTGAAGGGATCGTTTTGGTTGACCACCAACTGAAAGGGGCTAGCAAAAGCTGAAATATTCTACTATGTGTGTGGTTTAAGGCTAACCACAAACTCTGGAACTCGGTGACAACATTCGCTCAAAGGTTCTCTGGAACTTGGTCGAAGGCTCAGAGGTTATGTCTGGAATGGTGGTTTTGGGCTGACCGCAAACCAACTAGAGAGATGAAAATAAGAAGTGAGCAGCTACCACTTACTGAACATTTCCATCTTGAGAATCTTTTTCCAAGTAAGTTAGCTAGAATCTTGCATCGGCTTTTGCTAAATAAAAGTGCTCTCGATACCGGTGGTTTTAGGATGACCATCAACTCTGGAGCTCAAACAAACATATCCTTTCACGGGATCGCTTGTTCCGACTCGCTTGTATTCGCTCTCTTGTTACTAATGATCTTCATTCCCCCCTCTTAGGAACAATATGAGGAGAGGAGAGTCTCATGGTGTCACAACTAGACACAAAACACATGAGTACTCTATGTCATGTATATATTATGTCTTCAAAATACATGCATCTCAGAATCTGTCATCTCTGAATCTGGTGGCTTTCCAAATTGTTATACCATTATTTACCACCCCCTTGGGATCACTAGGAACCTTTACCAACTTTAAGTTGTTGAAACACTTTTATTTTCTCATAACTTATTCTTATTCAATAATAATAATAATTTATTAAGTTATTGAGAAATTTCATTATTTTCTCCATTGGAAAAATACACTTTCTAGAACCATTGGTGAGTTGTGAGGAGATTAGATTCATGAGTTGGATCCTACATGTTATGAGATAACATTGCTAAAATATAGGTGTCCACATTCATCCCCTCTACCTTCCCCATCCACCTATATAATGAAGGTCTTCCATGGGAGAAAAAAGGGGAGAAGAAAATGCATCAAACAAATGTTGCCCAATTTCAATGAGACCCTCTTCCTTCCTTCATCCATCATCATTGTGAAAGCCAAACCTTTGGTGATATAGGTCAAGTAGGATATTGGATCAAGGAACTAAGGAAAATTCCTCTATCATGGGTCAAGGTGAAATTGTAAATTGATCTATGATTAATATATATGTTGATGCTTTTCCCCCTATTCATACTATTTTATGTTTTGTGTTCAATCTAGTTATTATATTATATGATTGGATCTAACCTATGCATTGATGAAATATTGGAAGAAGTGTATTGTCTTTGTTCCTTTGTGTGCAGGATCATAGGTGTTTAGAGGCTGGAGCATAAGATCTCTAGGGACTACACCAGCTTGGATCTATGAAGGACAACCATCCGGTAGCAAGGTATGCTTCATCCTTAGTCATATTTTGCATAATTGAAAGGGAAAAATTATTGGCATAACATCCTACTGTCTGTCTTGGGTGCTAGGAACACTAAAGGGAGGTCTTACCTATCTGTAGGGAAGATTTCTCCATAACAAAATTGGCGACCATAATGGGGACGATTCTTTATTGTATAATTTTCTTAGTTTATTTTTGCTCTTTGATTGAGATTGGGTCTTCATCTACTTTTGTCTCCATTCTCTCTAGACATATGAGCAGTGGTATATGCTAGATATCTCAGATTTGATTCGGAGCTAAATCTAATTGTAGATATGGGCTTTCCCTACCTTCATTTTTCTGGGATTTTGAGGGCGGTTTTGTAATGGCTATAGCGTTCATGCTATTAACCGAAAATATGACATATAATATGTCAAATCAAAACCCCGAAAATTTCCTATCCAATGGCGTTGATATGGTCGAAATATGATCATCCATTAAAAATATATCCTCTCTTCAGTATTTCTGTCTGCACGAAAAATTCCTGAAAAAGTGCAGATTTGAAACGAAAATATCTTTGCTTCTCGGAATCGATTTTGACGAATTTGTTTTTTCAAACCATGTATTTTTATGAGAGGAATTCAAATTTGTAATTTGTTTTGGGAAATTATTATTATAAAGGTACATAAATTGATTTGAGTTTCACTGCCTTGTTTTTCTCTCTCTTTTTAATTTATTTTTTGACATTTGTTAAAAAAAAAAAAAGAGTGCAAGCAACAAGTAGTTTTTAATCTATCAATTTTATTTGTTGTGATTCAATTGCATTAATTGTTTGTATTTGTTTTTCATCATAAAAACAAAAGAAAAAAAAGAACCAATAAAAAATACAAAAAGACAACATATTTGCATATTGGGAGTGAAGTAGAGGTGCATTTTTAGCATTGTTGAGTGTGTTTTGCATTTCATTGTTGTAGTGTGTGTAAAAAATATCTCTTCCTTTGCTTTAGATAGTGTTCATTGAAGAGAAAAAGAAAAAGCTTCATTCTCATGCATGGTTTTGGGTCAAGTCAAAACACCACTTTGTCCACTTAACCGTCTTAAGGTAAAATAAAGTGCACAGTTAATTACAAATTTTAGCAACATTGTGTGATAGGGTAGAGACGTGTTTTGGCGTCGTTAAGCGTAGGATTTGTCGTTACTTGTTAGTGCTACAACACGCGGTCTATGCGGTTCTTCCACATACCTAGAGTATATCAGAAGGCCCCTTTCGAACGGTTGCACATTAGACAACACTACTACAGATTTAAGCTCCCATGTACTTTGAGTATATCAGGAGACCCCCATATAATCCTGAAACCTACCGAGTTAACCATTTGGCCGTCTTGTTGTTGTAATACACCGAGAACAACACTCAGGGAGATTACTACACACTAACAGGTAGTCGGGTAATACGATCAAGGGTAGGATCCTAATCCTCCTTGGTTAGTGCTATGAAATATTGGACCGAGTATTATTGTTGGACCTTGTGGTATATCGCGAGTTGTGATAACCAGAAACACCTGTGAGTAACCGACTATTTATCCCACCTGCCCACATATTTGCTTGCTAACTTAGTTGAGTAGGTGTTTATTGTGTGCTTTGTTTAGAAGAATAGGGTGGGTTATTTTGCTACTATCATTATGGCTAACCAACCTGCACGTTGTTCTCTATGGTTACGAGGGGATTCTCCTGAGTTTGAAGGTCCACCAGTACATCGACAAAGGGTTAACCCTTTATTAGAACTACCCACTACCACTGAGTTTGAAGCTAATCTGGTTTTTACCCCACACACCCACTTTCCACCCCTTGATGGCTTCACCCCACCTGAAATTGAAATAAATGAAGAAGGTCAAAACTTCTATTATAAACCTCCTTTGACGGATCTACGTGGTCCATTCTTAGTTCAACTAGGGAGCTTACCTTTTTCAGAACCAACAGTCAGAACTAAAGCCTACCAAACAATGTAGGGCATGGTTTTTCCATCTAGTCCTGAGGGGTCAACACCAAGTGTTATGTATTCACAGGGGACAACCGCAAGTAACTCTCCTTCTATCCCCGTGGCTAACACACCACTGTCACCCTCTTTACCTCCCGTGATCAACAACCCATTCGTGAGTTTTCCTACGACACCTCATAGTTGTGTTACTCAAGTCCCGTCATTTTTTTCGTCATCAACTATACATACTACCATGCCTATGCTCCATACTAATTTGTCAAATCCTTCCTTTACATTTGGACAAACCACTCCTCCCAATATTGGTACTAGCATGCCATCTGGATTTATCCCAAGTTATGTTAACCCCTCAGTGAGTTTTCCTTCAAATTGGAACTTACCTATTGGCGCCAGTATTCCTACTAGTGCTAATATTTGGGGGGGCATTTAATATCTCAACCTCCTATTGGTCCTTCAACTTACCCCAATATAGGTTTCCCTACTGGGTGGAATTTTGTGTCAACCAGTGGCCCATCTACCAGTTCAGGCCAGTTATCAGGGGGCATGGCACCTAAAGCTTATCCTTCAGCTCCTAGTACTAATGTCAATCAATCCATACACCAAGGGGGATTTCAAAACAATCCATTGCATTCCCAAAATTCATTTTCCAACAAAAGATTACCATTCTTGGTTACTTTAAATTTACCTGACCTCTCTAAGCTTACGAATGATCCTGTTTGTCACCAGCCCCATTGGACATCCATACCGACCAAGATGCCATCAAACATTCTTAAGTTTGATGGTAAACCTGGAGAGGACCCAAAAAACCATGCAATGACGTTTCACTTGTGGTGCTCATATAATTCCCTTGTGGATGACAGTGTTCGATTGAGGTTATTCCAATGCACTTTGACTGGCACAGAAGCCAAATGGTACATTGAGTTACCTAGTGCATCTTACTATGACTTTAGTTATTTGGCTATGGATTTCCTTACACACTTCCAATTGCCTATACACTATGAGACTAGGACAAAACTCTTGACATCCCTACGTCAAAGTACCTCCATCCACATCTTTGATCATATCCATGAATGGAGAGGGAGGCGGCGCTTGATTCGTGCCGAAATACCATACCAATTCTTAACAAATTGATTCATGATGTCCTTATTACCACCTATTGCCAAATATGTTTCCATGTCAGGTGCAATCACTGAAGAGAAAAACATCCTGAAAGCTCAATAGCTGGATTTGATTTACTCTCAATCTGGAACATTGTATGACATAATACCTCATGCTCCTCATCCTTCCATGTATCCTCAACGACCTCCTCTTGGTCCCCATGCTGATGGTGTGATCAGGGTTATCTCCACCACTTCAGTAAGTTCCCTAGTTGAACAAATGAGAAAAATGTCAATCACTACACCTCCAATTGTTTCACAACATGTGGCTCCTACGCCACTTGTCCCTACCCAAACCACCCAAGTTAGTGTTGTCCAACCAGCTCAAACTGGTAACCTTGCTCAACAGCGGGTAAAAATAAAAAAAATTACTGGAAAAAGAACACTAATGGGAAAGGGACAGATACATAATATTCCACTGCTCCTTCCAATGAGGAAAGGGGAAAGAAGAAGAACAGTTACCCATGCTCTGTTTGCAAGGGTGATCATCCTACTCACCTATGCCCTCTCATGGAGGATGTTCACAAGTATTTGTCACAACATGGTAATCCAAATACACCTACTGTTCTTACCCACCCCTTCCCTCAAAACCAACAACAAATGATAACTGCATCTCCTACACCCTCGCAAGGGGACACCCATGATCACCAACATTCTGGGGGGTCATCATATAGTGCATATGTTTTCTTGTGTGACCAAGATGTCCATCTCCAAACCCACTCCAAGAAATACGATGCTTCTGAAAAACAACCAGTCATCGATGAAGTTCTTCCTACTCAACTTGATTGTTCTCTCCACATAGAGAAACCACCTCTTGGTAATCCACCTCACCTACCCAAAGGCTTGGTGAAGAAGTCCAATATCCTTCCAAGAGCTATCCAACATTACAACATTGTTGAAGACTTGGCCCAATCTCCTTGTGCTATGTCAGCCTTAGAAGTGCTCCAAATTTGTTTTGGGCATAAGAAGGCCTTGTTGAACGTCATCGGTGGCATTGATCCGGCTGATTCCAATACCATTACCTTCAACCTTGACCATCTTACATTCATGCTCCCCCACTAAGTGGCTTTTCAAATTCAAGTCAAGTCATGTGGTGTTACTATTTACCATATTGTCGTTGACGAAGGATCCTCCACCTGTGTTATGCCTGTGTCATGTTGGAAGGCTTTAGGTTCTCCCACATTAATCCCTTCTCCTACAAAGTTACAAGCCTTTCATGGTCATGCTTTTCAACCCAAGGGATTGATTGTGGGATTCCCAGTGGAATTAGCTGGTAAAATTATGAATGTAGACATTGAGGTTGTTGATTCACCCTTCGATTACAATATATTTGTTAGGACAGAGTTAGTTCTATGCCATGCATACAGTAGTTTCCTCTGTATTCAGACTCATTTGTTTCCCCCATCAAGGAAAGGTGGTTACTATTGATCAACTAGAATTTTGCACCACTGATCCAAGGGTGTCCAGTGGTCAAAACATACCCCTTGTCAGTGCTACCAACTCGACCATGACAAGTGTGGGGCCTGGGATGTTCAAAGATTCCACACTGCTAGGCACATTCAGCCTTCCCCCACCTCTTTGCTACGTGTCTTCGTTCTCAATCTCTACAGGGTCATTGATACCTATGGGATCATTGTCCATGGAGAATATGAATGCCTCTACTCCTCCTTCCTCATCCACTCATGATGAGCTTCCATGTTTTGACCTTGTACCATCTCATGGCGACCAAGTTCCCATTATGACACATGAAGTGCTTTCAATCGAGAGCTTGGGAAACATCTCCAAGACCAAGAAGAGGTGTAGGTATAGGCATAAGAAATCAAAACGAGGGAGAGAACCATTAGCCTCCACTAATACCAGTGGGGGAAAGTCACTAGCCTCTGGTAATCCTACTAGGACCAATCCATTAGCCATTGCTAATCCTAGTGGAGGCACACCATTATCCCCTACTAATCCTGGTGGGGGAAAACCACTAGACTCTTGTAATCTTGTTGGGGGCAAGCCATTATTCTTTGCTACTCCTAGTGGAGGCACACCATTAGCGTCTTTTAATCCTATTGGAGGTAAGCTACTGGCCCCCGTGAGTCATGCTGGGGGCATATCACCAACCTCTAGCACTACTAATCATGCTAGAAGTGACATTATTTGTGGTAATCCTACGCAAGTGGGGCATGGATTTTCTCACAACGACTATTACATATAGGCCACATCTCCGTGTGGTGCTTTGTACATTATGTAATATATATTGGTATGGTATGCATTTTCCTTTTTTATGTGTGTGGCATGTCTCGATCAATCCCAAAACATATATCTGTAAAAATAAAATAAAAACATTATAAAAGGCTAAAAACCCCAAAACATTAAAAAACTTTAAAAATATAAAAATGCCTCATAGGTGCATTTGTTTCTATTTTTATCTTTCTGGGCTTTTTCACATGTGTTTTGGACCTGGTTTTAGCTATATTTTCAGGTTTTGATGGTTCATTAGCACCATCCTCTTTCCTTAAGGTATGATTTCGAAACTATCATATAGGAGTAGGTTATTTCCTGCATATATCCATTGCATTTTTAGCCTCCATTTTTACCATCATCATGCCTTAGGGTTCCACATGTCAAGTTGCGATATTACCCCTCCATTGCATTTAACATCGTAACTTGTGCGATACAGACTTCCTTCCACGAGCGCCCTAGAGTAGCACCTCCTCGTCGTTTGGCACCCATGTTGTTGCTTTCCATAGGTACGGTAATCCTCCTTTGTCTCATTTGTGCCTTCATGGAGCCTCATGTTCTCTCTATGCTTTTCCTATTGGCCTTACCCAGTGAGGGTTCCCACAAGTATCCTTTTATCCTTTTTGGGCCCATTAAAACTGAACAAAAAAGGCCCTCCGTGGAGCATTTTTCTCTCTCTTCTTTGAGATCCTTAAACCATAAAGATGGAATCGAGTTGACTTGTCCAGGATCATTAAAATTCTATGGATAAGGTACCATACAGTCATATTTAAGCTCTTTTCCAACTCCCTTCAAAGAAAAGTTTGCCGAGCAAGATTGATTTCTTTCATGCTCGTTAAAGTATTTGAAAGGTTGTCCATTCTCGTATACGTTTACCCCTATTTCGGGAAGAGTGGACTAATTACGAAAAATGAATACTCTAGTCTTTCCTAGCTAGAAGAGTTCACCCTTGGATTGTTTTATGCTTTTTTGGCCTTGGGGGATTAACTCCACGAAAAATACCCACCTTTCAAGCATTCTTCCATCTCTCCTTCGAGCTCGTTAAAAACATAAATGAGGTCTTGAGCTTACTTTTCTGGGCTCGTTAATTTTTTTTACGGAAAAGGAACTCTTTCGAGCATTCTTCCATCTCTCCTTCGAGCTTGTTAAGAACAGAAAGGAGCTCTCAAGTTTACTTTTATGGGCTCATTAAATTTTTACGGAAAATGAACTATTTCTAGCATTCTTTTCTCTGCTCGTTAAAAAATGAAGATGGACCCAAGTTTTCTTCTTCGGACTCATTAAACCTCCATGAAGAAGATTCCTTTGAGCACACTTCTATCCCTTCTTCGAGCTCATTAAAACATGAATAAGCCCCTTGTAAAACGAGAAAAGGGGGGGACCATCATTTGTATCTTTTCCATGAAATGGAAGCAATTAGTTATGTCACCCTTGCATGGCACCTGTCTGATTCAGTATCTTACATTTGGGTTTTAACTTACCTAGGATCCTTATAAGTCGTTATACTCCTCTTCTTGGTTACTCTTCCAAGCCTTATGGAGTGGGTCTCAATGCATCCCGCGTTGTGACTCTATCCCAGTGCTCTTGTGTCAAAGCTTCCAAGTCATATTCCATGTCGTGCCATATGTTCAAGGGAAGTTCAACCTGTGTTGACCATCTGCAATTCAATTAACCTTATTACCCATCTGTGTCGGCCATTCTTGAGTCAGTTGTCTTTGGTGACTTGATCCATTCAAACCATCTCTTGGAGTTTATTTCGTGTTGTATGATGGGGGATACATCAATGCCCTGCTTCGACGGATTCCTTCCTATCGACACCAACTCATTATCTAGGAAGTGGATCTAGAAACCATTAGTACCATGGATCTTGTAGTATCACTGGCAGGTTTCCTTGTGTTCCACAGTGAGTTTTTATCATTGACTCATGTTTGAGCGATTCTACAAGTGTTCGACATCAATTCATCCATTCACACTTGTTAGATTGTACTAGGTACCTTGGGGGCCATTATAATTATTGGCAGTTCCCCTCGCGTCTGTTAACAATAGACATCAGTGACCGATAATCAGACGGTTTCACCCATGCTCGACATTAGCACATCTATTCGCATGTCGTGTGAATTGTACGTTTGAGGGTTGAGAAGAATAACTTGGGTTAGGGGTTGCATATTTCAACCTTGTTTCCCCTCCCAAGTTGCGATGGATTATATCACTTGAGTACCTGGAGGACTACCATAGCACTACCAATGTGCTATTTGTCTTCTTGCTTTATGATGTGTCATAGATCCACACTGTATTGGTCGGTGGCTATGATCTCATTGGTTCACATAGATCCGGTTGGTGGCTCTGATCTTATTGTGTCACATAGATCCACACTATATTGGTCGGTGACTATGATTTCATTGGTTCACATAGATCCACAATGTATTGGTCGGTGGCTATGATCTCAGTGTTTCACATAGATCCACAATGTATTGGTTGGTGGATATATTGTTTTTCATGACATGGATCTACACTGTACTCTTTTGTAGACATGATCTCATAGTTGGTCCCATAGATCCGCATCATATTGTTTGGAGGCCATGCATTATTCTTGTTCCGAGGATGGGTATGCCTACCTCGGGGATGATATATATTGCTAACCGGATGATTGATTGCAAGGTCTTCCATGATGACTTGTTTCCTAGCTCCTACCTTGACCATATCCTCTCTTTCCATGCAACATTATCTTATTGTAAAGTGTTTCATCCATCAGTTCATCTTCAGACCTCACACTTTAGGGGGCATCTGCTATACCATTATTTAACACCCCCTTGGGATCACTAGGAACCTTTACCAAATTTAAGTTTTCGAAACATTTTTATTTTCTCATAACTTATTATTATTCAATAATAATAATAATTTATTAAGTTATTGAGAAATTTCATTATTTTCTCCATTGGAAAAATACACTTTCTAGAACCATTGGTGATTTGTGAGGAGATTAGCTTCATGAGTTGGATCCTACATGTTATTAGCTAACATTGCTAAACTCTAGCTGTCCATAGTCATCCCCTCTACCTTCCCCATCCACCTATATAATGAAGGTATTCTAGGGAGAAAAAAGGAAGCAAACAAATTGTTAGAAAAACAGGATTGCAGAGCAATAACAATAAACAAAAATGCAAATATAATCACACACACATTACAAGAGAGACATAGATATATCGTGGTTCACCCAAGATGGGATACGTCCACACTGAAGTTGCCAGTCCTTATTATTATTCCATCTAACAAAGTGAAGGGATATAACTTGTAACATAGTCGCTGCACTTCCTCTTCACTGTCTCACAGCTTCTCTTCTTGATCTCAGAGATCTTTACAATGCATAATACCTAATACATCAACCCTAGCCATATTACAATTTCTTTCTTTTATAAGGGAGATAAAATGGGAAAATACCACGGTGTACCCAAAACCATGGGCCCGAAAATTGTTGGCGAAAAAAACCCCAAAATGTTTTCTCGGGGGCGTTGCCCCCGAACCCCAAGGTAGGGGAATGAGTGTACAGTCCTTTGAGGTGCACGGTTGAGACAATATCATCTATGAGACTAGAAGATATGGCTCCACAACCAACAATCTCCCACTTGGAGACTGATCACAATAAATCCACTGCTGTTGTACTTGCTGGACCTTGGACTTGACAACTTTCTCATATTCACCTTCATGCTAGAAGGCCAACTAAAACCAAGCAGGAACTCAGTTTCTCTCTGGTCACTACCTTTGTGAACATGTCCGCAGGATTCTGGCTAGTATGTATATTTTTCAGCTTCAACAGTTCATCTTCTAGAACAGAGCGTATGAAATGGTACTTGAGCTGTATATGTTTAGTCCTATGATGGAATGCTGAGTTCTTTGCAAGATGAATGGAACTCTGGCTGTCACTATACAACCTTCTATCCTTCTGCTTCTTACCCACTTCCTCCATAAACCTTTGCAACCAAATCATCTCTTTACTAGCCTCTGTAATAGCAACATACTCTACTTCCGTTGTTGAAAGTGCAACAACCTTTTGCAATCTCGAAATCCAACTTACTGCTGTTCCACCTGCAATAAACACATACCCTGTGGTGCTCCTCCTGCTATCCTTATCACCTACCATATCTGCATCAACATATCCCTATAGAACAGTGTATGAACCTACAAAACATAATTCCTGAGTGGTAGTACCTCTCAAATACCTGAGAATCCACTGTACTGCCTTCCAATGTTCTTTACCTAGATTGTTCATATATCTGCTCACAACTCCCACTGCTTGTGCAATATCTAGTCTTGTGCACACCATGGCATACATCAAGCTGCCAACTGCTGATTGATAGGGAATCTTGGACATGTAATATGTCTCTTCTTGTGTCTTAGGACACATTTCCTTACTTAGACTGAAATGGCTGGCGAAAGGTGTACTTACTGGTTTTGCATTATGCATTCTAAACCTATCCAACACCTTTTGTATGTACTCACTCTGAGACAATGTCAATTTGTGATTTTTCATGTCTCTCGTTATTCTCATACCAAGGATTTGCTTTGCAGCACCCAAATCCTTCATCGCAAATGAATTAGCTAGCTTCCTTTTGAGTACATTTATATCCAGCATGTTAGACCCTGCAACAAGCATGTCATCCACATACAATAACAAGATAATATATTTTTCATTGTCTAGCTTCTTGAAATAAGCACAGTGGTCAGAATGACATCTACTATAACCTTGTTCTGTCATAAACCTGTCAAATTTTAAATACCACTGCCTTGGAGCTTGCTTCAAGCCATACAAGCTCTTTTTCAACCTGCACACCAAGTTCTCCTTACCTTTGACCTCATACCCTTGTGGCTGCTGCATATATATCTCTTCCTCCAAATCCCCATGGAGAAAGGATGTTTTTACATCTAACTGTTCAAGATGCAAATCTTCTACCGCCACTAGACTTAAGATAGTCCTAATTGAAGTAATCTTAACAATAGGAGAAAATATTTCATCAAAATCTATACCTTTCTTCTGTGCAAACCCCTTTACAACAAGTCTGGCCTTGTATCGCTTCTTACCTCCTTCTTCTTCCTTCAACCTGTAAATCCATTTGTTCTGCAATGCTCTTTTACCAGCAGGAAACTGAACTAGATCCCAAGTCTGGTTTCCTACTAATGAGTCCATCTCCTCATTCATGCCTTGCTCCCACTTCTTTCTAGTTTCCACCTGCATTGCTTCTTCATAACATTCCGGTTCACCAACATCAGTCATCAACAAATAATACATTGAAGGAGAGTATCGTTCAGGGAGTCTACTTAACCTGGTAGATCTTCTTGCAGTTGCAGGAGTTTCAAGTACTTGCTGCTGTTCTTGATTTTCTGACACCTTTGGAACTTCATTTTATTTAATTTCATCAAGTACTGTGTACTCTGTGTTTTCTTTTTCCCGTTTCTTTCCCTGCAATTGATCTTTATACATGACCTTTTCATTGAATATCACATCTCTACTCCTAATGGTTTTGTTATTTTCATAATCCCATAAGTGATAACCAAAATCATCAATCCCATATCCAATAAAGGTACATTTCTTGGATTTAGCTTCAAGCTTTGTTCTATTATCTTTATCAATATGGACAAATGCTTCACAACCAAACGTTCTCAGAAATGAGTAGTTTACCTTTTTACCTGTCCACGCCTCCTCTGGAATGCCACCATCCAAAGCACTTGAAGGTTCTCTGTTTATTAAATAAACAACAGTATTTACAACATCTGCCCAAAACTGTAAGGGCAACCCTGCATGCAGTCTCATACATCTTGCACGCTCCATGATCGTTCTGTTCATCCTTTCAGACACACCATTTTCTTGTGGTGTTCTTGGGACTGTCTTCTCTCTACGAATTCCATGGTATGAACAGTAATTATCAAACTCCTTGCCGTAGTACTCACCTCCATTATCAGATCTGAGACACTTGAACCTTTTTCCTATCTCATTCTCAACCAAAGCTTTCCACTTCTTAAAAGTAGCAAACACATCAGATTTCTGTCTAATGCAATAAACCCAAGTTTTTCTAGTTGCATCCTCAATAAATGTAACATAATAATGAGAGCCACTAAGAGATTGTACCTGAGCCGGTCCCCATACATCTGTATGCACAAGCTCTAACTTTTCATTCTTCTTCTGTTTCCCAACCTGAGAAATCTGACTCTCTTCTATTTTCCATAAACATAGTTCTGACAAAATTCCAAACTTACTTGCTTCAAATATGGCAGCAACTTCCTTGAGTGGAGAATCTGCATCCCCTTCTCACTCATGTGGCCAAGCCTATGATGCCACAATGCTGTATCTATTCTTGTGGAAGTTAAAGAGATAGAATGGTCAGTATTATGAGGACATAAATATAACGTACCTACCCTATCTCCTTTTGCTATCACCATTGGTCCTTTAGTGATCTTCCACCACTTTTCTTCAAATGTAGATAGACAGCCGCCATCTCCCAACTGACCTGTTGAGATCAGATTTCTTTTCATAGCAGGAATATGCCTTACATATTTCAACAGCCAATCAGTTCCATTCTTAACTTTTATCCATACCTTACCCATTCCAACAATTTTACATGGCGCATCATCACCCAATAAAACATGTCCAAAATCGCCTGGAACATAATCATGAAAGTATTTCCTATGGGGTGTAGCATGACATGAAGCCCCTGAATCTACTACCCAATAATCACTAGTATTATCTAATGCAAGAATCAAAGCATCTTGTAACACATCACCTGCTACATTTGCTTCCTGGGTAGTTTTCTGCTGTGCATCTCCTTTCTTCTTTAGAGATCTATAGTCTTTATTCATATGTCCTTTCTTTCCACAGTTTCAACACTCTATCTTTCCTAGTCTGGACTTCGATCTTCCCATTTTAGACTTGCCATGATTACCTTGGCTCTTTCCACTCTCCTTTTGTCTTCCCCTGCTCTCCATGGTCAACGCATTACCTGATGTCTCACCTGTGTTTTTTCTTCGCATTTCCTTGCTAAGAATAACACCAATAATATCATCAAATGTCAAGGTGTTTGAACCAGAGACAGAGTTACTTACAGCCATGACCAAGCTATTCCAGTTTTCTAGAAATGAACACAAGATTAGAAGAGCTCTAACCTCATCATCAAAGTTCACACTTACAGAACTTAGTTGATTTGTAACCGTATTAAACTCTTTTAAATGATCAGTAACAGATCCACCTTCAGACATCTTCCTATTAAATAAACGCTTCATTAGAAATACCTTGTTGGAGGCCGAGGGTTTTTCATACAGCTTACCCAGTGCGCTCATCAAACCCTCAGTTGTCGTTTCTTTTGAGATCTTGAAAGCCACCAACAAAGCCAGGCTCAACCGTATTGTTCCTAGAGCCTTTCTGTCAAGAACCTCCCATTCTTCGTCCTTCATGGTCACCGGCTGCTTTGCTCTTCCTCCCAATGGCAGGAATAGATCCTTCTGGTACAGATAGTCCTCCATTTGCATCTTCCATAATTGGAAGTTTTGGCCATTAAAATTCTCGACCTTAAACTTTTCTTCTTCCGCCATTGCTTCCACTCGAACCAGAAACCCTAGCTTCCTGCGGGTTTATCTTCCAAATAGACCTTTGGCTCTGATACCAATTGTTAGAAAAACAGGATTGCAGAGCAATAACAATAAACAAAAATGCAAATATAATCACACACACATTACAAGAGAGACATAGATATATTGTGGTTCACCCAAGATGGGCTACGTCCACACTGAAGTTCCCAGTCCTTATTATTATTTCGTCCAGCAAAGTGAAGGGATACAACCTATAGCACAGCCACTGCACTTCCTCTTCATTGTCTCACAATCTCTCTTCTTGATCTCAGAGATCTTTACAATGCATAATACCTAATACATCAACCCTAGCCGTATTACAATTTCTTTCTTTTATAAGGGAGATACAATGGGAAAATACCACGGGTTACCCAAAACCATGGGCCCGAAAACTATTGGCAAAAACAACCCCAAAATTTTTTCTCGGGGGCGATGCCCCCGAACCCCCATTTCTCAGGGGCGCTGCCCCTAAACCTCCATTCACGGGGGCTCCGCCCCCCCACCCTCGTAACTCAAGGGCATTGCCCTTGAACCCCCATTTCTCGAGGGTGTTGCCCCTGAACCCCCATTTCTCGAGGGTGTTGCCCTTGAACCCCCATTCACGGGGGCTCCACCCCCGTAACTCAAGGGCGTTGCCCCCAAACCCCAAGGTAGGGGAATGAGTGTATAGTCCTCTAAGGTGCACGGCTGAGACAATATCATCTATGAGACTGGAAGATCTGGCTCCACAACCAACACAAAATGATGCCCAATTTCAGTGAAACCCTCTTGCTTCCTTCATCCATCATCATTGTGAAAGCCCAAGCTTTGGTGATATAGGTTAAGGAGGAGATTAGATCAAGGGACCAAGGAAAATTCCTCTATCATGGGTCAAGGTGAAATTGTAAATTGATCTATGATTAATATACATGTTGATGCTTTTTCCCCTATTCATATTGTCTTATGTTTCGTGTTCAATCTAGTTATTATATTATATGATTGGATCTAACCTATGCATTGATGAAATATTGGAAGACGTGTATTGACTTTGTTCCTTTGTGTGTAGGATAGCAAGTGTTTAGAGGCTGGAGCATAATAAGTGTAGAGACTACACCAGCTTGGATCTACGAAGTACAACCATCCGGTAGCAAGATATGCTTCATCCTTAGTCATCTTTTGCATAATTGAAAGGGAAAAATTGTTGGCATAACATCCTACTGTCTGTCTTGGGTGTTGAGAACACTCAAGGGAGGTTTTACCTATCCGTATGGAATATTTCTCCATAACACAAACTCACTATGGCTTAGGCTTGCTTGATGTGACTTACTTGAGGAAGGTTGTGAGTGTTTGTTGTTAGAGGGACAAGGCTTCGAAACTTGAAGCCTGACATCATGTTTCCTTTTGTCAGGTACAAAGTAAGAATCAATAAAAAATCTGTTGAAAGTTTCACTCTTGCAGGTTTCTTCAGCTTCACACACCGATCTAAAGAATGGTTGCGCTTCCCACAATGCCGACAAGGATGAAGATCAAAACACTGATCTTGCATATGGCCAACTCTATCACGCTGTTGACATATGGAACTTTGTATAGGTTGTACATTTGACATGATTTCATTGTTTTCTAGCAGCTGATAGGAATCATCTTCAAACAAGGTGTTATTCTAAACAAGCACTAGTTCAGATTGTTGATTCGTGTGTTGTGCATCTTCCTCTTTTTCATTCAAATTCTATAGTTCATTAATGATAGTTTGGAGTGTGAAATTTGCTGATTGTGATTGAGTCATCTACAACTGTATGTACTAGAGTATTCAACCACTCTAATGTTTCTTCTATATTAGACATAGTGCAAGTAGGACCAAGTACAATGACTCAATCAGACTAAGGGCTTCTTGCAAATCTTCCCTTTACAAGCAATGTTTTAGCAGATTCAAACTTGAAAGAGAAGGGGTGTCGCTTTCATGAAAATGCACCCACATACAATGTACAACTTACTTAATTTCAATTTTGGTACTATACAAAACACAAATGCAAGTACCAAACATACGCAAGAACTTGCAAGAAAAAATAGTTGCAAGTTAACATTTATGATTGTTGAATTGAGGAATCCGCTATACCTGAATGATGTAAAACTTCTCTTCTTTTTGGAGCAACTGTAGCAACAAGCTGCAAACTTGCATGGATCCTTCAAGTTGGCACCAAACTGATCTCAATCTTCTTTGCAAGCTCACTTCTGTCAATTAGCTTTAACTTATCTTCACAAAGATGTAGGATAACTGATGACTAGAAAAAGAGCTGTTAATCTTGCACAATGCATTTCAAGAATCTATGTGCACTATGCAGGTCTATGCAGGTCTGCATGCACATTTTGCAACAAAAAATTGATTCTGCAATGCTATACAAATGTTATTTTGCAACATTATTAAAAGATAATTCTGCAGCATTTAAAACAATTCAATATTTATGTATACTGTTGTAGTTATACAGGATGTATGAAATATTTGCACACACTAATATATCTCTGCAACCACTATGTTATTTCTTCAACAAAGCATAAACCTTGAGACTCTTAAACATTTACTTCAAAAAAGAGAGGACGAGTGCAAATATCAAACCATCTTAGATGCAATCATTCTCAGACCTTCTCTGTACAATCGCCAGTCACATTTGGAAGGCACTCTTCAAGACCATATTCTCACGCATATATGCAAATCTCTAAGGCATCTACAAGAAAGGATAAAAATGCAACTCTCCAAAGATGATCATCAACGTAGCCTCTACTTGCTTCTTCGTAGAGGAGAGTGCTATTCACGGGCTTGAGCTTCAGAGGGACTAGATAAATCGCATCTCATCAATATTTTAGACTTTAATTCAACTCCAGATTAGTGACACCACACATCATGCTGAGTCTTCACTAGCTCACACTATGCACCAAGAGAGAGATCTGAGTAACGGTACCACTGTGTGAGAGAGTTCTTAGCAATAGTTGCATTAATAATCTTCACTCAATAGTCTAGCTCTAGGTTCACGTTGTTCACCATTGCATTAGGATGTCAACACTTCAACTCAAAAGTAGCAGTAGTTTACCAACTCACCAATAGTATTGCATACTTTCAAAGGACATTTGATAGCTTCCAGAAAGAACTCCACAGGAAGTTGTATTAAACTCCTCCATGCACAGGTAAACAACATAATTTTGATTTTCCCACATAGTCTTTAGAATTCACCAAACTTTCTTTATTAAATCATGATGGCTAGTGGAATCGATCATAGTGTAGCACTATTCAAACTTCACGTTCTACTTCAACATAACAGATATCCACAATACAGTCTTCAAGATTTGAGTGAAACGTAGCATCCACACATCAACAAAGTGTTTGTAGCTTCACGTAGAATAGAGCATTCACCAAGAAAGGGATCGCAGAGGTTGTTCACCCACATCTCCAATTGAATAGTTCACAACAACGTATAAAAGGAGCTCAAACTTAACGGA
Source organism: Larix kaempferi (assembly GCA_027924585.1). Lineage (NCBI taxonomy): Eukaryota > Viridiplantae > Streptophyta > Pinopsida > Pinales > Pinaceae > Larix > Larix kaempferi. Next base: position 20,150,396 of record BSBM01000274.1, on the reverse strand, counting down.
GGTTAGATGATCATGAAATAAATATTTACCCAGCGTAGCTATTCAATGGAGCCTTCAGAGTGGAGAATTCATAGTAGCCTTCAATATGCAACTCCATCAAACATTGGGATCCGGTGCTTCAAATATGCAAACATATGGTTTCATCTATGCTTGCTGTGTTCAAAGCGAGGCCGATGTGCTGGTAGGAAAAACTTGCATGCGGATTGTGTAGGAGAGTGCTCATATGAAGCAGTCTTAATGTTCAATGAAGTCAAAGAGTGCTTCAAGTATTGACCAACAATTCATTTTGTCTCTTTGGATAAAAATACATTGCAAGGTGTGCTTCATTTTTCTATCTTCATATGTGGAGAAACAAGTTACCATCAAACATGCATCTCACAGCTTTGACATCCAACAACTTTGTAGATCGATTTGTAGAGGTTGGGTGATGCTTCTCAAGCCTCTGGGGTCTATGCAGTGCTTGAAAAATGGGTAGATCGCAGCATTCATTCTTCACAATGGAGAAACCGTATTCCTTTACGCAACTCCAAGCCATCCAACGGACAAGCAGCGAAGTTAACGGTTGACTTCACTGCTGGTCCGTTGGATGGCTTGAACGTACATGTTTTTTAAGCTCAGGCCTCCACCACAGCCTTCAAGGTACTAGTGTTCCCATGGTATCATAAGTGTGTATTTATGGGAGTAGGAGACCATTTTGATCGGAGGATCAAAGGTCGAAGAGATACCATTTGTGGTCGAAGAGATGGAAATAGAGCTTAAGGAATCTAGTAGCAGGAATGTATATGTTCCATGCATGAGAACCGTAACCCTAATTTCGTAGTTCTCAAGAGATTGCTCACAAAGGAGTTCTCAGTTGGAAAAACCTTCTATGAAATCCACACAACAGGCATAGGTAGCACGTGCAAAGACAAGCGTGAAGGGGAAACTATATTTTGCAAGATTGTAAACTCCATGCATACACCAAAAATAACTCGATTGAGAGTGCGTAAGTCATGACAACAAATGTGACTGAACCTCTATTCCATCATTTGTGTCGTAATAGACAGTGTGCTCATCTCCATTTTGTTCAATGATGAGCTTTTGAGAATTTTCTTCACGTACTAGATAGCAGGAGGTCTCATGTAGAGAGCGTAGGGATATCCAATGCTGGAAGGAGCAAAGAACAGGGTGTGAGCCGTTACACTCCACATATGCAGGAAAAGGGAAATGACACACATGGAAGAATGGTCAGTAGAGAAATGAAATTAGACTCAATGAATAGAGGACAAGAGACAAACGCAAGTGTAATGGGTAGGATAGCTTGCATGGATTTCAATCAGTGCGCACTGTGCATGAATCTCCAGGAAGATGGAAGAGGGCTGTTATGGTAGGAATCTAATTGGAATCGTTGAGGGACAAAGGATATTACGTGCAGGTGGAAGCATGCAATAAAAAATCGCAGAGATCATCCGTGTTATCATGGCAGTGAACATGTGAGAGAAAAGAGGGTAGGAGATGGAAGACAGCCTCGGAGCAAGACCGAGAGAGTAGCAAAAAATTTAAGGGAATATGACAGATCGCTTAAGTCTCCATGTAGACAACCATTATAGCAGACTAGCAAGATAAGGCAAAGATGGAAGAATAAAAAATGTACCAAGCATAGTAATTTCATAGAGAAATTAATGCAAGTATGGGCACAGGCAACAGGCTCATTAGAGCTCCGATACCATGGTAAAAGGTGCCACATTGGGAACATAAGAAATAATTCATGAAGACAAAAAAAATAGGCATGAACACACACATTATCTCATTAATAATGTACATATTTATAGAATGAGATGATCATTGGGTTTAAATTCCCAAGTGGTCTTTTGGACTCTCGGGTGACTCTTAGTCTTCCCTTAATGACTATTGATCTACTTTGCACGTGAATGCTGCACAATAATCCTAACACCAAGGATTAGGCTCCAACAATGATGTTGATTTTTCTTTGCGTTCATTCAAAGTTGTGGACATGGTTTTTAAGTGTAAGTTTGAAAAAAAAATGAAAAAGAATTATCAAATGAACTCAAAAACCCATAAATTATATGCCAGTGGATAGATGATTCATTGACGAATTCATCGGTACGAAGTACACCACCTAAGGTTCATCCCAGGACAGGGTTTAGGCCTAGCAAAGAGGCCAGTAAAATAAAATTTGTAGAAAAGGGGGCTAGAAGAATGTTTTTAAAGCCCTTGATCGAGCTATTAACTCGATTGAGGTTTTAAGCGCATTTTTAAATACCTAGATCGAGGGTTTATGTTTGGTTAATCCAGAAGCTTGCTCGAGCTTTTAAAAACTTTGATTATAAGAGATTTGGGGTGCCCATTCTAACTATTTGGGTTCCCTTGTAAATTAATAAATTTGTGAATATTTATTATATTTAAAATCTTCATGGAATTGAGCTCTTCCAATTAATACATTTGTTATATTTATATCAATTAAATTTGATATTTTTCAATTCTAAAACAAGGTGAATATATATGTAAAATATTCTTCCAACCAAACTAGATAGACTATCCGGAGTATTGTTTATATATAATGAAGAGTAATTAATTTATAATCAAATAATTAACATATATAATGAAGAAGATACAATTTACATTAAATTAAAATCAAACAAAGAATTATAAGATAATCAAATTTAGTAAAATATAATTTCAGGAAGAAGAATGATACATGTGGGTACTAGTAAATACCTTGAAGAGGAATCAGGTAAAGGCAGCAGGGTTGCCACTTTCTCTAGATTTTATACGTGTAGATATGGGTCGTAGAGTAATTGGTGTTATAGATGTGACTGAAATCATGACAAATGGGGATAAGGGTCCTTTGGTTCTTAGTTCTTAATCACAAGCAAGGATTAAGAACCAAAGGACCCTTCTTCGCATTTTTCATGAATTCAGTCACATCTATAAACAATAATTACTATGATATTACATCTATAAACCCTCTCTACTAGTCCTTGGTTGAGCTTCTATGCAACAGATGCGATGAAATAAGTTGCAATCATCGAGCTTCTATGCAACAAACGCAGTGAAATAAACTGTGGTTTGTTGTTGTTTTATTTTTATAACTATTGCAGGAGATCAATCAATCTTTCAAGCTCAATCGAGCTTCTAAATTCCACAAGCGAGAAATATCACACAACTTAAAAAAATAAATAAATTATTAGACAATCCCCAGATGGGGTGACCAGGGGATAATGAGGAAGGTTACGTGGAGGGTGGTGGGGACGGCCATATGGTGGCGCATACTTCCACACCAAATTATCCCTCATGTGATATTAAATTTTATTCATTGGCTCCATTTAAAGTTGGATTGACGCAACCTCATCTATTGAAAGCTATGGCTCCTTCACACGCTCTTTCGTTCCATTTTGTGGCAGATGCAGTTAATTATCTACCTGGTAGACATGACAATACTTAGTACAAGTTGGGATCCATGGTAGGTGATCATCAAGACTTTCTCTTTTGATGTGATCGTGCACTTATGGTTTGGGAACAATGACTTCTTTGGCCATTCTGGCCAACAACCAAATTTAAGTATTTGTTTCCCTTGGGATCTTTATATTCCATCGACAACTGATGGTGTTAATTTCCACTTGATTCGATCTTGAGGCATGATTAAGCCTAGGATTAGGGGTAGATCTCGTCACAATTGTGGTGGTCGTGTTCATGGTCTACATGCTTCTGATTCTCCCACTGTTGTAAGGTTGTCTCAAGATCAGTCTTCCTCAATGGACATGGATGATAACAATGAGGTTGTTTCTTCTCATGGTATGGAGACAACGTCAGGAAATTGGAGGTGCCTCATCGAATGGTTTGATGAATGTGACCGATCCTTGGGTTTTGGGGAAAACATGATGCCCCTCCTCTCGTCTCCAGAAATCAAGCCCCATTCTTGTGCAGATCCTTCTCAGACTCACTGGGAACCTACTGCTGCACCTCCATCACTAGATTATGCTGCGTTTACAATAATGGTTCCCACCCTATGTGATATGGTTTTTGAAAATTGTCATAATATGGAGGACTTATGCTTCATGTTGGAACTCTTCGACAGAAACTTCTCCATTATCATCTCACTTCTCTCTGGCCAAAGACCTAGTTCTCCTAGGATGTAAATTGTGAACTATAACACCATAATTCTGCAGGACGCCACTCCTATCGGCACCCACCATGATGACTAGGCCTAGGTGGATGACAATCAGTTTGCATATTAAATTCCGTGTCTCTGATTTTTGAGTTTATGTTTTTCATATTTTACAGTTCAGTTGTGTATTGGGAAATTAGTCTTTTTCAGCTAACCATAAGGGTCAGTTTTGTAAGCTTTTATGCTAAATGTAAACTCTTGGGTAGTGAGGATATGTTTGGTTATCATGGCATCTTGTATTATTCCCTCTTAAATATGGCCACTAGCATCTGCTATAGCTATGCATTTCCTTTAATTATCATATAATATAATGTTCTCTTACTTACACAAAAAAATTATTAGGCAAAAACACTCGAGTGAGATTTTAAAGCCCGATCGAGGGTTAATAAAACCCTCGATTGAGCTATCGATCTCAATCAAGAGCTTTATTAACTCTTGATCGAGCATTTTAAAATAACCCAATTTATCATTTCGTTAAGCCCTTAATCGAGCTTTTTATAGCTCGATCTAGGGCTTGTCAAAAGCTGATCGAGCTCATTTTTTACCATACTTGTGCCCTCCACTTGCCAAAAAGCGTTATCCATCTTCATGGGAACACCCTTATAATTACTATAATAATAATAAAATTTATTTATTTATTTTTGTCAAAATTTAATACATGTAATAACAATGTATAAACATTTTCATCTAATTTTCATGATGTAATAAGAAATCAATAAATTATTACTTCAAAAAAAAATATATTTTTATAAATAGAAATCGATTCTAAAATAATTTAATAAATATAAATCAAATAACACCTTGGGGTATAGACTAGTTGGTGATAGGGTGCACCGTTAAAGCACTCCTTGTGACGTTCCGAGTTCAAACCTTGATTAGTCATGTGTGTCGTGTGTGGGACAACATCCTGGGGGTATAGTGGTAGTAGGAAGAATCATCCTTGTGTGATGTGAGTATGAGTGCGACCCCAATTATCAATTCCCCCAATTACAAAAAGAATTAAAATAATTTGAAAACAAAAAACATTATCTTTTTTTCACAGTAATGATTACAATTTGAATTGATAAAAAAGTTATGGCCAAAACGTACAACAACGTTCTACAAAAAGCAATTGATTCTTAGAATACATGGTTAATCCACAAATAAGAATACACCTATATAATGTTGTAGCTTGTCAATTTCATTCTTGTTTTTCAATCTGAGATATTAATAATATTATCTGACATAACATGCCATACTAATTTTCTTGTCCAAGATCAAGACGAGTATGCAATTACAAGTTTACATTTCCTTTTGGATTTCTTAATGGCCATTTGGATCCAAACTCCTCAATTGTTCTAGGGCACATTGCTTGGATTGCAAATGGAAGCCACTTCTTCTTCTTCCTCCACAAGGAAAACCTAAAACTCTTGGAGTGGTTATTGAGTTTCCTATCGGAGCCTTGATTTCTTCCTATATAACATGTTCTATCTTCTACTTGGGTCTATATTCCCTTTATTTGCAAATATATATGGGGATAATATATACCATATGAATATGTGGGGCTTCAAGTAGTGTTTTTAGAGTCCTTGTCTCCTGGCTTGATTCCAAAGTGGGTTTTTCTACAAAATTTTCAATTTCTATCAACTAATGTTTCGACTTAGCATTCTTCCACCATGTTATAGGCTTTTGATTTTATTTTTGTTTGGAAAGGATCCTTCATTCTTCACTTTGGGTACAAATTTTCATTTAGGGTAAGAGGATATCATGTGCCCAACCTCAAAACAAGTTCTACACAAAAAATTAACATGCTGATAGTCTAGTTTACGTTTCCATATATATTTTTTCCATCCAACCAAAACTCTTCAAAGAGGCCCTTAGAGAGATCCATTTCAATTACAATTCTCACAAATGTCACGCATTTCCTTTCTATCATTTCAAGGATGCAATAGTGAAATTTTCCAATGCCATTTTCAATGTCAAACAATCTCTCTATAGGCCAAAATTGCAGGGGGAAGGCTGGGGAACCTTACCCATAGCTGGACCAAGGATAAATAATAAATAGAAGGATTAAAAATTGGATAACAAGGCTTCATGCAAAGGCTAGCAAAGTTCCAAAACCAAGGCCCTGATTGGAAAATAGTGTCCCTATCAAGAACGACATCAAATTCTATAATCAAGAATCCCTCATTCACATGGATAAACATAAGCATCTTCCAATAAAAAGGGCTTCTAACGATGAGAAACCAAACTATGAAAATCCACCGAATGCGACCACAAGCCAGTTAATCATGCACTTGGTAGAAATCATGTTAACATTAAACTTCCTTAAATTAGTGGGAATAATGACCATCAAGAACTCTCTGAAGTCCATGACGGATCCCATTAATCATTCCGATAAGAGAGGTATCTATTTGATTCCTTGCTCTTGTGGTAGACCCTACATTGGTGAAACCGGTCATTCCATTAATACTAGGTTCCATGAACACGCTGGCGATATCAAGCATAATCGCTCACGTACCTCTGCTCTTGCTGTGCATTCATACAAGACTAAACATCACATTTGTATTGAAGATGCCAAAACTTTTGCCATCGAGGATCACTTCTTCAATAGAAAGTTTAAAGAGACCATTGAAATTGAGAAGCGCTCCAACAAGCTTAATAAGGACGATGGCTAGAAGATTAGTAAAAATTGGACACCGATATTAATAACCTTGAAGACAACCAAGTAAACATTGAATTGGTTTTTCTTTGTCTTCCCCTAGCTCTATTTTTCCTCTTTCCTTTTTTTTCTTCCCACCCTGAGTGTTCCTCTTCTTACTTTTTACTTTTATATTTTCTTTGATTTTATTTTTTTCTCCTTATTTTCTTATAAATCTTTTCTTCTTTATTATTATTATTTTTATTATGATTCTTGATTATATATATATATTTTTTACGGTTAGATATCTCCTTTTAAATTTTCCTTTTATCCTTAATCTTTAATCATTTTATCTTTAATCTTTTTTATCCTTAATTTTCCTTTTCTTTAATATTCATTTTAAGGTTACTTCTTTTTCTTCTTTAATTAATTTTAATATTTTATTAGTATTATTGTTTTACTTTATTATTTATTATTTTAGGATAGAGAACCCTATTTCTTGAATTAATTCTTTTTACTCATTTATTTATTTCTTTCATTGTTTTATTTCATTATAAAATTTCATTTTAGTACTGTACTTTAATCCCTAGTTTTATAATTATTTATTATCATTATTTTTATAATGATTTTATTCATTTATTATATTTTATTTTCCATTTCACCCATTTGATCCTTAGTTTCCATATTTTTTCATTTACCCTATTTTTTAATTTCATTATTTTTAGGGTTTCATCTCCCTTAATTTGATAATTGAATCATTCCTTTTTCTCTATTTAAGACTAACTTGTAAAATCAAAACTCCCTCATCTTCTTTTCTCTTTCCTGATGATAGACCGCACTGGCTTGGTTCGAAACGTCGATTAAAAAATTTATGGTGATGTTAACACCCAAAAAGTGCTCATTAGCTCATTTCCTTATTCACATGACCCGTTTGTCCACTTTTCCTACCAATTTAGCCTCTAAAACCCCCCAAAACCCTCAAAGGCCACCAAAAAGGCCAAAATCCATCTTTTTCTCAAAATATTTATTTTTTCTTAAAAAAAATACAAAAACCCTCCAAAGGGGTCCAAAATTCCCAAAAATCAATTAAAAGGGAATTAAAAAAAAAAATATTCAAAAAAGGAAAAAAGAGGGAAAAAGAGGAAAATAAAACCTAAACCATTTTCACCAATACCATTGGTTTCCTTAAACCATGGTTGTATTGTCCATCACCCAAAAGCTATAAAAAGGTGATAGAGGCTCCTCACTATTCATCCAAATTCATCATATCCTTATGCTGCCAATTTCATTCCTGAGATCTTGAGCCACCATTTGAGCTTAGATCCATCTTTGGAGTTCCCCTTTTGGCCAATCCCTCACTTGCATTTGGAGAAGAGAAAGATCATTGGAGCATTGGAGCACCTCACCCTTGCAGTTGCTCAAGCTCAACCAACCTCACCATTGAGGTAATCTCTTATTTGTAAAGCTATTTTTTTTTCATAAACAAAATTTGTTTTACATGGATCATTCGAGTTTTTACTGTTTACTGTAGATTTAATATGCACATGTTAGATTAATATTTGTTTTTTACATCAATGTTTACTGCTTTAATTGAGACTGCTACTACGAAGTCAGTAGGTGCACATTTGCACATGCTTGGGTGAAAACCCAAGCAACAGTTTTTGGCTACTCCACTTAGGATACAAAAACATAAACAATTGCATCCACATGCAACAAAACATAAAAACAATGACATATGTGCATCCACGTGCATACACGGCTATATCATCCAAAAATGCATCCATGTGCATAAATATATATATCATATAGTCATAATGTCAAGAGTGCTCTCAACACCTGAATATACAAAAAATACATCAGTCGTACACAATACATATCACAAAAACATCCCCATATGCTCATCAGCATTTGGGGGCACGTAATGAACAGCCTAGTCCTCGTCATCACGGCTTGCCTCCTCCTTGGGATCCTCCTCCTCTGGATCATACTGGTCCCTAGCCCTCCTCTCCACTGCCAACACAGCAATCCGCCTCAAAATCGATCTCCACTCTCGTGGAGCATTAAAACATAGGTCTAACACCTCCCAGTCCATCTCCCTTCAGCCATCATCTACCACACCATCCAATAGACAATCGATGGTAGCTCGTACCCCCTCTACCACCACATCATCATCACCCCGATGGCATACGACTCCTCGCGCAGGTGGTGGGGGTGCCACCACCACATGACCTCTGTGGACCTGAAGCCCCAGTGGAGGCCTTGGACCCACATCCGCAATAACCAACAATCAAGGATGTCAGCATCATAAAACACCTATAGCTATCATCAATACAAACATGATATGCTAAAAGAGAAAACAACAACAAATACGTACCATCTGTCCCCCAGGCCTATCCTAGAGCTCGCGACATCTCAATATCCCCCCGGTAATCCATAGTCCGGTACGGATAATCATCGAATAGAACCGACATCTGCTCCCACTGCTCGTACATCTCTACAGTGAAGAAATGTCCAACTTCCCTACCACCACTGCGGCACATCATCCCTCCCCACCACACCATCCACGGCTCACTCATCTCACCATCCCGGACCAGCACACGGGGCCGCAATGTAGGCACCCGCTAAAAAAAGAAACAACACAAAAATGAGGCATAGCTAAACTCTCCCCCTACTGACTCACCTTGTTCATCTCACGTTGAACATAGGAAACGAACATCTGCCCCTAAGCATATTATGTCCCAGTCATAAACCAATAACATCTTCCCCCCCGAAAATTGATGGGGCGCCTATGCTCCAAGTACTCGTAGTTGTTAGTTTTTCCGAATTTACTTCAATCTGATCTAGGATCTTATTTGAGAGAACAACATGTACAGCATATCTACAGCATATCAATCATGGACACAATAATGCAAGCACACAAGAGACACAGAGTTTACTTGGGGAAAACCATAAAGGTGAAAAACCCCAATAACTTCCTCAGAGATAGATAGAGCAATGATACAACCCAAGCATAGGAGATAGACATCTCCTAGCAACAACTTCTCCTCCTCCACAAGTGCGCCACTTTCTGAATGAGAGAAGTGTGTGTAATGAGTGATCAAATAGAGATCTCCCAATCTCTATTTATACTTGTCCTGTCCTACCCAATAAACTAATGGGGCCGACTTGTCTAGCTTAGCTAGCTTAGCTTGATAACCCATGGTTAACTTAATTCGAGCCGACCCCACACTTGGTGGTCTAATAACCCTTTTACCCACATGACTCATAGAGGGCCGACCCCATCAAGGTGGTCTAATAATCCATCAAGTATAAGTTACGACACTTACAATATAAATGACGACACTTCTGTATAGAGGAATAATAACATCTCTATAGGAATACAAACACTTTTGTATAGAGGAATAATAACATCTCTATAGGAATAGAATATACATGGGCGAAATACATTCCAAAGTTACATATACATCAACACTCCCTCTTAACTAGGAAGGTATTTCTTGACACATATCTGCTAGCACAAGTCTTCTTCTCTGGATCATCATCAGTGAATCATCGTCCTCGAATCATCGTCATCATCACTGCTGCTGCTATCTCAATCAATATTTGAATCCACTCGTCATAGGAAGTTCTATAGAGACAGTTCTTTTTCATACGGGATGTAGGCCCACCACCTGCAGGTCTTCATCATCACTAGCCATACTGTGGAATCCTCAGGACTTATTACGTGCGTCACAAAACATTGCAAGAGCATCCAGGCTGTTACGAGCACACAACTCTACCTATCGGATCTCCCATGGACATATTATATGTGACTGTCACAAAACCTTAAAAGATTCTCTTGACTAGCAAGAACCCTAAAGAGCATCTGAGGCCTTTTTCATCCTGTCCAGATCTCCAGGACTTATTACATGTGACCTCCACCACAAAACCTTAAAAGAGTGTCCTGCCAAGCAAGAACCCTAAAGAGCATCTGAGGCTTTTTTCATCCTGTCCAGATCTCCAGGATTTATTACATGTGGTCATGGAAAAACCTCGAAAGAGCATCCCAGGACTGATTACGAGCACACAGCTCAACCTATTGGATCTCCCAGGGCCGAATTATATGCCATAGGACAAAACCTCGAAAGATCATCTACCAGATATCACAGGGCCAAATTATATGCCATAGGCAAAACCTCGAAAGACTATTTGCAGATCTCCCAGGGCCAAATTATATGTCCTCCCAAAGCAACACCTCGAAAGAGCATTTGCTAGATATCCTAGGGCCAGATTACATGCCATAGGAAAAACCTCGAAAGACTATCTGCAAACCTCCCAGGGCACAAATTATATGCTTATCTGCACAACCTGTTCCACGGCCACAAAGTATCAACCTGATACTCACCATACATCATCCTGATGTACACATGATCATCCTGATCATCATCACTGCATCGTCCTGATGCATGTCATCTGGAGCAACATCCTGAAGCTCGTCATCCATGATCATCCTGATCATACAATGCATCCACCTAATGCATACACAGTATCTGCCTGATACATATCATCATACATGATCTACCTGATCATACAATATATCCACTTAATACATCTACAGATACATACACATGATCCAACTGATCATATCCAGCATACAACATGATGCATACATACATATACATATAAATGATCCAACTGATCATATCCAGCATCTAACATGATGCGCACATACATATACATATACATGATCCAACTGATCATATCCAACATCCAACATGATGTGTACATACATATGCATATAAATGATCCAACTGATCATATCCAGCATCCAACATGATGCGTTCATACATATACATATAAATGATCCATATGATGCATATACATACAGAGTAGTAACTGGAGCATCGTCCTGATGCTCATCATCCAACGCTTATATCCATAGCCATTGAAGGACCCTCCTCTCACCATGCTCAGAATGGCTTCAGCAAATGTATCCATCACTTCTTCCTCGAAGTGTCATTGATCTGAAGGACACCAAGCCTCTCTCTGAAGTATTCAAACTTCACTCTGGCTAGTGGTTTCGTCAGCACATCTGCAATCTGCTCGTCCATCGCAACATACAGGAGCTTCACTGCTCCTCTCTACACCATATCCCTAATATAGTGATATTTGATCTCAATGTGCTTCGACCTGTCGTGGAACACCGGGTTCTCAAACAGCTTCACACAACTTTGGTTATCACAAAAGATACCAGTAGCCTCTAACGGGAGATCAAATAACTCAGACAGTAGCTTCCGGAGCCATACTACCTCGCAACTAGCCGAACAAGCTGCAACATACTCTACTTCGGCTGTACTCAGTGCTACGCAAGACTGCTTCCTGCTAAACCAAGAGATCACACCTGATCCCATACTGAAGTAGCACCCAGATGTGCTCTTCCTATCTGCAACACTGCCCAATCTCAATCAACATAACCCTACAGGTTAATCTTTTGATTTACATCACACTTGAGCCCATAATCAATTGTACCCTTCAGGTACCTCAGAATATGCTTTACAGCAATCAGGTGAACACCTCTGGGATCCGTTAGGAACTGGCTCAATGTGTTCACCGCAAAGCAAATATCTGGTCTCGTGTTCGTCAGGTACATCAAGGACCCAATCATCTGACGAAACACTGTGACATCAACCGGATCAGATGAAGCATCACACATAAGCTTCGGGTTCGATGCCATAGGTTTGGCCATGGCCTTGCAGTCCATCATCCCGAACCTCTTCAGGATCTCCACTGCATACTTCCCTTGTCCAAGGAAGATTCCATCTGTACTCTGCCACACCTCCATGCCTAGAAAATAGTGCATCATCCCCAAGTCCTTCATCTCGAACTTGGAAGATAGCTTCCACTGCGTGTCGGCAATCAATCTATCCTCACCTGTAACAAACAGGTTATTCGCATACAAAAGTAGTATCACTGGATTGCCTTCCTCAACCTTGTAGTAAAGGTTGGAATCCACTTTACTCTTGGTAAAGCCCAAACTAGATAGAAAGCTATCTATCCTACCATACCAAGTTCTGCACATATATGACTTCCCGTCATGTGTCTCAAAAACAAGTGGCTGCTCCACATACACTTCCTCTTCGACTACACCATTCAAGAAAGATGTCTTGACATCCATCTGGTGTATCTTCCATTTCATCACTGCAGCCAGAGCAAGTACTGATCTGATGGAAGTGTGCCTGGATATAGGTGTAGAAGTCTCTTCATACTCAATCCCTTTTTCTAGGAGAAGCCACGAGCTACAAACCTCGTTATGTATTTCTCCATGCTACCATCTGTAGCATGCTTGATCTTATAGATCCATTTGGAAGTCACAGCAGAATTCCCTTTAGGTCTTCGGACTGCATCCCAAACATCATTCTTCATGATCGACTGATCATGGCATTCTTCCATTACTTCATCCCAGATCCTGGGAACTTCAATATCTTCAATATCTTCAATAGATATCTTTGTTGCTGGAACAAATGTTGTAGTCCTTATTTTGTAGGTGAAGGTATACGATCTTTCCTACAAAACAAGTTAAATTGCATGATTAGAAACATCTCATAGTTTTTAGAACAAATTCTTACACATAAAGAAATATGTCATACAGTCATGCAATTATTTTAGCCAATGCTTCAATACAACATTCATCCATATCCTGTAACTTTCTAGATGCTTTCCAATCTCTACTAGAACATTGTTAAGAGTTTGCACTACTCCCAATATGTTAGCAAAGAGGTTTCATTCTAGATAAGTAGCAATGGAATGTTGTACAGTGCCATAGGCCACTTACCCATTACATGCATAATAGTAGTATGCTGTTCATTAATGCAATTATTCTAATATGCCAAAAATACACATCCTAATTCTAGGAACATCAGTATATACATTATTGAACAGTATTATTTAATCAATCAAATATGCAAGAAATGATAATTCAAATACTTATCTTTGTTTGGTTGTTGGGTGGACTCCCTCTGAATCTTTGCAACTCCATTCTGATGTGGATTGTGAGAAGTGGTCGACTCCCTCTGAATATCTGCATCCTTGCAGAAACTACTGGAGTGTGCTCCCTCTTGATCTTTGCTTCCTGGATCACCTGTTGTTGAACTTATATCCATCCTCGATCACTATGCATGCTTACAAGTATCATTATTGTGATATCCTCGAGATCTCATACATAATCATACATTTATTAGTATATTCTCAATACTATCAAAACACAATAATCTTAAGCATGTATAGTCATGATCATTTCAAATAGAAACAATAAGCATTAGTATTCAAGGACTCTTATGGTTAGTCATATCATAAATTAAAGTAAGAAACATAATATGCCTAAACCCGTGATTACTCAAACCTATACTTTCATGACTCTTTTGGTTAGTCATATCATCAATTAAGGTAAGAAACATAATATGCATACACCCATGATTATTCAAACCTATGAATAATCATTATCAATCATGCCATGTATACTTATATAAGAGATCCTATCACAAGGTAGGATTCTAACTTGATATAGGAAAAACATACCTGGATTAGTATGTTAGCTAGTTATGTCTAGCATACCCACATGATGTCTTCTTGTTCTCTTCAATGACTTGTGCTAGTAACCTGGATAAGTCATACCTGTCGAGATTGCTTGTAATCTTCTTATGTAAGGCCTTAGCCTTATCTCCCTTTTAAACAAGAACTTCTTCACTTATGCAGGTGACCAATCCATTCTCTTCTAGGATTAACCCAATCCACTTGATTTGCAGGAACTAGATCTGGAGATGGATTAGGGTTTGTCAGAGAAACCCTAAAAATTCAAAATTCTGAAAGGATAGAAAGATGCACCTTGATGAGCTGATCAAGCCGGTATACTCAGAATTTGAAAACTGCAAAGTTTCACCCCTCAAATTTGCCTTTGAAACTTTCGGATTCATTGGACATGACCCCGAACTAGGGTTTGATAAATCCCACCCTTCTGCCCAATCAAAAGGTTTGATACAAAGCTCTAAGATTCTATTTTTCTGAGGAGCTTCCAGCCGTGGTCACAGATTTCAAAAATTCCCATTTTTTTAGAAGCCCTAATTTTCCACTTTTCCGATCAAAGTCCCGAACTAGGGTTTGATCAAGCCCGGTCTTCTGCCCAACCAAAAAATCTGATCTTGGTCTCTAAATTTCTATTTTGATGAGTAGCATTCAGCCGTGGTCTCTGATTACAAAAATTCCAACTTTCTCTGAAACCCTAATTCTCGGAGCCATGAATGAGGGTGCTCAAAATCCAATTCTGTTTTGACAGAAATATGCACCTGATTGTTTCTGGTGTAACTCCGAAATTACAAATCCATAGGGTCTAAAACTTCTACTTGTGGTAGCCCGACTTGTCATCTTTCCAACCCCATAGGTTTGACCTCAATTGGATTCTTTGAGAGAGAGTTATTCCAAGTGTCACAATGTGACTTGTTTATGGGATAAAACAGGAGAGCGAACTTGTACAGAGTGCCACGTGTCACTAGTTCACTTTCGGCCTATGAAATTAAAGTCCGTGCCGTACCTGTCACTTTTTACTAAATTTCATTTGGAGCTTCCTAGCCCAAGTTATGATCTTTTTTCCTAGGTCACCTGTTTATGACTCAGATCTGGAAGAGGCAGAAACCCTAGATTGCATAGATCATAAAACACAAAGTACAACGAATTAGAAGTTTTCCTTTGGACACAAGGTACATGGGGATCTGATATTCGACCTGTAAAAGTTTCAGAATCGAAACATTCGCCAAAATGGATTTATAGCGAAAGTTCTATGATGAATGGATTTATCTATATCAAGCCCTAGCATCGCAAGTACAACAAGTGTCATACATGCCATACCATGCCTTCTTTCAGGCTAGCTCTGATAAAATGTTAATTTTTCAGAATTTACTTCAATCTGATCTAGGATCTTAACTGAGAGAACAACATGGATAGCATATCTACAACATATCAATCATGGACACAATAATGCAAGCACACAAGAGACACAGAGTTTACTTGGGGAAAACCATAAAGGTGAAAAACCCCAATAACTTCCTCAGAGATAGATAGAGCAATGATAAAACCCAAGCATAGGAGATAGACATCTCCTAGCAACAACTTCTCCTCCTCCACAAGCGTGCCACTTTCCGAATGAGAGAAGTGTGTGTAATGAGTGATCAAATAGAGATCTCCCGATCTCTATTTATACTTGTCCTGTCCTTCCCAATAAACTAATGGGGCCGACTTGTATAGCTTAGCCTAATAACCCATGGTTAACTTAATCCGGGCCGACCCCACACTTGGTGGTCTAATAACCCTTTTACCTACATGACTCATACAGGGCCGAACCCATCAAGGTGGTCTAATAACCCATCAAGTATAAGTTACGACACTTACAATATAAATGATGACACTTCCGTATAGAGGAATAATAACATCTCTATAGGAATATAAACACTTCCGTATAGAGGAATAATAACATCTCTATAGGAATAGAATATGCATGGGTGAAATACATTCCAAAGTTACATATACATAAACAATAGTATGCATGCCGCGATTACTCGCATCGTTGGATCCCGCAGATCATAAACTAACAATGCACTAGCATGCACACGAGACCCCGGTCGGAAAAATCTCTCCAGTAGATCCTCTATAGAAACATCCCCCGGTATCCTGGGATGAGTGTCCCCTATCACACCTAAGCAGGGCAATCCAGTCAGAAATTAAATGTCTGTCAAGGTGAGATCCAATCTCTCACCTTGAACCATGAAGGCCTGAATGGTCGGGTCCCAGAACCTGATCAACTTGTTCAGCAAAACGTTTGTTGAACGCATAAGGGGAATCTGGGAAAACTTTAGCAGTCCGCCAAAAGCCAAAGCAGCCTGTGCATGATGGTTCTCACGGATGATCTGCATCAAAGCATTTGGCATCTCCCTCTCCCTCCACGAAGCCCTCGGCAGCTTAAGCATCCTGCCAATTACACAAGAAAATTTTGAATTAGAAACATGCCACAAAAATTCCCCCATCAACGATCTAGATCGCGGCTGTGGGGCTGACAGTTGCGATCTGAGATCGCGACTGTGGAAGCCATAGTCGTGATCGACATCGCGACTGTGGAGCCCACAGTCGCGACTGCAGAGCCCATAGTCACGATCCACATCACGACTGTAGAGACCACAACTGCGATCCAGATCGCACAAAAAGCCTCATAAGTCGCGATTTCTCTCATTGGTCACCCAACATGACCAATGCACTGCCCCCAAGTCTCCAATTCCCCCCTGAAAGTAAATAAAGTTAAAGCGTAAGGCCAATAGACTTACTTGAAACTCATGGAATGAAAGTCCAACGGTTGGTTCTCCCGCAAATGATGAAATTGCTCTAGCCAACTCAAAATCTCCTGTCAAACTCAACAGTGCATATGACACATGTCACTATGGTTCCACTTGCTATTTATAGACATTTGACCCATTTTCAGTCAACCATTACGGATCCATACGATGTCCGTTTTCCAAACCATTAGTACCATTGGATTCAACGCACCGAGAACTTCATGGTGGTCTAGTCAGTTTCCCGATTTCACCAGTTCGTTTTTTGGGCATTTTTTTACATGCCCCTTGTCGCCTCGATTTGCGTGCCACATCGACTGTTGTCCATTTTTTACAAATTTCATATTGTCGGATTCATTTTTTCACGGTCGTGATGACGCTTGAGATCATTTCTCGCTCTCACCACCAGATTTTTTGGGCATCTTTTCACATGCCCGTCGTCGCCTTGGTTTGCATGCCACTTCGGCCATTGTTTGTTTTTGACGAATTTTATATCACTAGATTCAGTTTTTTACGCTCATGATGATGCTTGAGATCATTTCTCGCTCTCACCAGAAACCTTTTTTGACATTGTGTCCTCACACCTTATCACCTCGATTTGCGTGCCACATCGACAATTGTTGGATTTTACAAAATTTGTGCATCACAACTTATACACGATCCCTTCACTCCATCCATACTGTAATTATGGCGTTGTTTTTCTATCGTTCATCAACCCGTAAGGAGGCCCCATCAGTGTTCCCCATCTATCATTGTGCTTCATCCCCATACTTGTCCCTTGATTGAACACTTCCTCCTTGCCTCACCAATACTTTTGGTTGGTATAATTTTATCCCTCTTTCGGGCCGATCAATTCCTTTACAAAAAAGGCACTTAGGGAGTTTCTGTTAAGCTCTTTTCTGACTCCTAAAACAATGAAAAGATCACCGAGCAATCTTGCTTCCTTTCATGCTCGTTAAATGTATTTGAAAGGGTGTCTACCTGGTATAAGTTTACCCCTTTTTCGGACCTTGTAGACTAATTACGAAAAAGGAATACTCTAGTCACATTGGCTAGAAGAGTTCTCCATTGCATCCTTTTATGCTTTTTCAGGCCTTGGAGACTAACACACGAAAAGAACACCCTTGGAGTCTACTTATCGCTTTCAGACTCTCTAAAACTGAAAGTAACCATGAGCATGAACTGTCCTGGGCTCCTACAAATCCACACGACAATACCACTTTTGAGTACACTTTTATCCCTTATTTGAGGTCCTTAAACCATGAAGAAGGCACCAACGGTGCCTCTCAGCGCCACAGCAAAGCATATATAATCACACTATTATAGCAGCTTCCCCAATTTGGTCGACTTTGTTCAGAGTGTACTACGATATGCCACCTTGAGAGTTTCCCGATACCATACATCAGTTTGCCCTCCTCAACCACTCCCATTGCAGTACATACCCCTAATCCCTTAAGCTATGATCCCCATACCTAAAGTCAGTTTCATACACTTCCAGGTCATCTATGTCATCATGCTCTAAACTTAGGAAGTTTTGAGTCCCCCCCACTCTATCACCCCAATTATTCCCCATCCCCACAGTATGTCAGTACCACTATCAGTACCATCACCTCTTGGTTGTACACCCCACGCTCCTATTAAGGAAGCATCATTGCCTTGATAGTTGCAGGTCTCCCTCTGTCGACGCCAACCAATCTATTCTAGAGGATAGACCCAGAGGTTCCTGTGCCTTGGAATCATCACCATTAGTGGTTAGTGCCTACAGATCATTTTGAAAGGAGTCCTTAGTGCCTCTCCAAATGATTGTTTCTCACATGCTCGACGTCAACACCTTGATCACATCGTTGAGATTCGTACAGGGTATCGGTCCTTTTAGTTATTCGTCGAAGATCCTGGATGTCACTGAACTCCAGCACATTGGTGAGTCTACTTTCAGAACAACTAGTTACATGTTCATATGGATATCCAGGCTGTGCTTGGCGATAGTATTCAGAAGTACCCTAGTTTTATACTCCCTCGAGTATACAGTTCCTTATACTCTTTAGATGTTGACTCACAGTTATTGAGTCCCTACAGTTGTTGGAAACCTTCAGATCCAGCAGTTCATTAACCATTCTGACACCTCATTCAGAACGGTTGTTGCTCTTTTCCGGTGTATCGGTTCTTCAGATCTGTCATGGTATGACCATGAGTATGTCCTAGCATTGTGTCCCCTTTGGACCATTATGATGTACACAACAGGTTTATATGTATTGTTCAGGTCCCCTTTTTTTGGCCTCGTTGTTATTTATATATCTTGATATGAGCATGGGTATGCCCGCCTCGTCCATTATCAAAGATTATTCCTCATTCATTTTGAGGCCATGTATTTTCAGTTTTTGCAGTTTGCATGGGTCCGTTGTTCCAGTCTCCAACCGGTCTCTTCTCTCCTCCAAACCCAAGGAAAAAGACAAAGAAACTATGATGTCTATCAGCCATATGATGAGCTCCTTCCCTCACACATCAGGGGGGAATCTGTTAACACCCAAAAAGTGCTCACTAGCTCATTTCCCTATTCACATGACCCATTTGTCCAATTTTCCTACCATTTTAGCCTCTAAAACCCCAAAAAATCCTCAAAGGCCACCAAAAAAGGCCAAAATCCATTTTTTTCTCCTCAAAATATTTAATTTTCCTAAAAAAAATACAAAAACCCTCCAAAGGGGTCCAAAATTCCCAAAAATCAATTAAAATGGAATAAAAATAAAAAAATATATTCAAAAAAGGAAAAAAGAGGGAAAAAGAGGAAAAGAAAACCTGAACCATTTTCACCAATACCATTGGTTTCTTTAAACCATGGTTGTATTCTCCATCACCTAAAAGCTATAAAAAGGTGATAGAGGCTCCTCACTATTCATCCACATTCATCCTATCCTTATGCTGCTAATTTCATTCCTAAGATCTTGAGCCACTATTTGAGCTTAGATCCATCTTTGGAGTTCCCCTTTTGGCCAATCCCTCACTTGCATTTGGAGAAGAGAAAGATCATTGGAGCATTGGAGCACCTCACCCTTGCAGCTGCTCAAGCTCAACCAACCTCACCATTGAGGCAATCTGTTATTTGTAAAGATTTTTTTTTTTCATAAACAAAATTTGTTTTACATGGATCATTTGAGTTTTTACTTTTTACTATAGATTTAATATGCACATGTTAGATTAATATTTGTTTTTTACATAAGTTTTTATTGCTTTAATCGAGACTACTACTATGAAGTTAGTAGGTGCACATTTGCACATGCTTGGGTGAAAACCCAAGCAACAGGTGATGGATCTGGAAGACAATCTTTTTCAAAATGAAATAGTGATTATGTTTTTTTATTAAACACTTTATAGAATTAGTTTTTGGAAAAGAAATTCTCACTCCTTTTTCAGTTTATGGGAATACAAATTCATCTGATTTTTTATTTTTTTATTTTCAATATATCAGTGCACTATATACACAGGCATATCGATGCGTCATAATAGACAACGTATCATATATATATATATATATATATATTGATTATGCTTTTTTATTAAACACTTTATAGAATTAGTTTTTGAAAAAGAAATTCTTGCTCCTTTTCTAGTTTATGGGAAAAATTCCGTTTGATTTTTTATTTTTTTTATTTTTGATTTTCCATATATCGGTGCGCTATATATATCGGCACATCGGTGCGTCATAATAGACAACACATTGTTTATATATATATAGGAAAATTGATGCGCTGGAAAGATATGCATGCACGGATGTGCTCTGGTTTTCAAAATGCACTGTATTGGCATACAACAGACACTAGGTTTTTTGGACCCATAATCCGATGGCCAAAAGGTCGGATTTTCTACATCCTATGGTCGACTATCCGATCACCTCTATGTTTTTCTAATGTCGGTCCAAATTCAGCTACAATTTGACGGCTTGGAGGTCTTCGGATATTCAACGCCCACAGATCGTTGCATATCCGACTACTTGGAAGTAAAAAATCCAACGCCACTTTCAAATGGAACTGACTGTAGTTCGACGTCAGATGCCGTTAGAGCTATGGAAAAGACGTCGGATTTCTTCGATGTGTTAGTCGGATATCCGACGCCTCTTACAAATGGAACTGGCTGAATCCGACGTCAGATGCCGTCAGAGCTATGGCAAAGACATTGGTTTTCTCTGATGTGGTGGTCGGATATCCGACGCCTCTTACAAATGGAACTAGCTGAATCCGACCTCAGATGCCGTCGGAGCTATGGTAGAGACGTCGGTTGTCTTTAGTGTGGTGGTCGGATATCCGATGCCTCTTAAAAATGCAACTTCCTGGATCCGACGTCAGATGCCGTCAAAACTATGGCAAAGATGTCGGTTGTCTTTAGTGTGGTCGTCGGTTATCTGACTACGTTATGAATTAAAAAAAAAAACAATATTATTTGGAAGGTGATGCCCTCGAGGAAGTTCATATGATAGAGGGAATAGTTGAATCAAATGAAATAAAAGCAACTTGATGTTTGTAGGATTTTCTGTTATGAATTTACTAGATATAATTGACAAGTATGAGTTCAAGAAATATGGCACAATGAAGAATGCTAAAGGAGATAGTGGACAAACTCAAGATTGCTAGAAGTTATCGATGCAAGGAATACATGGTCAAATTGAATATTACACATCTCTAAGTGCTCAACATGCTATAACAGAATTGGAGAAGGTCAAATAAGTATTCGGTAAGGATAAAGTGGACACGCTCGGGCTTGATACTCTTGGAAAAAGGATGCTTCAGTGAAGCAATGTACTGGATATTGTTGAAGACAATATCCTTTTAGCTTGATTTGACAAGAAGTATGACTGAGAAATGATATGATTGATATAAGGGAGAGTATGGAATGATGATGCATGCTTACCTTTTATGAATTTACTAGAAAGAACCTTGTTGAAGTTTGAAAAAACCAACATCAAAATGTTGATGAAGATGGCAAGGTACAAGGATAATTTACAATACACAATGTCAAGATCAGTCAATAGGCAGAGTAGTTGAAGCAAATGAACTTTTACTTCAGGTGCTCCAACTACTCCCCCTATCATATGAACTTCTCCCGCCGTATCCAAGTTTTACCTTGATTTCAAGAGACGGTTGTGAAGTTGAACTGTCATAATGCATCATTTCATATATCTCTGGTTTTCTCAAAACTCTAGAATGAACTGAGGAGATTCGAACCTGCGACCTATGTCTAGTCCCAAGGCTACCACCTTCAATCCTGACCTTATCAATCAATTCCCATCACCATTTCCTCTCATACGAAGTCCCACAACCATTTCTCTCGATACCTAGTACTCTTCATTCATACTGCATGCATTTCACTATGCAACGGTCTTAGATTCTCACTGCATTTTCCCTCAATTAGTTTCTCAATTCAATATGACCCACGCCCGCTGTCTAAGGAGTGTTTCAGCCTAGAAACAGTGACAATTCATGGTATTATGTTTCCCTTTAGCTGCAATATGGAAAACTCATAGTTCACTGCGAAGGTTTGTCTGACAAATGTGACGGTTTGGGTCATGTTGAATCGAGAAACCGAAACCATCACATTTGTCAAACAAACCTTCTTATGAGAGCTTTGAGTTTTCCATATTCCAACTGAAGGGAAACATAATACCATGAATCATCACCATTTCTAGTATGAAACTCTAGACCGCTGGCAACACTCCTCAGACGGCAGGCGTGGGTCATGCTGAATCGAGAAACTAATTGAGGAAAAGCGCAGTGGGAATTTGAGACTGTTGCATAGTGAAATGCATGCATAATGAATCAAGCTTGAAGGTGGTAGCCCGTCGTCTCCCACTATGAAACACGAATGAATCAAGCTGCTTGAAGGTGTTCTCCCATTTTCAGCTGCACTTCAAGCTTGAAGGTGGTATCCTTGGGACTAGACATAGGTCGCAGGTTCTAATATCCTCAGTTCAGTTCGTACCCTGTTATTTTTCCAATGCAAATTATATGTTTTCCTTAATTTCCCGTTTTCCTTAATTCCCTAGCGTAAGAGGAGCCATTATGG
This sequence comes from Larix kaempferi, assembly GCA_027924585.1. Lineage (NCBI taxonomy): Eukaryota > Viridiplantae > Streptophyta > Pinopsida > Pinales > Pinaceae > Larix > Larix kaempferi. The sequence goes on along the minus strand of BSBM01000274.1, from coordinate 20,127,205 downwards.
GCAAGTTGCAGCCTTAAAAAATGATGAACATTGACAACAAGCAGTATGTTTCTAATTATTGTTGGTGTATGCTAGATTAGTTGCAAATATCATGCTTTAGAAGCCAGGCTTCAATGGTAAATAGACCATTTTGGAAGGGTTTAATGTGAGGTTAAGGATATTGATTCCAAGGAAATTAAAGAGAAGGTTAAGGATATTGATTCCAGTGCATCATTTACTCATCCTTTGAAGTTGTGGAAACTCGAAATTGGTTATGATGAGCAACCAAACATCACAACAAGCTCCAAGAAATTGTCAAAATTTAGATGACATGCGAGTGGGTTGTAGAAAGCCAACATCGTAGCCATTCATTGAGCTCTTCTCTATTTCGAGAATAATTTAATATTCTCTACTAAACAAGGCCAACCACGGGAAGGTGGATTCTCTTATGGCCCCTCCCCCACTCACATCACTCTCAATTCCCCATACCCAATGCATGTACTTGAAAAAAACAAATACGTGCAAATTCATCCATATTTCATCATGAACATTCATCTACCATTCATTCAATAAAGGCTAACATTCATTAAACCATTGTTTCATTCAGTCAACACATTCATACAATAAAAGATAACATTCAATAAACCATTCATTCATTCAGTCAACACATTCAGTCAATAAAAACTGTCATTCAATAAAGGTAACAATTTACTACACTGAATCATTAAACCATTCATTCATTCATTAGGCCAAAAATCATGGACGATATATTGTTATCAAAAATAATTAGACGACATTTTTCCAGTCACTTATTTTTAATTTTTCTTCTCTTTAGTGGTAAATAATCTCTAAGAGGAGCATCTACATCTGGACTTTCTCTTCCAGTTCTTGGTTCTTCATCAGGCGCCTGTGGTGATGTTTGCATCCTAGAGTGCTGATCTAGACATGGATTTTATGGCAAGGGGTTCGGATTTGCTACAACAATGTGAAAATGTTACATTGTTGTATTTTTCTATTGTAATGTCAAGTATTTCATTTAAAAAAAACATTTCATAGGTGTTTTTTTACCTGGTGTGGCCACATCATGTAGTTCATGTTCTTGTCCAGGCTCAACCTGTACAGTTTCACCCTCTACATGCTCTACAGTTGAAATATGGTGAACTACAATTAATGTTCACCATTTGCAATGCTATACATAAAATTGTAGCATATGAATAAATTCATTACCAGGATTTGAAGCATGATCTTTGATTTGTTGTTGTCCCTCCTCGACATTAGGGGGATCATTGCTTTCTTGCTCAAAACAGAGTCAATATTTTTTGTCAAGTATTTATAACGAATAGATTGCACAAGTAGTTAATCTCCAATAAAGTATATAGATTCTATTTACCTGTGCATTGGATGGATTGGTACCAGAAGACTGTGTTTGGCTAGACAAGCTTTTTCGGCGTTCAACAATAGCTCTGAAGCCTTGCTTGAATCCAAGCTTCATCTCTTCCTCAGTGGCATGTTCATTGAATCGTTCAACCTGCATATTTGCATAACATCGTTAATTAACATTTTTCGGTGCAATAAAACGAAAAATAATTTGCAATTTATTATTTGTATATTATTGGTTTTTCGAAACTTACAAATCGTGCCGCGAAATTGGAATAACCGCTAGGACCAAGCTTGTGCTGACCTATTTTTTCAAGTCTTGCCTTTGTGGCCTTTGATGTGTCTGGCAGCCTATGCAAGTGTTGAAATACATTAGATGTTCCAAGTTCGATATAGAAATATTCAATAATAATAAGGTTTTGAATTACATTGCAGAAAGTATTGCATACCTCCCTGTGCCTGGTGTTATCTTTCCTTCTCTTCTCTGAGCCCTCTCCCTTCCATCCTCCACTAGAGCTCTCCACTCCATTGGTGGAATCATTGGAGGGAAATCATACCTAGGGATTTTTTCCAGGTGGGTCCTATATTGGTCTTGGACAACCTTCACATGTTGTCCAGCCTTTTTCATGGTCTCGACTTTATTGAAGGTCTTGTCGTCGAACAGGCCAACCAACCGATTAGTGAGTTCATCTTTTAAACATTTCGATTGTTTATCCCACCTTTGTTGGATGGTGGGCCCGAATATCTCCAAGCATGCATCATCTGATGGTTGTTTATAGAAAACATCATTTCCTATGAAATGATCATGCCATGATCATAATTAGTTGAAAGAAAACGTTTTATCGGTATATTACAATGAATTTATAAACACTAACTTGATCAACGTATATTAATTACCTGGGACCTTATCGATCTTTATTGGGATGAGATCTACGTCGACCAAAAATGTCACCTCCATTGTTCCCGTGCTAGTAACATGGGAAGATCCTGGAAATGCAGCTAGGTCGATATCAATATTACCAGGATTCCCGGTGTCGACCCCTTCTTCTGGAGGATCCAGTGTGCGTCGGTCACTAGCGGCCGGTGCACTCACAGTTGGGGTTCGTGGTGTGTTAGAACGTGTTGCCGACTATTCAGTCGACAACAATGGCGAAGGAGTCGATGCACGTGGAGTCGTTTGCTCATGATGCCACATCTCTCCACGAGCCTCGCTAGGGCCAACATCGCCTCCACCACCATTGTGTGTTCTCCAATAATTCTATAAATACAAACCACGTCTTACACGTTCAATACTATCATATAAAAGAGAAAATTATAAAGTAATAAATGAATTATTTTATGAATCAAGATTCCTCAACTTACTTCCAAGGATTCAGATTTCCGTTCCAACAATTCAATCCTTGCCAGGTTCTGGTTTGTCTGCGGAAACTTGATTAGCAGAGAAATGAGTTCCGCACTATATTTTTCCAACAATTTGTCTATCATCTTAAACGGGTTTGTGGCTTCACCAATTACGTGGGAATCTTTAATGATCTCAGCCACTTTAGGATCTACTGAACATTCTTTTGATGCTGTTTCATACAATAATTCACTGGGCTGCAACAAAAATATATAAAACACTATTGAGTTATATCATGATAGATTCCTAAAATTATATTAACAAAATGTATCTATGATCATGATATATTCCTAAAATTACAACTAGGGTTACTTGGTTCCTGGACGATGGTGTCATCTGATCCACAGCTGTGGACTTGCCCCAATCATCGGGCCCTTGCAAAAAAGAATTAGAAAACATTATCACAACGAAACCAGTATACACATGAAGAATACATAAAAAAATAAACATTATGCTACATATTATATTGGTACAATTCCAATGGATTATACCTGCAACGTAGAGGATTGTGATCCACTCCTCGGATCGATGCTCATAGGTGACTTTCCCTGACTTGATAATATCTGGGAGCTGCCCCTTACAGATACCTAAATAAAAAACATAGTGAAAGTGATCACCTAAACGAATCCAAAACTAATCATGAGCCAAACACATCGATTAAAAACTATTATTAAGTATTATATTTTTACTATTACAAAGAATATGTATACTTGTTGCGTTGAGGGTATTGTGACCCTTGTAGAACCGGCCTGCATAAAAAATATAGAGAAAATTATGTAAACGAAATAATTAGATAACATTATAGGAATGAAACCAATATACTAATAATGAAAAACAAAGGAAAAAAAAACTATTTTTCTTATTATATTTGCACTATTACAAAGATGTATACCTGATCCCTCGAGGAAGATGTACTCCTCCGACCATTTGCTGGCGGGTTTTTTATCCCGATCACTATCCTGAGAAGTAAATATGGAAAATTTAAATGAAATAAACTAACAAAAAAATCCTTAATATGTTAAATTCATTAATAAAAGGTTGGGTAAATTGTTATATGTACCACTCCCATAGTAACCTTTTTTGTATCTACTCGGTTCAAATTGTAATTAATAAGCAACTCTTCCCCCGCAGATATTGATTTAATGGCAACTACAAAAACACGGTTTCCTTCACGCCCCTCAAATTCGCAGTTTGGTTGCTTAATTGTAGACCCTGGTTGTATACTGTTTATAAACCCTGCAATATTCCCTGTGGCCTTTGGCCTTCCGTCCATGTACAACGTTGCTCCTTTATTTTGATTTTTGTCTTTCAACTGTAAATAGTTTGTTGACAATCCATAGCTATGCATACTTTTTGTAAATTGGACCAGGCGCATCCAATCTGTGTAGCTGTAATAGGGCCCAACATACTCCATGAATTCTGTACATGTGTTGTAAGGGACCCTTATGCCATCCATGTTGAAAAACCTGAAACCATGTATTGACGACGGTGCTATTCGATATATCCTCTTGTTCACACAAAAATTTGTGTTCGGTTGAGGAAGATCCTTGGGTACCCATTGTTTCACTAAATGTCTGTACCTCAAGGGAACCTCGAGGTCATCTTTTGTCTCATCACCATAGGAACATGACCCCCCTCGACCATGAAAAAATTCATTGGGTTTATCGAATTTTCTTCTAATCTTTTGACATCTAGTTGATACAACTCTTCTAGACCTACTGGATGTCTCACTTTCCTCTAGCCTTCCTAAACTCCCGTCGCTCGAGGAAGACAGATCGACAAATACCTGTTTGGTTCTACCTGCACCATGGGAAAAAGTTTAGATATGGCCGCAAGGCATAGCGCCTCTTAAAAGGTGACGTGTAGCACCTTTTATAATGTTACTTGATCCTCATTCCCTTTCTCAACTTGTAGGCATTCAAACGATGAGGAAGACGATCACTTTATCTTTCTTATGAGTACAAATTCACACAATTATGAGCTTTCTTTTATTGCTCCTTTGGGTCTTGACTCCCATATCAAACCATCCAACTATTAGCTTTGTCGTCATGGCCCTAAAGTCTCTCTCATCCCATCAGTTTGGGTTCATCAACTCGGTAATTGAAGTCTAGTCACATTTAGTAAGATATTTATATTCAACAATAATAATATAAAATAAAAATCACTAACCATTATGGAAAACATCTAAATTTTTTTATGACTTTCAAAAGTAAGATCTTTTAGGTGGTTAATAAGTGTTCAAAAATCTTCAAAAACAATATTTTATATAATGTTGTGGAACCTGTATAATCTTATAAAAGCATGGTCTTCTTAGATTACTAAAAGTAATTGAATCAAGCAAAAATGGAACCGTAAACATGTAAGCTGTTTTGAAAAATGGTAGCTTTCAGTCATACTCCCAACTAATGTTGCCTTTGGACAATTACTTGTAATATTGACTCAGGGTATTTAATTCATAACATAGATTTTCAATCATATTGACATAGAGAAAAGTAGGGCTTTCTTTATATTATCATGACATAGTTACAAATACTTTCTTTTCAATCTTTATGACAATTTGAATGGACAGGCCCCACTCATAGCCAAATACTTTTGAGATATTTACAACTCATCGGAGTATGGGGGACCATATAATTCTCGAAAGACATTGGATTCAATATCCCATGCCTTTGAATAAAAAGACCTCACGACCACGTGTCTATTCTGATGCATGTGGACGTCTATGTGGGTTTTGACAAGCCACTGTTTTTGGTTTCTAATGTATTACCCAAGGATTTCAGCCTCAATAAGCTTTGTCTGCAAAATATATTTGACCTGTTCGAGAGATTCTCCAAATACCCGTTTTAGATTATAAATAACAGCTGGTTCTAATGCTGTCAGGTTGATGCCGAATGACCGCCACCAGTCTCTAATCCAATCAGGGACGTAGAATGAAACACCCTCATGGATTTGTGGAATTTGAAGTCCAAACTTTAGCATGGTATAATATGTTATATCTGTATTTTCTTTTCTCAAGAATTTCCACCATAATTTTTTATATTTTTCATAAGTGTGTGTAGTACTTGGAAACCGGAGACTAGCATCTTGATGTGGCCATGCTTCCAAAGAACGTATCCGATTAATACAGTAGTATTGTTGGTCTAGTTGTAGCCTGGGGTGAGGTGTAGAGCCCTCCGTCGAGATTAAGTTAATATCTTGGTAGAGGTGTGTTAACCAATTGCTTGCATCATCTGCTTTTCTCAGGGAGTTGTTGTAAATCATCTCTGGTACAATACTGGATCCCATAGGAATTCTTTTGAGTTCTAGCACTAGTCTAATAAAAGCATAAGATCCCTATAAGTTAGCATCTAACACTTCAGCATGTCTCAACTCCCACCTAGGTTTCCAGTCTTACATATAATCCAACCAACTCATACTATCATTGATAGTATAGATATGATTTTTTCCTCCGGTCCAAGCAGAGATTTTCATGTTTACTTGTGGGTTATGGGCCCACTGGATTCCGCTTTGACCTTCTATGCTTGCTTGCCTCGTGCTCGCTTGCACCAGGATCGCTTGTTTCAGGCTCGCTTGCTTCAGGCTCTCTTCTTAAAAATTAACAGCACACTTTTGTGTCAAATATTCTCTTGTTAAAAAGGAAGGAATGCTTTTTGCTTTCCTAGAAATGTGCTCATGAACAATACAGTTATAACATCAAAACAATGCTTGCCATCTTGCAAAATTTCCTTTTTCCGTTTCAAATTTTATTGTGTTGTTTAGCACAAATGGGAGACTGGAGGAATCTATTCTTATGATAAAGCCACGGTTCAACAAATAAAGTCATAGTTCTACTCAGTTTTCTGTTAGGACACTTATTCGCCAAGATAATTTTCCTCACAAGTTCAATCGAGGAGTTCCACCACTCTTAAAATTCTTTACCAACAAATATAATTTGATTACCAACAATTTTGTCTGACAGGACAAGTCTTAACTACTTAATTCAAATTATTTACCAATATTTGATTACCAACAATTTGATTACTTAAGTCTTATAACCAACACATATTTGATTACCTGGGTGTAGACGTTTCCTGTAATATACTCATAAGAGTTACTTTCAGAAATGACCGTGCCTCTTAGAGGCAAGTCAACTCTAGGAACCAAGTGACCCTATTATAGGGTTAGTACAAACTAGAGAGAGAGAGATGACCGGGCTATGGTATGGTCAATCAAATAAAGTCAATGAAAGTCAAAAGGCTCAGTACAATCACAATAAAGATGAGCTGACAGCCAGCAGACTGAGGCCAAAGAGACTCACGGCCTCCAGTAAGGTACAAGGACCAACCAAAGGGTAAAAAAACCAACCAGTAAGGTACAAGTAAAAAAGAAAAGAGTGGGTATAAATTAGACTCATAACCCTTGGGACTAAGGGAGTGTACTACCTCAAATGTGGACAAACTACGTCCATAGTTATACCCACAAGACCAAAAAAATAAAAGTCGGTACAAATCAAAAGATAACTCAATATCAGTAAAAGGCCCAAAAGGTGAGAGGCAAGGTACCACAAAAAAATGAAAGGACCAAAATGAATGGACAATCTACCACAAGACCAATAAGCAATAGGGTGTAAGGACCAAAAGTAAATCAACCATTGGGGGGAATGTACAAATAAGGTCAAATTTATATTGCAATAGCTCCTTGTAACTACCTGTTATTTGACATGCCAAAGAGATGGAAGGTCAAATAATGTCAAATATATGCAATAGCTCCTTGTAACTACCTCTTATATGTAATAGCTCCTTGTAACCACCACTTATATGCAATAGCTCCTTGTAACTACCTCTTGTAACTCAAATAGGACCACCAAAAGGTATGATAGCAAGCAACCTTCCTAACTAAGGTATGGAAGGTGGTACAAAGTGGGTATAAAGACTCATAACAACTTGGACAAAGGGGGTGTACCTCAAATGTGGACAAATTACTACCATAGTACCCACAAGACCAAAAACATAAAACATGGTACAAATCAAAAGATATACAAAGATGATTAAAAGACCCAAAATGTAAAAGGCAAGGTACCACACAAATATTATCGACAAAATGGAAGGACCATAAGACAATCAACCAAGGTGGGGTACAACCAATCATCTCTCTCTCAAATTTACCATTGTTCCATATAACCTGAAAGACCATCATCACAGTAAACGAAAAAGTCCACACGGATGATGTGATCAAGTGGTCCTCTAGACTACTCCTAAGGTCAAGCGTTAATGGCTCCATCAAGGGGTGTTCAGTCCCTTGAGAATACCATCTAACTCAACCATATCGAAGACCTAGGAGAAGAGGAAATCACACATCATTAGATAATTGGTAACTGACCGTGTACGAACTCAAAAACCCTAAAGGAACCGAGCGTGTAGAAGGGGAGCTAGGAAAAGACAAGGCTCGCAGGCCAAAAAAGAAAGTTCAAAAAACTACACTGGGACTGGTGTCACAGTAAGCGAGCTGAAACAAAAGTGGCCAGAATGCGAACAAGCAACACTAAAAAGAAAAAGACCCTCTAAAAAGGTGAAATAACAAGCAAAACCTCCTAACTAAGAGCTGGAGACCTCAACAAGTTGTATCCTTCGCAAGGTGATGAAATCCAAGTCGAACAATACGAAATGAGAGACCAATAATGGAAGGATATCCCTCTACCGAAAGGGATCCGGGGTAAAGAGCCCTAGAAGAAAAGTTACTAAGCTACCTCGTTCATGGCACGTCGGAGAAGGATACTAGCACTTCTCCCTTATCACCCTTGTATCAACAGTATGGTGGCCAAAAAATACAAGGAAGACAATGGATCGATATGCCTTAGGAGCTAAGTGGAGTGCGGTATTCCACAAAGTCTATCCAGAACCAATCCTCGCGGCTTACCCCCGAAACGATGGGAGGCCCTCTCCACAAACCGGTCAATGACCGTGTCAATAAATACTAGAAGATTTTAGTACCCTAGAGGACAACAACTATGTCTCAAATGAAAATGACAAGGGGGAATTATTTGGATGCCTATCCCCGGTGTCCTACCTAACTACCAAATTCTTTTTATCCTCAAGCGAGGTTAAAGTGTGTTGAGTTAACGAGTTAAATTTTAATGGTTGTATTACTCAGTCGGGTGATGGAAGTGCAACTTGTGGTGTGATGAATGACTCAAACCATGCAAATGCATATGAATAAAATAAGCCTTTCCTTTCAATGAAAGCTAGCTAAGGTAAGGAGAGAGTTCTTTCAAACTATAACTACTCTTTCAAATTAAATGAATGCAACAAGTGTTCAAGTTCATTCATGGGACCTCAAGGAGAGCTTCAGATATACTCAAGTCATGCAAATGAATTCATCACATAAAACAAAGTGATAATAAATATAAGGAATTGTATATATCCATGTTCATAATTTTTTAGGCACACTTATAACATTCTTCAATCATTCATCACAAAAACACAGTGATAGTAGAAACAATAAACTGCATATAAATGTTCATGAGTTTAATAAAAAAATCGTAACCACAACTGGGAATATCATGATGCTAATAGTGTTATATGATCTATCTCACATGGTTCTACTTCATAATGGGATGGGGCCAATTAATCTTACTTTCAAAACTCATATGGTGGCACCATGAAAGAAAAACATTATGGGGGCTCCAACCTACAAGGTTATTTGACTTTACATTAAGGATGGATTTGTAGTCCTTTTGATCCCAACCACTGATATTCTCAATTACGAGCTAGTACCTTAGGAGTGAATCCATACCTTACTCATGGAATTTCAACCGACCAAGTGCTCAAAGCAACCAAAAGATGCCCACATTAGCCTCCTCCAAAGGCTTCCATCAAGATTACTTGTTCAACAAGCAAGGTCCTCAAAGGGGGTTTGCACCCATCAAGATTTTCCACTTTGGAAAATGAAGCAACCATCCATGTGCACATAATAACCAATAAAAGTATTCACATGTGGAAACAACTGTTGAAATTTTTCCCAAACTAGAGGGATGTTAAGTATGAAATAGTACCCCACACCTAAGAGCTAAGTAAGACCTGGAGCCCTGCAACTCCTCTTACTCCAGGAAACCATAAAATACATATAATTACATCATTCATTATGCAGGACCAAATTGTGAACTCAAAGAACATTCATTTACTAGTACTAATTACAATGTGACTCGATCCGAGGAGTGTTGCCAACGGTCTTGAGTTTCAGCATGGCAACGGTGACGACTGGCATGGGTCACCATTGCCAAGCTGAAACTCAAGACCGCTGGCAACACAACTGTAGGCCAACTTTATTTGATATCCAAATTAACTATTAGATGGTTTTAGATAATTTTGCACCAATTTCAAATGGAAATAAAATTTTTATAGGGTTTTGGTGAGTTCTGGGCACCTTGCAGCTGCATAGGAAACCCTAAAACAACGTTGGGCATATTTTAGGGGGTCATCTTTTCAAATGTTGGACATATTTCAGCCATTGAATAAGTATTGGCAGTCATAATTATGAATTTTAGGCCACAAACCTCAGTTATCCCTTGCAACAAGATATTGGAAGCGAATCTATGGAACTATGGAACAATCAACACCTGATAAATAAGTGAATCCTTTTTCCCTTCTGCTAGGTTTTTGATAGCTAAAAATAGGGTTAGGTTTAGAGTTTTGAAATCCTCTTAGAACCTGTATTATTCTTATAGAAGTAGAAGGTCATATTCTAATTATGGTGAGTTGACATGATGAGACACTATGGCCTTTTATAGTTCTCTACAATATGCTTTTGTCTCTCTTCTATATTAGTATCACCTCCACACTTCTACTCATACTATGGATGACTAGCACCTAATGGAAAAGTGAATTGTTTTCCCTTATTTTGCTAGGTTTTTTATAGCTAGAGTTAGGGTTAGATTTAGAGTTTTGAAATTCTCTTGGAAACTCTATGATACTTTTAAAAGTAGAAGTCCATATCAGAATTATGGTGAGCTGACATGATTGCCACTTGTACCTACCGAATATTTTGACCATTACCTTGTTGGGGCCATAAATTTTGTATATGAACTTTGTTTTGTGAAAATATTCCACTATTGGAAAGCTATTGACTCATAGAATGAAAAAATAGGCATACAACCTAGGTCCTCGATACTAGGTCCGCCGAAATTCTATGTCTTTGTCCCATAAAAAAAGGAATTACCATTTTAGTCTGTCAATGTAGTTGACCCAAATTGGTCAGACTGGAAGGGCTTCATGGCAGTTGGAGAATGTACACTCTCACCTCATATTATCTTGCTCATATTACCTCGTTGTATTTTGGGTTATTCATGCTTTCTAACCACATGTGGGAATCCTTAGATAACCTATAAGCAAATTGTGAACCCTAAAGACAAAAAAAACATTGCCAAAATGCAATAAATGCTTATTGTAATTTGAAATATCAGACCTATAAGATGCATTAAAACACACTAAGCAAGCAACCAAAACACAGATTTACACCTAAGGAAATGTAAAAACATTAATGTTGAAATTATGGTCAAAGTGAATTGTTTTCCCTTTTTTGCTAGGTTTTTCATTAGCAAGAATTGGGGTTAGATTAAGCGTTTTGAAATCCTCTTGGAAACTCTATGATGCTTCTAGAAGTAGAAGTCCGTATTAGAATTATAGTGAGTTGACATGGTTTCCATTACCTTGTTGGTGCCATAAATTTTGTATATGAACTTTGGTTTGTGAAAACCAACTACTGTTAGAAATCTAATGACCAATAGAATGAAAAAAAAGGCATACAACCTAGGTCCTCGATACTAGGTCCACCAAAATTCTACCTCTTTGCCCCTTAAGCAGAGGATTTTCCGTTTTGGTATGTCAATGTAGTTGAACCAAATCAGTCAAACTAGAAGGGCTTCAAGAGAGTTGGATAAAGTACATTGTCACCTCATATTATCTTGTTGTACTTTGCGTTAGTGATTGCTAACCGCATGGGGGAATCCTTATACAAAGTGTGAACGCTAAAGATAAAAAAAACATCCAAACTGCAATAAATGCTTATTGTAATTTGAAATATTAGACTTGTAATATGCATTAAAACACACCAAGCAAGCATCCAAAACACATATTTACACCTAAGGACAGATTGTTGCCTTGGGAAACATGTAAATCTATTGTTAGACCACAAAAACCTGCCCCTAAAAGCACAATTATGCATGCAGAAATGTAAAAACACTTCTAAAGAACCAAAAATAGGTGGTGTTCAAACACTTCTAAAGTACCAAAAATAGTAGTGCACAACTCCTATTAAGTCATGAAATATTCTCAACTGTATATCTCTATCTCTTGGTTAACATAGCAGTAAAATAGAGTACAAATCTCACTCCAACCATAGACCTACAGAAATGGCAAGTACCCATAATGTAAGATTGGAACAAAGCTATGGAACAAATTAAGTACCCATATGGCCAAGGTACTCATGAATCATTGATGCTGAATTATGGACTCCAATGCAGAGTTCATCTTGTATAATGTTTACAAACCATCAATGTCGAATAGTGAACTCTGTAACGTAACATTGAGCTCACCTTGAATAATTTCCACGAATATATGTTGGAAAGTAACACTCGGATTTATGAAGGGAAATTTGGTGTTAACATTGGCTCCATCTAGGGGATAGTATCCCCTGGCATGATGTTGTGAATCTTAGAACTCTAAATGAAGAAAAGTTGTAAAATAGGACAATAAGAAGTCCATGCTACAAGCTTCAAAGAGATGTTGAATGGAAGCTATACATGCTCAAATCATTTACAACCAAAATTTCCTATCAATGAGAATGGATGAATTGAAGTTGGGCACTGAAAGGAATCAATTAGTCATGAAAGGAATCAATTATTCATGGACCACAATCCTAAAATGGTATGCAGGTTTTCATTTCTTCCTTATGTACTGGTACCCATGACACTTAATGACTTGCAAACCCTAAGATGTGACGACCATTGAAGATGATGGCACTTGGACTCTTGCTACATCCTTGGATGACGATGTGGAGGACACCCCTATTCTTGAGGACATGAGGTTGATCTTTGAAGGAGTCATGGGTTAAACATAAAATAAAAACAAAAATAAAAAATAACAAACCTAACCTACAAGTCTGCCCTAATTCAAGAATATGGGTATTGGATGACAAGATATGGCGAGGAGGACATGGCATTGAAGCCAACACATGGAAGATATTTTTTGTAGTTAAAGTCAATACACAAATGAAGTAGAATATGAAGTTGCATGACTTGACGCATTTGAGGTGATGTTTGGACACCCATACTAATGGGGAAAAGGGTTGCAACCTTCTACAATAAAACAACAAATTTTTCTTGCTTAAATGTGATAAGGCCTACCTCATCAAAGCACATACATGGAGAGGAAGAACACATTTGGTAGAAATGGAACAAGAGAAAACTAGTAACTAAAAGGGGCAAATAAGAAGTAGCTAAACTATAGGACTAATGGAATGTTGAACTTGAAAAAAAAAAGTGGAGACTCTGTACTTCAATCTCCTCCATAGATCATATTTTAGAGGCCAAAAGCTTCCCAATGGGAAGTTTGCACCCAAAAGTGATTCGAGACAAATTTGAATGGCATAGAAATTAAGTCAAAGTCTAAAATAATCAACGGGGATGAGAAGCATAATAGCTTGCATGGGAAATGACAAAGAGGTGAGGGTGATTGTTAACATCTTGGTCACACACCCAACTTGGATACGCTGTAAAAAACCTAAAAATTTCCTGTAGATTAGATTGCAAAAAACCTAGAGGGCCATGATACGCTGTAATTCTCCGTAAACGTTGGTAATAATAGACTGAGCATCGCCATTCAAACTTGCTTTCCCCAAATTGGGTTATAAGGCCGTAAATCGTAGTCTTACGTGGTTGATATCAATGTGCATCTTTTTAGTTATGTGATTATTCTTTGTTGTTTTGGTCTGAATGCTAGCATATAGCTCTCACTAAATTTGTTTATTGTGTTTCCAATGAAATTTTTGTTTTCCTTACTATCAAACCAATAACTACTACCCTGCTAGCACCTAAATGAGAAATGCCCTACTCGGTAGAGCTTCGTAGGTCATGGGTAGTGTGCGTCCCTACAATTGTTCCGACATGCCCACACATTGGATAAAAGGAAAGGGGTTTGGCCCTGCAGGGCATGTTTGTGCTCCACAAGACATTGTTTCACGCCCAAATGAAAAATGTGCTCTCAATCCATAGCTAATTGCATTTATTAAAACTTCAAACGCAGATGAATGAATAACAAGGGCTTGCTAGTTTAGAAGCAATAATCCTTGGTCATTGTGCTCCTCCCTTGCTCGCAGCTGAATGAGAAATTCCCTACTTTCTCTCTACTCGCGCCCAAATAAAAAATGCGCTACTCAATCTCAGTCTTGGTATTGGTCTTGTAGTTGCTCACATTAACGCGGTCTCACTGTTGGAATAAATGAGAAATTCCGGCCTACTCGCTCTCTACTTGTGCCCAAGTTAAAAAATTGCTACTCAATCTCAGTCTTGACCATATTGGTCCTGTAGTTGGTCACATGAACGTGGTCTATATCTTTTTCACATAATGAAATATTGGATATGCTGGTGTCAGACTAGTCTTTGTATCGATTTCAGATAGTGATCTCCCTCTTCGTCTTTGTCTATTATCGATGTTCATCCACACACTCATGGGAACATTGCAGGGTTCGTATAGTTCTAGGTGCTCTTTATTTTCTACAAATTGTTCATTTGAGGAACATGCCAATGAACAAAAGTTCTCTATGAAAAGAAAAGCATCTAGATTTTTTGTTTTGCATGCAATACGTAGTTTGTCTCCTGGTGATGAGTTGTTAATAGAATATAACTTTCGTAGACCACCAAATGCTCGTCAAAGATGATGCCTTGCATTGGGACTACAATGGGACCACCAACTGCACCGCACTTTTTTTTTTTGAGTAAGCAAATTTAAGGTGAATTTTAAATTTTAATATGCTAAAATTTTAAAGTAGAACGTAACAAATACATTACCTAGACATTTGTGTGTTGGGGAGACATGCTTGGCACGTAGACCAAAAAAAAAATTTCCCACCATTTGTCAAAATTCCAAATCCACATATCGAGCAATAGAGGGGAGAAAATAGAGCACAGGAAACACTGGTGGTAGGGTGTGTTGTGGAAAAAATTGCACAAGGGTGCATCCTTCCAGTTGGTAAGGGGCTAAGCCTTGTAAGTTGCAACAAGGCCTCAGTCCTTGGAGACCCTTAGGGGAGTGTGAGTTCTCCAAATGATCTTGCAAGTGGTTTTTAGTGGAATTCAAATAAAATAAATAAAATTAAACAAAATATAACAAAAGGAAATGGGGGAAGAATGCAAACTCAAACAACCAAATGTATGCAAAACCACTTTGTATTGCCCAATGGTCAAGCTGTATAACACCTAGGAGGTGCAGTATTGAAAAGAAGCCAAAAATATCCCTTTGGGAGGTCCTTCTTGTCCAAACTATATGCTAAGTGGGTGATAGAACAATGGAGAGAAAATATTTCCCCATGGAGGAAGGTGGCAAGGGAGCTTGGGAATGCTTACAAAGGTAGAAAGAGGTGGGATATGAGGAAGCTCCGACACAAATCCAGTAGCATAATTTTTCTCTTATTTATCTCTACAAAATGCATGTAAATGGCCTCCTTTTATAGTCCAAGAGGTGGCCAAGAAACAACTAGATCCAAATGTGAACCCATGCACCCCATGACCTAGTTCCAAGGTACACCAAGGGGGATATTTAATGCCACCAAGTGTGTGAGGAGCCAAATTTGGATTGTTGGAGGTGATGGGGATTTCAAGATCCTTCATTGCACCATGGGAAGTAGGTGGTACCGTCGTTTTGACATTCGCACAATTATCGAAGAAAAGTTGCATGAGTATCGTGCGAGGACTAAACTGATGACATGCGCTATAGATCAAGTTAACAATGGTTCAGCTGCGCAACCTCTTCTTTTGACTATTCTTGGGAACATTTGTACTCATGTTTCCTTTTGGATTTACTAAGGATTCCTTTGGTGACTTGCATTATTTATGTTGATGACGTCTTACTGCAAGAATCGTCGAAATGTCGCATATGTGTGAGATTTAGGCGCTAACCGATGCCCCTTGATGTATGGGGTTTGGAAGGTACCATAGAGCCAATAATGCATCATTGTTTCTTGTGTTTCTCTCATGTTCTATAGTGAAAAGCATATGTGGATGATAGAGGCCTCCCATGGGGGAATATTG
This sequence comes from Larix kaempferi, assembly GCA_027924585.1. Taxonomy (NCBI): domain Eukaryota; kingdom Viridiplantae; phylum Streptophyta; class Pinopsida; order Pinales; family Pinaceae; genus Larix; species Larix kaempferi. The sequence continues at coordinate 20,111,171 of BSBM01000274.1, read as the reverse complement.
TTGGAGCTGTAATAAAGAGTGGTGTTTTATACAAACGAGACAGATATACCCATGCTCGTGAAAAGTTGTCAATGTGATTACAACAATAGAATACCAAGGGGTCAATGCAATATACTACTCGGACATGGATGACGGTGGCTTCAATCCATGTGAGAGTAACTGAACCAGGGACTACTGCTGAGTGCTAAAGAAGCGGCATTGCTGACAATCATGATAATCCCACTGGGGTGGGGGACCAAAATGGTGTCGAAGTTTCCTGGGGGAAAACTTCACTGTTCCATATGGACTCCTACCATGGTTTGCAAATGTGAATATTAATACATTCAAAAGTACATTTACACCTGATGTGATAGATGTGTTAATGTCAAGCATAGGATAAACCACTAAGTTAAGTATAATTAATGACTCTCCCTACTGAGTTCGAGGTGATCCCTTCCAGTGATTGAAAGGGACCCCAAGGAACAATTGTAACTACTGAAACTCTCAGAATATAATGGTTTGATGTCGACGAGATATGAAGTACATGATAAGATGAGGGTATTGTCCTGAGAACCAAGATCATGTTGTAGCCAACTGTTGGATGAACATACCCGACACAAGACTAGCTGATAAGCATGGGGCTCATAACTTCCTTTGATTGATGGAAACACGGGGAGTGTGGATGGAATCCTTCCTTTCGGAAAGGTTCAAAGTGAAAAAAAGGGAGATAAACTGTAAATGAAGGGGCTTTGATGGAGACACAATACTGAGAGTAAGGGTGATCGAAAAAATGAATACCGTTGAGACTCAAATCCATCGATGAAAGGAGACCATGGGTTGCTGCAAAAAAGAATAGGGTCTTCCTATGATTTTATGTGGATTGGGGAACTAGATTGTACATAAAGAATGATGGGTGGGGTCCACACAGTTTTTGGTGTGTCGAGGGACCGATTTGATGATGAGGGGAGTCTCCATGGTTTTGAGTGGGCTGGGGGATGCTTTCCAAAATGAGGCGGGGGTTGTTTTGCAAACATAAAGATGGGTGCCCCATGAATCAATGCCATGCAGATTATTCTTGTGGGAAGAACTGAATAGAACTGGTTACTTCTGAGGGTGTGGGCCCCATTGGTGTCTTCAGAGGGGTGATGATATGGGGAAGATTATTGAGGGTAGAGTGCTCATGGAGGTATGAGTGGTTGGTGGTGAATCTTGATCGTAACATCTGCCGAGGAATCAGATGGCATCGATGATCTAGGAGGATATTGGTGGCCACCCGCCTATTCCACTTGGACCCCCATAATTGTTTCTTCATTTTTTCAGTTTCCTTAATTGTAGCACAATTTACTATTTTTGGCAGTTTTCAGGTTCTAAACTTCCGGATCCGTTTTGAGGCCCTAAACGACGTTTTTTCGGCATTGAATGGTTGGGAAAATGTGAATCCATTTCGGACTCAATTTTCAAGGTTTGTGGATGTAGTCCTTGAATAGATCTTTCTAACGATGTATCATGTGTGTCAAACGGAGGTAGTATGCCAAAGTTATGACCTCGGGAAATTGATGTACCAAGTTACCCAATGGGGCCCATATTCTGGCGTTTCACCTCCTAGGGTTAGGTTTTTGGATGTGTAGGGTTTCCATTGTTTCTCAATAATATATAGGCCTTTGAGCCTCATTGTAACATAGAGTTCAAAGGCATGTAGCCGCCGCATCTCTTCTCAGAGATAATCTACCAGCACTCTAGCTAGTTTATTTCCATCCTGTATGTAAACAAGTTTCAGTTCTTTGATTAATGAAATGAAGTGTTATTTCCACTGCATCTTTGTTTTTATGGGTATTTGTGTATTCTGTTGCGTTCCTGCATAAATCCGGATTAATCGAATGCGATAAGTGGGAGAGTAAATGTGCAACTATAAAAGGATGGATTAGGGGTGATCTTTTCAAGCTGTATCAGATTCCTCGGATTTGTGGGGGTTCGAAATCATGGGTGTCAATTTATGACAAGGTTGGAAATGATGTGCACACCCATGGGAGAACATGCTATTCACAGTGATGATGTTGATGGCACATCAATATTGGAAAGGAGGGTCCTATGGTTATCAGTGGGAATACTGGTAAATGCATTGTAAACAACGGGTAACAGTGTCTATATGCCAGGTTTGTGATGATTCTTGTGATAAAAGCTCATTAGAGTTGCTGAGTGATGGATTCTTGTTCTTATAATGGAAAAGCAAGAGTCTCCTTCATGTCTCGGTTGTGATCCTACATATATGGTGCACATACCCAAGTGTAGTAAAGAACGTGACCAAGGTATTGACAATGTAAACATATAAAAACAAAACATGCTACACCTATGGGGTGCCTATGAAAAATAAGGACCAGATGAAACTTTTAAATATAGGGAGTGGCTGGCTCCATGTTGAAGAGCTCGAGGTACTGATCACGGTGGTGCGAACAGTTTGCGAAACAGAGATACGGTTTATCTGTATGGTCAATTGGAAATTCAGGTCAAATGAATATAAATAGAGGGTGGGGCCCACATTTCAAAATAATTTGTACTATTCCTTTACAACCTCCTAGAGTGATTTTGTGGTGAGTCTGGGAGATTCGAGCATCCTTTGGACAAGCTGTGAGTTGTAGGTATGCCGTTACCCTATGTTTTTTATTTGGGTCGGGGTAGTTATAGGGAAAGTGGGTCCCTGGGGTGTCAAGGATAGTTTTTAGCCTATGAATGGATATCGCGCGGGATTTGAGAGGAATCGCACATGATAGTGATAGATAATGGGAAAATGACGCATGATGGTAGTGCAGGATTTTCCCAAAATTGCGTGCAGTGGTAGTGTGGGCACTTCATGTAGACAAAATGCACTGTTCCGCGCGTAGCGTAGGATATGAGTGGCTTGGCCGTGCACTGATTTAGCGTGATTGTTCAATGGATAGTCACACTACATAGTGTGGATGAACATTTAAATCCCGTGCACTGGTGTCGCGTGGTAAGCGTAATACAGTTGTGTGGGGCATGACTTTTCTTAGGTGATGTTGCATTACGTGTGGGCTTCCTAAGGGGAGGGTGCACGTATTTATGGTTTGGTTGATATATGTATGATGGATTGAAAATTTTCCCTTTGTAGGTGATTTTGAGTTCATTATGGTTGCTGTGGGCGCCATAGAGTGGTGAGAGCAGAACTATGATAACATGGGTTATATTGATCGAAGTATTGAGAAAATTTCAGAGCTCTAGAAAGGTGGGGCACAGGTTGGTCACATGGCCTTGTTTCCCACAAAGAGTGCTGGAATATTTAAACCCATCCATGTCATTTAATACCTTAGGATAGCATTATTGATCATTTTTTATTAATTCCTAGGTGTTGGACTATGTAGTTGTCTAAATTATACATTGTGTGGACCACAAGCTTCCTAGAGTCACTTGGGCGCATTTATGAAGATTCTGGATAAGATTTTCTTTGATTCTAGATTATCTTATCCAATCCTGGAATAGAAAGGCGCCTTATAACTTTTTACTGCTTTTTACCACTTTTTGGTGAAAGGTGAAATGCTAGTTGACTAGTTTTACTGTTTTTTGGCCAACTCATCCTCCATGATGTTTCTTCCTTCAAAATTATGGATTTAACATGATTTTCCATCCTACATCACCATTTGATCACTTATTCAGAAATTTGTGAGCCTTTGAGGTGACTTGGAAAGCACACTTTCCACCTAGGTGGGTTTTGCATATTTTTAGTAAGCCTGCTTTTGTGAGGATTTGAATGGAATCCTTATGCATTCGAATCTATGATGTAAACTTATATATTTGTATCCTATTACTTTCCCAAGTTTGGATGATGTATTATTATTCAATAGAGTTATTCTGTTGGCATCATATTTGATTGTTTTTCAGTGTTCTTGACTTGTTGTGTGAGAGAACTTGTGAGAGTATGAAATTTCTTGATTAGATATTGGTGTGAAATAAATTTCAAATGTCATAAGAGCTATCAAGATATTCTATTCTCCTTCTATTATCTTGCAAGATCCAACCAGTATCAAGCAGGGCGCATTCAGTCATCTACAGGGCCCAATCATTCACCTAGAGGGCGCAACTGAGCATCTAAGGGGGCACCCAAACCATTCTAAAAGCTATTTTAGATCTTCCATGGATCATTCACATAACATAATCCTCACTCCATTCAATTATTTTGACTGGAAAGCGCATATGGAGATCATGTTGAGTACAAATGCCTCTACAGAGTGACTATGGAAACTGAAACTGAGCCAACCTCAGAAATTGAGAAGTCAAAGTGGCATAATCGAAGAGATGAATCTTATGGTATCATGTCTCTCACCACATACAGGGATCTCCTATTCCATCTAGATGATCTTACCTCTTCCAATGAAGTTTGGGTGAAGCTCCAAGACTTGTTTGGTAAGACATTGAATTATGAGGCCACCAACTGGATAATGAACTTGTTTCATTGAGTCCACAAAATTTCAAGAACCTTCAATATTTATTCTCAAAGTTCAAGTCACTTTTTCTTCAATTGAATCAATGTGGAATTGATAAAAAGGATGAGAAATTGATCTTGGCCATTCTCTCCAAGCTTGGCCCATATTATTCTGTGTTTGTTTCGACCTTCCATCTCACAAGGAAGGAAATTTGAAACTAGAAGAGTCCTATTGTGCCAGAATTCATGGAATCCCTTACACAAGAACAAGACAAGTTGGTATTGATGGGAGCAATAAAAACTACATCAAAATATCACTGTTTGAATGCTAGATATTAAAGAGTTCAAAAGGCAAGAAGAAGGGAAATTTCAAGAAACCCACTGATCAGAAGAAAGACAAAATAAAATTTCATGAAGAATCCTCAAACTCCAAGAGAATCCAAATAAGAAGCAAGAGAAGGAAAAATGCACCTATTGCATGTTAAGATTTAATATGCTAAGACATAAAATAGCAACATTGCATTCCATTTCACAATAATAGCATATACAGGATCACTGAAGAAACAACAAGCACAACATAAACACAAGAGACACAGATTTATCCTCGGAAACCCTCATGGGGTAGAAAACCCAGCAAAGCTTCCTCAATATAGATGACCAGCAATATACAAATATGCAAACCAAAGACATGATCTCCTCCTCCACCATAGCAGACCTCTCCTCCACAAGTGCGCTACATTCTGAGTGAGGGAAGTGTGTGTATAATGAGGAACATGCCTCCTCTATTTATACACATCTCCGACTTGTACTTTATATTAACTAGGTCGGCCCCAACTTTACCACTAGGTTAAACACCCCACTACAACTGACTGGGCCGACCCCACTAGGGTGGTACCTTTGACCCACATAACACATACAGGGCCGACCCCCACTAGGGAAGTCTAATAACCCAAGTTACCTGTAATATCCCTTTTTCAAATTTTATAAAAATGCCCAATTTTTCACTTTTTTTTCCAATTTCGACCTTTGACTAGTTTTACTGTTTTGACCTCCAAATCAACCCAAATGCTCCCAAATCTTCTGTAGGAGTGTATGAATGGTATTTATACTTGAATATAAGGTTCAGGGATGTTTTATGGCCCTCCAAATACTGCTGCAAACTTGATTTTTATTCTGATCAATATATGTAATTTTAACTAGTAATTTGTGCATCAAATCCCCCCCGGGTAACACTGCAAATGGCCTTCCAAATGCCTCCAAAATCCCACAAATTTATGAACAGAGGTATATAATGTGTTAAGTATGTGATTAAGGTCTCATATGCACCATTAATTGATTTTTACTACTGTTCTACCTCTCTCACATTCAACAGCAAAAACCCCCAATTCGACCCTTGGGGAAATGGCACTATTTCACCTCCCAATACAACTAAACTGAGTAAAAATGCTTCAAATGCTCAAGTACAGTACATGAAACTTGTAGAATAAATCCATGGTAGTATATTTATCACAAATATATCAGAGAATCATCCATCCATTCGAAATAATCAATGTTATAGTGTCATACATCAATGCATTGGGGAAATGGACATTGTTTGCTCATTAATCAATAGTTTTGCATACAACCAGTGGGTATTTCGACCTGATACTTTATAAATATGAATAATAGAGGATATGAAGCTATTACAATCAGAAATATATGATGATAAGCTCTCTCAAGAAGCACAAGTGCTCACCAAAAACGCCCTCCCTCAAGGAGCACGAATATGCCTTCAAAACTGGAAACGGTGGAGAGAAAGTGCTGCACTAAAAAAAACCATGAAACTTCCTGTAGCTGCTACCTGCAAATACAAACTCCATTAAAGCACCATGAAAGACCTGAGTGGCCTCTCCAAACACCAACTTGGATGGGAATCTTTCACCCTCGAAATTGGCTAAGGCAAGAAACTAGTCATCCACTAGCTCTCTCTTCACAAATGCAATTTTTCTCAAATCATCAAAAGCCATTCTTATACTTGATTTCTACATTTTATAACCAACATTAGCCTTAAAGGGGTCGAAATCCTCTCAATAGATTCAATAATTTTCCATTTAGAAAATATTCCTCATTTGCCACTTGTCTCCTAGTTCCAACCTTCCATCTTCTCCCAAATTCGAATTTGAGTCTCTTTAGATTCCTCCAACTCCATGAGCGCCTTCTTGAGCCTATTTTTGGGGCTGACATGTCATAATGGTCAGGTGTAAGAATTCAGGTCTGAATTTTGTCATAAAATGTCATAGATGCTTCATTATTGTTGTCATAAAACTAGGGAATCTAGCCCATGTGTCCACTAGTCTCCAATTTGACTCTTCCTCTCCCATGGAGGTTACTATTCCATCCCATTTCGACCTAAGATGCTCAATGCCATGTGTTATGACTTATCCACTCACCCAAGAGTGTTCACCTTCCCATGAATTCGAATTGGCAAGAGAGAGCTGCCATGTGTCATTGAAAAATCAAGCTAGTGTGGGTCCCACCACCTCCATATGTCTCCAAAACCACTTGCCACCTAGAATTTCTCTTGAATTTATTTATTCATCATATTTATTAAATGATTGAACCCTTCTAATGTCTAAATATCATTTATTAGTTTCCTTATTACCATTCCACATGTGCCCATCCAACCTAGGAAACTAGTAGGATTGATGGGATTGTCTTACTATGCACTTATTTGAATGGGGACATTACATTACCACATTCCGTTGGAGGAATAAACATCTCCGGATATACAATAAAATATTCACGGAGGAATGAAACATCTCCAGAATAATAAAGTACAAATATAATATTCTTTGAAGTTACAATATCTCAACACTCCCCCTTAACGAGAAGGATATTATAACAGCATCTGCACAAGCAAGGAGTCATCAACATCATACATGATACATCTATAAATCATTGGAAGCTTTCTCAACATCATCAGTAACTCAAGCAGTTACTGGAACATCTTCAATACTGGAACATTAACATCTTCAGTACTGAGTCTTTATCTTATGCAGCACTCGAAAAACTACATCAACATCTGGATCCTCACGATCATCAACATCGTCATCACATTATCTCGATCTACAACATCTGGATGATCATGATCTACATCATCTGGATCATCTCGATCTACAGCATCTGGATCATCTCGATCTAAAGCATCTGGATCATCACGATCTACAGCATCTGGATCATCTCGATCTACAGCATCTGGATCATCACGATCTACAGCATCTGGATCATCTCGATCTATAGCATCTGGGTCATCACGATCTACAGCATCCGGATCATCTTCGATATACAACATCTGGATCATCATGATCTACAGCATTTGGATCATCTCGATCTACAGCATCTGGATCATCTCGATCTAAAGCATTTGGATCATCACGATCTACAGCATCTGGATCATCTCGATCTACAGCATCTAGGTCATCACGATTTACAGCATCTAGATCATCTCGATCTACAGCATCTGGATCATCACGATCTACAACATCTAGATCATCTTGATATACAGCATCTGGATCATTACAATCTACAGCATCCGGATCATCTCGATCTACAGCATCTAGATCATCTCGATCTACAACATCTGGATCATCATCTTGATCTACATGATCAACAACATCGTCATCGAGATCAACACGATCAGCAGCATCGTCATCTAGATCATCAGTATTAGTATCCACACCAATACAAGTATACACATCATCAATACAAGTATCCTCATCAATACAAGTATACACATCATCAATACAAGCATCCTCATCAATACAAGTATACATACAAGTATCCTCATCAATACAAGTATACATACAATATCCTCATCAATACACATCATCAATACATAGCAGCATACCCTGCAACACACACGATCATATTACAGGATGATCAATCCCGCTCTCTTTAGGAAATAAGTCCATGGATGATACAATCCAGATCAAGTTCTAGGATGATCAATCCTTATCACTTTAAGACAAGTCTCATGTCTAGGGATGATGCAATCCCATCACGTACATTTTGAACCCAGTTCACGGACGATGTAGTCCTCTCACGTACATTTTGAACCCAATTCATGGACGATGCAGTCCTCAAGTACATTTTGAACCTAGTTCACGGACGATGCATTCCTCTCACATACATTTTGAACCCAGTTCATGGACAATGTAGTCCTCACGTACATTTTGAACCCAATTCATGGACGATGCAGTCCTCACATACATTTTTAACCCAGTTCATGGATGATGCAGTCCTCACGTACATTTTGAACCCAGTTCATGGACGATGCAGTCCTCACGTACATTTTGAACCCAGTTGATGGACAATGCAGTCCTCACGTACATTTTGAACCCAGTTCATGGACGATGCAGTCCTCACGTACATTTTGAACCCAGTTCATGGACAATGTAGTCCTCTCACGTACATTTTGAACTGAGGTCCAGGGACGATGCAGTCCTATCTTCAATTCTCGGAGACATCAGTCTACGGATCAGTTCTGGGACCAAAGCACGGGGAAGATACAATCCCCTACTTGTTCATTTAGGACTTCATTATCTGAGACCCATTCTATGGCTCAATTCTGGGACCGAAGTCCGGGGAAGATACAATCCCCTACCTGTTCATTCAGGACTTCATTCTCAGAGTCTACGGATCAATTCTGGGACCAAAGTCCAGGGAAGATACAATCCCCACATGTCCACCAAGGAATTCATTCTCGAATACATACGTCTACGGCTCTCTTTAGGATTGAAGTCTAGGGATGATCCAATCCTCACATGTCCACCAAGGACTTCATTCTCGAAGACATATGTCTACGGCTCTCTTTAGGACTGAAGTCCAGGGATGATCCAATCCCCACATGTCCACCAAGGACTTCATTCTCGAAGACATACATCTATGGCTCTCTTTACGACTGAAGTCCAGGGATGATCCAATTCCCACATGTCCACCAAGGACTTCATTCTCGAAGACATACGTCTACGACTCTCTTTAGGTCTGAAGTCCAGGGAAGATCCAATCCCGACATGTCCACCAAGGACTTCATTCTCGAAGACATACGTCTACAGATCCTTTTAGAACATGTGTTCAAGGATGATGCAATCCCCTTGTCAACTTAGACCCTGTCTAAGGACCATCCACCAACCTCTCTGTCGGCATCACCAATATATGTATCCACATCATCGACCTCTCTGTCGATGCAGGAAATATCATCATAAGTGACCACATCACTCCCCCTTTCGAGGAGGGTCCTATCAAGCTTGTCTCAGAAATACTCAAACTTTACTTGAGGTAGAGGTTTGGTTAGTATATCGGTAACTTGTTCACTTGAGGTAGAGGTTTGGTTTGTACATCGGTAACTTGTTCACTTGAGGTAGAGGTTTGGTTAGTGCATCGGTAACTTGTTACAAATTCGAACTTTAATTCCTTTCTGCACCATATCTCGTATATAGAAATGTCAGATCTCTATGTGCTTTGACTTATCATGGAACACTGGATTCTCTGCCATTTTGGTACAACTCTGTTTGTCACATAGGATCATAGTTGAGTCCATCTCTAAGTCAAACAATTCTGAAGCCATACTGCTTCATAACTTAGCAGAGAAAGCAACCATATATTCTACTTGTGCTAAGAGCCACACTAGATTGTTTCCTGCTAAACCACGAGATCATGGCTGATCCCAGACAATAACATCCTCTCGATGTGCTCTTCCTGTTTGATACACTTCCTGCCCAATCAACATTTGTGTATCCATTTGAAGTCATTATCTCCAAGATAACATAGATCAAAGTCTATCGTATCCTTTAGGTACCACATCACATGATTTGCAACTTATCAGGTGAACACATCTAGTTTCCACTAGATACTGACTCAAGGTGTTCACAGCAAAGCATATATCTGACCTAGTATCCGTTAGATACATCAATGACTCAATAATTTGTCTGTACATAGTTATATCCACTAACTCTGATGAATCATCCGCTAACAGCTTCAAGTTGGAATCCATGAGAGTGGCCATTCCAACACATCAAGTCCTTTTAATATTTATCGGCATATTTTCCCTGGTTGAGAAAGATTCCTTCTGAGCCTTGCCATACTTCTAGACCTAGGAAGTAATGCATCAATCTGAGATCTTTCTTTTCATGATCTGTTTCTCATTCCTTGTCAGAAAGAGATCATCCTCATACAATAATGGTATGATAGGTTCATCATCAACAACCTTAAGGTAAAGGTTAGGATCAGCTTTACTTCTGGTAAAGCCCAAGCTTTGTTAAGAAGCTGTCAATTCTCCATCATTCACACTTTGCATTGAGTGATCTTCTGCATATCTATCTGTGCCATCTCTCGTCAGATGGGTCTACTGATATGAGCCTCAATATCATTCGAACTTTGTGGTGAGTTCCTTCTTGCATCCATGTCATCTGTGTATAGAAGCCATATTCAACCTTGTAGCAAAGGTTGAGATCCACATCACCCATGATGATCATTAAGCTCATCAATTGACTACCAATCTTGGGTACCCATACAGAACCTGATTCACACTTCTTCTTTAATTACACCATTAAGAGAATGGTATTATCTATCCACTTGGAGCAAACATCTTGTCATGATTCTCTTCCTTTTTCTAAGAGAATCTTCTAGCCATGAGCCTTCTATATTTTGTTTGATTTGTAAATCTTCTTGTTGAACATCCATCACTTGTTCGGTGTTCATCATTCTTCATGATCTTTCCTACAAAACAAAATTAAGTACATGATTAACGATACTTCATAATCATGAAATCATGTTGACATGATAACCTATTATGCATACAGATATCATTTACATAGTTATGCAACTATCTTGACCAATACTTTGGCACAACACTTTTCCATATCCTGTATGCATACAGTGGCTATCTAGATGCCTTCCATCACTACCAGAACATACTATCGAGAGTGTGCATAGCTCTCAGCATGTCAGCAAAGAGGTTTCATTCTAGACAAGCAACAATGGAATGTTTGTCCAACTTACCAATCATATGCATATTAGTAGTATATTGTTCAATGCTCTATGAATGTTTACACTTAGCATGATATATTCTAGGAATACAAATATACATACAAGCAATATCATTTACTATTTGAAATAACAACTCAAATACTTATCTTTTATGTTTGTGTGGTTGCCTCCCACTTGATCTTCTATATGTCTTTTGAACTTCTATTCATTCTGTACCATTGTGCATGCTCAAGTGTGCACTAGTGTCATCCTCATGATCTCATACACAAACATACATTCATTAGTATATTCTCAATATTATCAAAACATTATAATTCTAAATAATCTTGAATATGTATAGTCATGATCATTAGTATTCATGGTTTCAAGGAAGTCTTATTTTACTCATTCATATTCTTGTTTGATCATAGTACTCTTCTGGTTAGTTAAATCATCAAGATAAGAGACATAATATGCATAAACCCTTGATTACTAACTTTATGAATAAGCATAACCAATCATACCAAGTATACTTATATAAGGGATCCTAACACAAGGTAAGATTCTAACTTGAGAAAACATACCTGGATTAGTATACCTGCTTAGTTATGTCTAACATACCTAAACAATATCTTCTTTGTTCTCTTCAATGATTTAGAGATCCTATGCTAGAACCTGCATATCTCATAGGTTAAGCATAATATAACAAAGTCATACATACCTCATAAGTAGAACAAAGATTATGGATGAGTCTTTGTCTTCATGTTGTCATGGTCATGGAACTTGATTTGTCTTTCGTGATGTACCTGTATCTTGTTAGCAGACAACATCAACCTCATACAACACCATAGTGCATTATTACAATCATATAGCCCTAATCAATGAATGTCTTCGATCATTCACATGCATTCATACTGTTACTAGGGTGATAAGACAATTCTAACATTAATCAAGATTGTACTAATAAATAATATGAATACAAACACATTATGAACTTAATCAGGAATTAGATTTCAAGACATACCTGAACCTCCTTAAGTCATACCTGTCGAGACTTCTTGTAGTCTTCTTATGTAAGGCCTTAGCCTCAACTCCCCCTGAAACTTGATCTGGAGCTTGATTAGGGTTCGCTACAGAAACCCTAAAAATTCAATCTTTGACTTTCACACTTCTGAATGGATGGAAGGATGTGTCTTGCTGAGCTGATCAAACTAGCATACTTCAATTTTGAAATCTCCAAAATTTGACCCCTCAAAATCGCCTTCGAAACTTCTGGATCTTCTAGACAGGATCCCGAACTAGGGTTTGATGAAGCCCACCCTTCTTCCCAATCAAAAGGTTCGATCCAAGGCTCTAAACTCTTATTTTTCTGAGGAGCTTCCAGCCGCGGTCACAGACTTCAAAAATTCCAACTTTTGCTGAAGCCCTAATTTTCCATCTTTCCGATCAAAATCCCGAACTGGGGTTTGATCAAGCCCGGTCTTCTACCCAACCAAAAAATTTGATCTTGGTCTCTAAATTTTGATTTTCCTGAGCAGCATTCAGCCGTGGACTCCGATTCCAAAAATTTTAACTTTCTCCGAAACCCTAAATTCCGGAAGCCATGAATGAAGGTGCTCCAAAAATAATTCTGTTTTGACAGAAATATGTACCTGATTGTTTCTGCTGTAACTCCGAACTTTTCAATCCAAAGGGTCTAAAAACTCTTTTTGTGGTATCCTGACCTATCATCTTTCCATCCTAATAGGTCTGACATCAATTGGATTTTCTCAGAGAGATTTATGCCAAGTGTTGCAACGTGACCTGTTTATGGGATAAAACCGGAGAGAGAACTTGTATGGCGTGCCACATGTCATTGGTTTAACTTCAGCCTTTGAAAATGTTTCCTAAGATAGTACAGTCTGCTTAATACCTTTAAATTTTTACGAATTTCATTTGGATCTTGCGAGCCCAAGTTATGACCTTTTTTCCTAGGTCACCTAATTTTGACTGAGATCTGGAAGAGGCAGAAACCCTAACTTGTACTGATCATAACGCAGAAAGTACAATGAATCTGATGGTGTCCTTTGGACACAAGGTACCTGGGGATGTTATCTACGACCTGTAAAGGTTTCAGATCCTGAAACTTTTCCAAAATGGATTTATAGCGAAAGTTCCACGATGACTGGTTTTTGCTATACAAAACCCAAACCTTGAAATTGTCGCAAGTGAAGCAAGTGTCGTAAGTGCCATACATTGCCTTCCTTCAGGTTAGCTCTGATACCATGTTAAGATTTAATATGCTAAGACATAGAATAGAAACATTACATTCCATTTCACAATAATAGCATATACAGGATCACTGAAGAAACAACAAGCACAACATAAACACAAGAGACACAGATTTATCCTGGGAAACCCTCATGGGGTAGAAAACCCAGCAAAGCTTCCTCAATATAGATGATCAGCAATATACAAATATGCAAACCAAAGACATGATCTCCTCCTCCACCATAGCAGACCTCTCCTCCACAAGTGCACTACATTCTGAGTGAGGGAAGTGTGTGTATAATGAGGAACACACCTCCTCTATTTATACACATCTCCGACTTGTACTTTATATTAACTAGGTCGGCCCCAACTTTACCACTAGGTTAAACACCCCACTACAACTGACTGGGCTGACCCCACTAGGGTGGTCTAACAACCCTTTGACCCACATAACACATACAGGGTCGATCCCCACTAGGGAAGTCTAACCCAAGTTACCACATTCCATTGGAGGAATAAACATCTCCGGATATACAATAAAATCTTCACGGAGGAATGAAACATCTCCAGAATAATAAAGTACAAATATAATATTCTTTGAAGTTACAATATCTCAACATTGCAATAGGGGCTTTCATCCTGAGAACTCCTACATGAAGAAGACCATTGATCAAATGGATCAACTCCTGGAGAAAGCAAATATTCCTCTTTTCGAGAGCACAAGAAGGAAGGATGGAGGACATAATTATGAAGACAAGGAGCGAGTGCATGCTTTGATGGAAGCACATCCAAGCATACCTATTTCATCATAGATTATGGAGCTTCAAGGAACATGGTTTCTACAAGAGAGAGCTTTTCCTCTCTTGATTCTTCTAGTGGTCCAACCATTGTGTTGGGTGATCATTCTGAAACTTCAAGCAAAGGTAAAGGCGGTATTGATCTAGATTTTGGTTCATTCACTAATGTGTTGTATGTTCCTAGACTTGCTGCTAACCTTTTGTCAGTATACCAGATGAATCACACTGGATCTCCCAAAAAGGTGATATTCACACCTAATGATGTTGAAATTTGTGAAATGTCAAGAGGTCAAATTTTTGCCTTAGGTTCTACTGACCATAGCTCAAAAATACATAAATTCTCTCATTTTGTGCCATTCCCTTCACCTTTTGATCTACTTACCCATGCCAATGATTCAAGAAAATTATGGCATGAAATATTTGGTCACCTAAACTATAGATATCTTTCCCAACTCCATGAGAAAGAAATGGTCATAGGGCTTCCCAATATTAAGTTTTCTAAAGGTGTCTGTCAAAGCTGCATACTAGGAAAGCACCCTGTGCATAAGTTTGAAAGAGCCAAAACTGAGCGAACCTCATAACCCCTGGATCTTATTCACATGACATATCAGGTCCATTCCCCCATGAGTATTTGAACCATTCCAAATACATCCTCACCTTCATAGATGAATTTACCAAGTACCATTGGATATATTTCATGAAGCTAAAGTCAGAAGTGTTCGATTTGTTCAAGCTTTTCAAAGCCTCAGTTGAGAACCAGTCTGGTAGACATATCAAGATCCTTAGATTTGATAATGGTGGGGAATACATTAAATCTGAGTTTCAACAATTTTGTTCCTCTTCAGGCATACAAATGCAACACACTGTTCCCTACACACCTCAGCAGAATGGTGTTGATGAGAGGAAGAACAGATCTTTGAAGGAGATGGCCACATGCATGCTTGAGGCCAAGTATTTATATCAGAGACTTTGGGATGAGGTAATAAATTGTGCCACATACATACAAAGTAGAGTTCCTCACAAAGTACTAAAAGGAATCACTCATTTCTAGGCTTGGACTGGGCACAAACCAAATATTTCTCACTTCAGGATTTTTATCTCCAAGGCTTGGGCTAGAATTCCAGTTGAGAAGAGGAGGGCTATGCAACCCCAAATCCAACCATGTATTTTTGTTGGATATTCAGAAGACTCCAAGGGATACAATTTTCTGAGCATTCCTTCTCAAAAATCCTTCATTGAGAGGAGTGTTCAATTCGAAGAAGAGCCCTCACAGAATGTTGAAATTGGAGAACCCTCCACACCACCACCTGAAGATGTAAGTGAAGTTCCTTTTGAATTTTCAGATTCTGATATTTCTGATGATGAAGACCATTTTATTACAGATCCTAATTCACCAACAAGGCCTAAGTGGGATGATAATACTCTTCAAGCAGCTCGTGAACTAGTGGGAAATACCCAGGATACTAGGAGGACTAGATCACAATTTGAGAATGATCTCAATGTGAATGATCCTTAATTATCTGAGATATGATATATGATGGTGGATTCTTATCCTCAGACATATGAGGAATCCTCACATGACCCAATATGGAAGGATGCTATGGATGAGGAGTTTCATTCACTGCAAAAGAATGAGACATGGGAGCTAGTCAAGCTCCTCCCAGGAAGAAAATTGGTAAGGTGTAAGAGGATCTTCAAAACGAAATTTGTAGATGATGGTGCAATAGTGAAATATAAGGCTAGGGTGGTGGAAAAGGGCTTCTCCCAAGTCCATGGCCTTGAATACAATGAGACTTTTGCATCAATTGCACAGAAGTATTCGATAAGACTAGTTCTGGAAATCTATGCATCCAAGCGTTGGCAAGTGCATCACATGGATGTCAAGAGTGCATTCCTCCATGGGTATATTGAGGAGGATATTTATATGCAGCATCCAAAAGGCTATACATATGATCCTAACTAAGTGTGCAGGTTGAAGAAGTCCTTATATGGGCTTAAGCAATCCCCTAGGGCTTGGTATGCCAAAATGGACAATTTTCTCTTGTCACAATCTTTTGCTAGATGAAAATATGATCCTAATGTTTACATGAAGCTGATTGATGGCTCAATTCTGATTATTGTGTTATATGTTGATGACCTACTAATAACAGGTATCTTCATTAAATACTGCTTTGCATCAAGCTTTTTCCATGACTGACTTGGGAATTCTTAAGAAATTTTTGGGGATTGATATTTCTCAAACTGAGAATGGAACTAAGGTATCTTAGTCCAAATATGCATCTGACTTGCTAAAGAAGTTCAATATGGCTGATTTCAAGCCTTCAAAGACTCCCTTCCTTTCAGGAGTCAAACTTGAAGAAGCAAATTCTACACCATTGGTGGACAGCACCTTGTATAGGCAACTAGTTAGCAGCTTGTTGTACTTGACTCATACTCGACCTGATCTTGCATATGCAGTGAGTGTGTCCTCAAGGTACATGGAGCAGCCACTTGAGCTTCATTGGAGGGCTGCAAAAGGAATCTTGCATTAGGTTCAAGGCACCAAGTCTGATGGGATTCACTATGTTTTAGATTCTAGCCTAGATCTTCTTGGCTTTACTGACTCAAATTGGGTTGTTGATAGCCTTGACAGAAAATCCACTTCTGGATTTTCTTTCATGCTTGGAGGAGGTCTTGTTTTCTGGTAAAGAAAGAAACAGAGTGTAATTGCACTATCTTCAGCAGAGGCTGAGTACAGAGGAGTAATGAATGCTACTACTCAGTGTGTGTGGTTGCAGGGTATTCTTTTAGAGTTTGAGATTTCCTTTAGCACTCCTACAATCATCTTTTGTGACAATCAGAGTGCTATAAGGTCTCAAGTGATATAGTACAGAGACAGAGGACCAAGCATATAGAGATTCATATGAACTACAACAAGAGCTTGGTGCATGACCATATCATTGATTTACAATATTGCCCAACAACTGAGCAAACTGCAAACATATTCACCAAAGCTTTTACTGAGAAGACTTTCAGCTATCTGAGATCACTGCTTGGGATGGTTGAACATGTGGTGGAGTGAAGGATTGATCAACAATCTTTCAATTTTGATTATTTCCATTTTTGAGGGGAGGTTTTTCCCATGAGGTTTTCCTTCTTTCCTTGTTTTGTGGACAAGGTAGTATGTTAAAGGGTGACCATGTCTTGTTATTGGGCCCTATTTTATTTCTGATTTTTAGCACATAAATTCAAGCTTAAGGGGGTTTGTTGGAATATTTGAACCCATCCATGTCATTTAATACCTTAGGATAGCATTATTGATCATTTTTTTTATTAATTCTTAGGTGTTAGACTAGGTAGTTGGCTAAATTATACATTGTGTGGATCACAAGTCATCATTGTGTGGACCAAAAGATTCCTAGAGTCACTTGGGAGCATTTCTGAAGATTCTGGATAAGATTTTCTTTGATTCTGGATTATCTTATCCAATCCTGGAATAGAAAGGCACCTTACTTCTTTTTACTGCTTCTTACCACTTTTTGGTGAAAGGTGAAAGACTAGTGGACTAGTTTTACTGTTTTTTGGCCAACTCATCCTCCATGATGTTTCTTCCTTTCAAATTATGGATTTAGCATTATTTTCCATCCTACATCACCATATCATCACTCATTTAGAAATTCGTGAGCCTTTGAGGTGACTTGGAAAGCACACTTTCCACCTAGGGGGGTTTTGCATATTTTTAGTAAGCCTAATTTTGTGAGGATTCGAATGGCATCCTTATGCATCTGAATATCTGATGTAAACTTATATATTTGCATCCTATTACTTTCCCAAGATTGGCTGATGTATTATTATTTAATAGAGTTATTCTGTTGGCATCATATTTGACTGTTTTTCAGTGTTCTTGACTTGTTGCATGAGAGAAGTTGCGAGAGTATGAAATTTCTTGATCAGATCTTGGTGTGAACAAAATTTCACAAAGAGAACATGGTGGAGTGACCCTATGGGTAGGATTATTGGTCATTACTAGAGATTTTAACCATTCTTGGTTGATGCCTCATGATTTAGGCTGAGCGATCTCCGATGAGTCGGGTGTAGGGTTAGGCCCCCATTCATGGTCTTAGTGACAACTGGATGTGGTTTATCTATGGCTATTGTAGGTTTGAATGTCAGGACATAAGGTGTCATTGGCCTGGTAGGCGTAGCAACCGCAACAGGGACAAAATCATAGTGAGCTACTAGTTTAGAAGCCACTTATGGGTAGGGTTGTGTAAGGTACCATACTAGAATACCCAAACTGAGCCAAGGTAGAGTTAACTAAGCCATTACCAATGTCCCTTGTACACCAGTGGGGGGGGGGGGGGTACAAGAACGAGATCTAAAATATTAGGGGTACCAATGGACTCAACGTTTGTTCAATGCCATGGCTCAACAACGGTGTTGAGGTGGAGGCGGCTCATTTTTAGCAGTGAAAATTGTGCGCATTAGGCCATCGATGGATGTGGGGATATCAGGTTCTCACCTACCCAAATTTGGAGACTATTTATTTTTATTTGAAAAATACATTATGTTAATTTTTATTACAAAGTTTTGTAACTATGACCAAATGTGGTCAAGGATGATTGTAATAAATTATTATTATTATTTAATGAATTAAACATGAGACAAACACCCAAGGGAACTGTTAAATGAGTGTTCACTGACCCACTAGGAGGAATGGAAGCTATTAGAAGGCATGGGATAGATGGCAGCATTTGCACTCCACCACTAGTTGTTGGTTATGGGACAACTACCCCTAAATTTGTGGCATTATCCCCCAGGTGGGTGGAAGAGAGCTGTTAGCTCATTAATGACCAGGTTAACCACTAAAAGGCCTAGGAAGCCTAGATAAGGCAATTCGAATTGAGCAGGCAGCTCCACAATATTTTCTGCAGAAATATTTTCCTCAAGTGTATTAGGTGATTACTAAGAGATTCGAATAGGGAGGCTAAGTGGAAGTGCATTGTAAGGCTATTCAAATATTATGAGAGGAGAACCAGAGGTGCTAGTGTAGGTCTCTTAGACTGCTAAACCTATACTACTGAATGAACTACTTTGCTGCTGCAAGAGGATTGACTTAAAGCTACTACAAATTCTTCTTCCTGGTGGTTCAGTGAACAGGCTCGGGGGTCCTAAGGCAAGTAATTTTGCTTTCTTCAGGAGTAGGTTGGGTGGAATAGGTTCCTTGGGTGGTTTGTTTCTCCTACAAACTATCAAGTTCTATTTTTCTGTTGTTATTTTAGTCAAATAAATTCTTCATTTATCAGTAAGTAGTACAGTTGAAAGAATACAAAAGAAATTGTTTTATTTTCTGACCTAAGTATGATTTCTGAATGGAAATGATTTATGAAATGAATGATTCGATAACCTTCTCTATATTTTTCCCCATGCTGTTTTTGCATCGTACTCCAGTACATAGAAGTGAATTAAGAAAGATGAATGATAGGCAGATTGCCAATTGATTGGATAGAATAACTCTGTAATGATTTCTCTTAATATTGATTTATTAATTCCTCATGTTTAAAACTAAGAAACAGCTGTCAATTAATAAAAAGAATGAACTCGAGAATTTTATGTGTGGGATATCAACTATTCTTTTTTTTTGTGTGAATAATTGGAGAATGGATCGATATTTTTCTTCGCTGCTTGAATTGATTATAGTCACATTACTTGTGTGCATAGAGGTATTTTTCGGCCATCTCGGTCTTCTTATGAATTTAAAGTTTTGCCAGGGTTTCTTTTTAAAAAACCCAAAGTTAGCTCAGTCTCTAACCATGATGCCTGAAAACGCCCTAATGAAACACCAATGGGCAGGGATTAGCTTGGAACGCCCTCATGGCTCAGCTCTATGATCAAAACGTGGAAGAAATTTGTGTTTCTTGGTTGCAGGTGTAGGGTGAAACTCCCATTGATAACGGTTGAGACTTCATTGTTATTTTGGGAAGGTTGAGAGCCTACGGTGGTAGTGACCCATCACACATAGATCTGCAGATAACTCCTTGGGCCAGAGGTAACACAATATTCCTGGGGGGTTTATAGCGTATAGAGAGGGCTAGTGGGAGTGGTTCGGGGATTGATTGACAGATTCGATATCAATAGGAGGAAGAAAGCCAATTGTGGCAGTAACCCATAGTTAACAACTAGGCTAGCTTGTTTGGCAAGTACCTCTTCGGTTTTAGCATCCTTCTGGTCACCAATTGTGGTATCAGAGCAAGGAGTTTTTCTCAGTATAACAGAGAAAAGACATGGTTGTTCGTGTTGGTATAGCTCGGGGTCATGGCAGAGGATGACTAACAGCAAATGCATAGGTTATGGAGGAGTTGAGAGAGCTAAGAGCACGCATGGAAGCTATGGAGCTGGGTAGACAGAGAGATCCAATGGTAGGAGATGTGAGTGAGCCTAAAGAGGAAGAACGTGAAGAGGAGGCAGCGCCCATGGTAGAGACACCTGAGCTGAGGTATTTTAGATCGATTCTAGGAGCCACATCCAGACCAAAGCCTGAGTTTCCTACCTATGAGGGAAGCCTTATTGCGGAACACCTCATTGACTGGATCAGTGAGTTGGACAAATATTTTGAGTATGATGAGATTGAGGAGAACGGGAAGGTCAGATTGGAAGTGACATGGTTGAAAGGGCATGCATCCCTATGGTGGGATAGTGTACAAGTTGAGAGGAGAAGAAAGAACAACCATTAATCAAGAGCTAGGATAGGGTGGTGGCCAAGATGAGGGCCAAATTCTTGCCCAAGGATTACCAGCTGACTCTATATAGGCAAATGCCGAATCTTAGACAAAGGTTGCTGACTGTAAGAGAGTACACCGAGGAGTTCTACAAAGTAAATTTGAGAGCTGGCTATGTGGAGGAATCAGCAGAGAATACTGTCAAGTATGTAAATGGATTGAGGATGGAGATCCAAGATGAAATCAACATGATATCACCTAGGACAATGGAAGAGGCCTACCAATGTGCCTTGAGAGTAGAAGAGAAACTAGTGAGGAGGAAGAACTTCAATAGAGGAAGAGGTTCAGCCAAAGGTAAAGGGAAATCAGCTGGAAGGGAGAAGTTTTCAGCCCAAAAGGGAGAGTCCTGCAACTCAAATCAGCAGGAGAAGCAAGACAGAAACAGTGACTCCAGAGGAAGAAGACCCTACCAAAAAGGTAGAGGTAGAGGGAGAGGCAAAGAAACTGTCTTTCGATGTTACAAGTGTAACAAAATGGGCCACAGATCTTTTTAATGCCCGGAGAAGGAAAACATAGGACATAGAGGGGCCTATATAGCTCAGAATGAGCAGTAGCAAAAGCAATTTCCAGTGGCTGAAAATTTACCTGAGACTGGAGAGGCTTTGATGATAAATAAAGTCTTGATGAAGCCTGAGAAAGAAAATGCAGAACCTACTCATAGGAAAGCCTTGTTCAGGACTATGTGCAAGGTCAAAGGAAAATGATGCAAGATGGTGATTGACAGTGGGAGTATTGAGAATCTAGTTTCCATAGAGATGGTGGAGAAGCTGAGCTTGAAGAAGAACAAACATCCAGTTCCCTACAAGGTATCCTAGTTGCATAAAGAACACCGAATCCTGGTAAGTGAACAATGTGAGTTTGATTTACACGGAGGTACATATAAAGACAAAATAATATGTGATGTTCTTCCCATGGATGTATGTCATGTTCTTTTAGGGAGACCTTCGCAGTTTGAAAGGAAAGTGGTGCACAACGGTAGGAGGAACTGTTATAGTTTCGATAAGGATGGGATGAAACATGTCTTACTCCCTTTGCAAGAAGGTAGTACAGTCGAGTAGCAAACAGGAAAAGTTTTAATGTTGATTGACAAAAAGTATTTGCATCAGCTCGAGGAAGAGGAAGTGAACTATGTTGTGATGTGCAAGCCGAAGGTAGTGATGATGAAGACAATATTTCAAACTTGCTTGAAGAAATTCAGGAAATGTTGGCTAAGTTTGGAGACATTGTGGTGGATGATTTTCCCAATGAGTTGCCACCTAAGAGAGATATCATCCATCACATCGACTTCATCCCAGGAGCTATCTTACCCAACAAAGCAGCCTATAGGTTGACACCTCAAGAGAATGAAGAGATCGGAAAGAAAGTGCAAGGACTGTTGGATAAGGGGATGATTAAGAAAAGTTTGAGCCCATGTGTAGTGCATGCAGTGTTGAGCCCAAAGAAGGGTGGTGAATGGAGGATGTGCACAGATTCAAGAGCCATTAATAAAATAACTATCAGATATAGGTTCCCATTTCCCAAGATGGATGACATAATGGACTGTCTGAGTGGAGAAACGTACTTTCCTAAGATAGATCTAAAAAGTGGGTATCATTGGATCAAAATTAGAGAGGGGGATGAGTGGAAGATAGCCTTCAAAACTAATGAAGGGCTGTATGAGTGGCTAGTTATGCCATTCAGATTATCAAATGCCCCAAGCACATTCATGAGATTAATGAATGAAGTCCTGAGGTATTTCATAGGTAAATTTGTGATAGTTTACCTGGATGATATATTGATTTTCAGTCAGTTCAAAGAAGAGCATCTGAGGCATCTGAGATGTGCCTTGGAAAAGTTGCAATCAGAGAAATTGTTGGTGAATATCAAGAAGTGTTCATTCATGAAATCTGAGTTGGTATATCTGGGATTTGTGATCTCAAAAGATGGTTTGAAGATGGATCTGGAGAAGGTGCAAGCAATCGTGGATTGGCCTTCGCCTCGAAGCATTTTTGAGGTGAGAAGTTTCCATGGCTTAGCAAGTTTTTATAGGAAACTTATAAATCACTTTAGTGGTATTTGTTCTCCGATTATTGAGACCATCCAGAAAGACAAGCAACCATTTAAATGGTCAGCAGAGGCCAGATGTAAGTTTCAGCTATTGAAGAAAAAGATTACCGAGCAACCAATCTTGAGGTTACCAGATTTTGGAAAACCATTCCAAGTTACATGTGATGCTAGTGGAGTAGCCATTGGGACAGTGCTCAGTCAGGAAGATAAACCAGTGGCCTATTTTAGTGAAAAAATAAATTATGCAAAATAGAAATATTCCTCATATGACAAGGAATTCTATGCTATAGTCCAAGCCCTGAAACATTGGAGGCATTATTTGATGCCTAAGGAATTTGTATTGTATTTTGACAATCATGCTTTGCAGTACATAATGAAACAGCCTAAGTTGAATCAGAAACATGCCAAATTGGTGGAGTTCCTGTAGAGTTTCACTTTTGTGTTGAAGCATATTAGCGGACAGTCAAATCATGTAGCTGATGCGTTAAGCAGGAGAACCTTAATTGTACAAGAAACTCAGGTACACGTTTTAGGATTTGAAAATCTTAGAGATTTATATGAAACTAACAATGACTTTCAGTGTGCATATAGAGCTTGTAAGAGCCTTCTAGGAGTGGACAGAGAATTGTGGACTGAATATATGTTGTAGGATGGATTAAGCTGTGTATCCCAAGTTGCTCAATGAGGGAAAACCTGATTCAAGAGAAGCACAATGGTGGAATGGATGGTCACTTTGGAAGTGATAAGACTTATGGACAGCTAAGTCATTTTTACTTCTGGCCCAAGATGAGGTCTGAACTTGAGAATTTTGTGAGCAGATGTAGAATCTGTCTGTAACATCCCAATTTTTCATAAAAATTTAAAACTTTTTAAAATAGCATTAAATAAGATAATTATAACTACGGAATAATAAATTTTTGATTACAACAACATTGATTAAGAAGTTGTTTCGTACTAAACATAATTTAATTTATGAGTTAGAAACATTTTGATAATGACAACTTAACACACTCTAGACAAACGTGCTTAAAGTAATAAACGCACTGAAAGGTTAGAAATATGATGCGATACTTTTCTTTTGATAAGATATTGACAGTTTGCTTTATTGGTGTCCAAGGGTGTCCTACAAGGTACCCTGGAGTTTACTTAGCTACAATGCTAAGGCATTTGAAATGTTTCTATGTGCAGACGACAGGTAAGAAGTTCAATGACTGCATAGTTTAAGAGTACGTGTGTAATTCAATTCAACGTCGAAATAATAAAATGCTATGAAATCTTTTGCGAAACAAAAAATATATGTAGGTATGAACTACATAGTTCTGCTTACTGTTTTCAAAGCTGTCTTTCAACTCATCAATGTTAAAAACAATGTCGTCTATTAAATCATCATGCTGTTAAGTTCGTTGTCATGACCATCGACGTTGTCATGGTTTGGCATTTTGTCATCATTTTAAGGTAATTAATATTTGCATAGTACCAAAGTAGTATGTATAGCTAAAATCATTAAATGCTCGCATTAAGAAGTTAGAGTATGAAGTACATAGTATTAACATAGTTTTTGTGCTAATATCTAATATTGGATTAGATTAAAATACAAAAAAAAATGCAAACTCTATCTTTTTAATATTTGCGAGTATGAGAACTATGAAGAAATATACACAATAAATAAAATTACAAGCCTAACATTATAATCCTTATACTTTCACTAACCTAAACTATAATTTTACAATGTTTAACTACATATAGTATTTATAAGCCTTGTGGCTTATAAATAACCAACGTCCACAATGTAAAACATACATATAATGAAACATAACGTTAATACTTTGATTATAAACAAAATTTGAAACTATATAAACTTTACCTATTAATAAAATATAACACTAATAATCTAATTCGTAAACTTAAACTTGGAAACTATTTCGATTAATATACATATGGTACTAACATGTAATTTAATATTGACTGGACAAGTTGATGGGTTTTTAAAGCTTGACATTCGCATCGAGTTGGTGTGGAGTAGGGTATCAGTCCTGTGATAAATGGCTGTCCCATACTCCATGGTGACGGGGACTGTTAGCACTTCTACGTAATGCAAATCAATGAAATAGTGTCTGTGAAAGTCACTGTGTGTGGTTTCCATGTTTTAACTCCTCCAAGTTGGTTGTTTGAGCGATCCACCATGAGCAACGGTGGCAAGGCCGTGCTTGCGATAATGATGAAGTAATAAATGCAATGGTTGTTCGACCCAAGGTAATATCGTTGGCACTCCTGTGATCATTGATCGTTTTGAATCTGGGACGTTGGATGCAACCCTAGCATCTCGTCGTTGTGATGGTTGATGGAGAGTTAATGTCTTTCATTGTTTCACTAGTGTTTCGGGCAGCGTGGCCGACCGGTTACTGAATGTTAGGGTTTAGACGAAATGTAAAGAGGATTCGATCTCGAGACCTGTAGGGTTAGGTTGGTAGTTGCAGGCTGTGTCTCACTTCCATGGTGTTGTGATAGAATGTAGTGTCTTCCGAAATTAGTTTGATATGCTGTTGAGTTGATAGATTGTAGTTTCGTTTCTAAGTCTCGGTGGAAGAAAACACTTTTGTAAAGAAGGAAAGGTATCCTGGTCTCGGTCCAAACATGGAGCTCGTCGTTTGCTGTTGAAAAGTGTGGAGTTCGGTCACTGTTGCGGAGGTAAGCGTTTCAAAACTAAAAGGAATTGAATGGTTCAACTTATAACTTATACTGTTCAAAATTCTAACTCTCGGAATTTTTTGTGATAGATACAGGATTCGAAGGAAGACTTGAGCAAGGGTTTGGAAATGGATAGCAAGCCTCCATTCCTGGTAAGCTCCGATGGTCTCAAACCCTTCGTAGGTGCCCATTTGGTCTTGGTTGAAGATGATTCAATGCAATGAGTAACAAAATGTTCCACCATGCATTCGCCGTTGTTTATCAGTCGAGTTTCTTTGAAGAAACTTTTGTATTGAAGTGAAAACTAGTACAGGGAAAAGACCCTCATATGTTTAAATGATGCTCGCCCTATTTTTGATGTCTAGCTCGTCAATGTCGAGATTTTTAATACTTGTTTGAATGCTAGAGGTGGGGGTAAACCCTGTGTAGTTTTTGTTTGAAAATGTAATTTCAATTTGGTACGTTAATGCTTTCTTTGTAAAGCTGGAACTTGTGATAGGTCTGAGACTTGAACTAAAAAATGTTTTGGGTTAAGCTTTAATGAATAAGAATTTAGAGCCGAAGCTCGTTAAACTCTGTATACTATGTTTTTATTCTTTGCAATGGAAAATGTTGTTTTCTACTATGCGTTTGGTTACTGTGTAAATGATAATGTCTGTCGAGCATGTAAAAACTGTATGCATTTTCTTAGTTGATGAACCCTGTGTGTTTGGAAACGATGAAGTAGTTTTTTGACTGTAAAATAAAATGAAAAGGGACTACGCCCAAACTCTAGTTTTTCTTTGATTTGAAAAAGATGATTTTGTATGAAAAACTCCACAGAAACCCTCAGGTAAAAACTAGGGTTGTTAAACTGTAATTTTGAACATGAGTGTGTAGATCATGTTTTGGTTTACTGTTGAAAACGATGATGACGAGGTCTTGGAAATACTATCTAAGGTTTTTATAAATGAAACAAATCCATGCTTTAAATACTGTCCACAGTTTATCATGCAATAGAAAAATACGATGGTTGTAAACAAGATAGGGTTTACAATGTTTCCAGTTTCTAATACTACTGAAATAATTGGTAAAAGTATTCTAACAGGAGAATTTGTGAAGATACAAAGTGTGTGTGTGAAAATAAGAAGACTGTGTATTGGTTAATATTTGCAGCTTATAGTAATCAATAACAATACTATTTATTTGAAGATATGATATATGAAAGTTTTGAATTACATTTATTTACTATGTAAATAATAGAGATAAGAAAACAAATATGTGTTTGTGCAGAAGTTAAACAATAATTGTTTTTCATGAAATAAATAAAAATCCTATATTATTTTAGATACTTATACAGTAATTTTTCACTATGTTAGTTATAGAGCATAAATTGAAAAACATATCAATTACTGTACTTATCTGTCTAATCACTGGCAATGTGCCCATCTTTCATCTATATTTAAATTGCTTCTCTATACTAGAGTACGGTGAAAATAACAGCATGTGGAAAAATGTAGAGATGGATTATCAATTCAGATTTTCATTAAACTTATCATTCAGACTTAAACAAAATCAGAAATCAATTCTTTTACAAAATAGAGTTTATAATTTTTACTAAAAAGAACTATTAACTGAAATAAATTAGGAAATAATAAAACCTGGATTAATTATGTAGGGAAACAAACAGCCCAAGAAGCCTGTTCCACCCAACCAATTCCTGAAGACAGCCAAGTTACTTGTCTTAGGACCCCCGAGCCTGTTCACTGAACCACCAGGAGGAAGAAACCTAGAAGCTTAGGACCTCAACTTACAGTAGTAATAGTTATCTAGTCTTTAAGACTTAGCAGTCAAAGGGACCTGCACCAGCACCTCTGGTTCTCCTTCTTCGAATAATTTGCAGACTTACAATGCACTCACATAGCCTCCCTAATCGAATCTCTCAATCACCACCTGATGTACATGAGGAATATTTCTGCAAAAAATATTGTGTAAGAGTTGCCTGCTCAATTCGAATTTGCCTTTTGTAGGTTGCCTAGGCCTTTTTAGTTGTTAACTAGTCATTAAATGAGCTACTTGCTCACTCCCTCCACTTGGGGGATAATGCCACATTTGTAGGGGTTGTTGTTCCATAACCAACAGCTAGTGGTGAAGTGCAATTGCTGCCATCTGTCCCATGCTTTCTAACAGCTTCCATTCCTCCTAGTGGGTCAGTGAACACTTATTTAACAGTTCCCTTGGGTGTTTGTCTCCTACTTTAATTTTTCAAATAATAATAATTCAGTAATTACATTCATCCTTTACCAAACTTGGTCATAATTACAAAACTTTGCAATTAAAATTTAACATAAAGTATTTTTCCAATAAAATATTAATTTCAGAAATTTGGTAGGTGACATACACCCCCCCTTAAGTCTCAACATCGTCCCTGATGTAGGTCAATTACTCCCTGAGTGTTCCTGAAACAGAGTTGGGTATGTTGCCTGCATACTGCTCTCCAACTCCTAGGTTGCCTCTTTCGGGCTAAGGTGCTTCCATTGCACGTTCACTTTCCCAATGGTGCGATTCCGAAGCAGATTTTTCCTCCTTTCGAGGATACAGTCCGGTTCCACCTGAAAATATCCATCTTGTCCCACCTGTACATCATTCCAGTTTACAACATCAGTAGCATTGTGTACATACTTCTTTAAAAATGATATATGAAAAACATTATGTATTTTTAAATTTGGTGGCAAGGCTAGTTGGTATGCCACTGGTCCAACCCTGAACAATATTTCAAAAGGACCACAATACCTGGGTGCCAACTTGGCACAGCTTCCCAATTTCAATGAACTCTTTTTCGGTCTTACCTTGAGGAATACATGTTCACCAACCTAGAACTCTTTATGAGTCCTTTTTAAATTTGCTTGACTCTTCTGCCAATCTTGGGTAGCTTTTAAATTTTCTTGTACCTGTTTCACAATTAGTTCTAACTCCTGCAACAATTTAGGTCCTAAAACAACTCTATTTATTGGGTCATTCCAAGAAACAGGTGTATCACATTTCCTACCATAAAGAATTTCAAATGGGCTAAGTTTGGATGATGCTTGATAATGGTTATTATATGCAAATTCTGCTAAGTGTAAGTAGTCTTCCCACTTACCAGGCTGATCCTTAACATACATTCTCAGTAAGTCTTCCAAAACTTGATTTACCCTTTTTGTTTGTCCATCCGTTTGTGGATGAAATGCGGTGTTGAAATTTAAGGTTGTATTCAACCCTTTGAACAATGACCTCCAAAAGTTTCCAGTAAACTTAGAGTCACGATCTGAAATTATCACCTTTGGTATCCCATGTAGTCAATAAATCTGTTTCATGAAGATTTCTGCAATGTCTGGAGCTTTATGAGTAGTCTTTATAGGTATAAAGTGTGCTGCTTTGTTCAGTTTGTCTACTACCACCATGATAGAATCATTTTGTTTCTGATTTTTGGGTAGTCCAGTAATAAATTCTATGCTTATTACTTCCCATTTACAACTTGGTATAGGTAATGGATGTAACAATCCGGCAGGATGTTGGTGTTCAACTTTCACTTTTTGACAATCCAAACATTTAGCTATGTACTCTGCTACTTCATCTTTCATTTTGGGCCAATAGTATTATTTCCTGAGCATAGTAATGGTCTTCTGATAACCTGGATGGCCAGAATAATGGCTTTTGTGCATCTCATTTAAAATCATAATTTTTATTTCTGATATGTTAGGTACATACAATCTGTTTTTGTATATCAATAGTCCATTTTCCTTGATTTTGTAATCTGCCATAGAATTTTCAGAACTATTGTTTGCTGTCTTTTCCTTTAATTTTCTATATTCTTCATCCGTTTCACTGTTTTCAAAGATCTGGTTTTCTAAATCTGTTGAGTAAGTACTGATGGCTGAAATAAAATTTAGTTTTGCCTTATGACTCAATGCATCTGCAACCTTGTTCTCTTTCCCTTTAATATGCTGAATTTCGAAATCATACTCACTCAAGAAAGTTAACCATCTAGCTTGTCTAGCGTTCATATTTGTCTGATCTAATAAATATTTCAGACCCATGTTGTCTGTCAATAAGGTGAATTTTCTGCCAATAAGGTGGTGACGCCACATTTTTAAAGCATGAATTACAGCTAATAAATCTAAATCGTAAGTGGAGTAATTCTTTTCATGTACTTTCAGCTTTCTTGATTCGTATGCCACAGTATGCCCTTCTTGTGTTAGGACTCCACCGAGTCTGTCATTACAAGCATCTGTGCAAACTATGGAATCTTTATTAGGATCTGCTATCCTCAGAATAGGTGTTGTAGCCAACAATTCCTTTAATTTCTTAAAACTGTCTGAACATTTCTGATCCCACACAAATTTCTTCCCTTTCTTCTGTAAGGAAGTTATGGGGTTGGCAATCCTAAAAAAACCCTCTATAAATTTTCTATAATATCCAGTAATGCCCATAAATGATCTTACATCCGACACATCCTTAGGAACCGACCAGTCATTAATGGCCCTTATCTTATCGAGGTCAACCAAGATTCCTTCTTTAGAAATTATGTGTCCTAGATACTGAATTTTGTCCTTGTGGAAGTCACACTTATTAAACTTAGCGTATAGTTGATGATCTCTCAGAACTTGTAAGATAATCCATAGATGTTCATCATGCTCTTCTTTACTTTTAGAATACACTAAAATGTCATCTATAAACACAACAGTAAACTTGTCTAAGTATTTGTGCAGAATATTATTCATCAAACACATAAATACAGCCAGGGCATTAGTCAAGCCAAATGGCATGACTACGAACTCGTAATGTCCATACTGAGTTCTGAAAGTTGTCTTGAAAATATCTTCATCCTTAACCTGCACTTGATGATATCCTGATCTTAGATCAATCTTTGAAAATATCATTGCTCAATGCAGCTGATCAAATAGATCATCTATGCGGGGAAACGGATACCGATTCTTGATTGTCATCTTATTAAGCTGGGGATAATCTATGCACAATCTTAGGGTTCCATCTTTCTTCTTAACAAAGATGACAGGTGCTCCCCAAGGAGACACACTAGGTCTTATAGAATTCTTATCAATCAGTTCCTTCAACTGCGATTTCAATTCGTTTAATTCTAGTATATTCATTTTGTATGGAGCTTTAGAATTTGGTACTTCTCCTGGTATTAACTCGATGGTAAAATATAGATCTCTTTTAGGAGGTAATCCTGGAATCTCCTCAGGAAATACATCCTTAAAATCTTTTAGGACAGGTATGTCTTCTAATTTCAGTTTGTTCTCCTTACAAATAAATTCATCATTTACTACATTTACTGCAAACAATTGACATCCTTTCGTAACTGCCCTCTTAACTTGCATAGCTGAAATCTGTCTAAGGGTTACCTTTGTTGGGATACCTTTTACTTCTACAGTTTTTCCTTCATTTAAACATGTAAAATTTTTTTCGTAACAGTTCAAAATGACATGATGGGTTTCTAACCAGTCCATCCCGATTATAATATCATAAGATCCTAAAGGTAAAATATTCAACTTGATTTGTGTCTGTAATTGATTTATGGATAAAGCACATCTTTCTATAAATCTGATACTTTCCTCTTTGTTCCATTTGCTAGTCTAACTAACCAAGATTTATTGAACTTTTATGTTTTTAATTTAAGACTTTCCACTATATCTAGTGATATATAACTTAAGCTAGCACTTGGGTCAATTAAAACAGTAACAGGATGATTTTGTAGCATACCTTCAATCTCTACCATGGAGATTTGATGATCTGCTTGCCTGTTGTTGAGTGCTGCATTGATTTTGGGCATCTCCCTCGCCACGTCTCCAACAGTAGGTTCAGTCTGAATAGAGTTGATGTTGTTAGCTGTCCGCTTCCTCTTGGGACATTCTGATGCATAGTGAGGACCTTGACAGTCGAAACATTTGATGGGTGCCTTTTGTTCATTGGTCTTGGTATTATTAGGAGCATTTATGGGTGCTGTAGAATTCTGTTGTTGATTGTTTCTGGAATTATTCCCTTGATAATTCCGATTCTGAAATTTTTTCTTTTGGAAACCGGAATTTCCACTGAACCTGAAATTTTTCTTTTTTAGCTCAAAATTGTTGGGCTTATGACTTTTCCAGTTCGACATTCCTTCTCTTTTCCAATTTGTGTCATAACAGAAAACTGTCTTTCTCATAGCCTCTTCCAAGGTCTTAGGACTGTCATACTCAATTCTGTCCTTAATATTGAAAGGTAGGCAGCTCAAGTATATTTGAATTTTCGGTTTTCTTCTATGAGGTATGGCACATATCTCAGTATGTTTAGAAATTTACTATTAATTTCCTTCATGTTCATACCTCCCAACTTCAAATCATAGAACTCTTTGGATTTTTCTTCATAGTACTGTTCAGATAAAAAATTCTTCTTAAAGTATCGTTTAAAAGTACTCCAGTTTACATCTTTATCCTTAATGCCCTTTACTCTTTTGATGTCCTGCCACCAAATATCCGCTTTTTCGGTCAAGTTATATATAGACATTTTTGCTTTCAAGGACTGTGAATAGTTATAAATCTGGAAGTATTTCTTCATACCGGATAGCCATGCTTCAGCTGTCTCGCCCTTCTCAGTTTCTCCATTGAAAGTTGGAGGTCTAATCTTTTTGAACTCCCCAGAAATTGTTGTGGGGAAAATGCACCTATAGTTCAGGGGAGAAACTACCAACTTACGGTGATAAAGATAGACTTACAAGCATTCTGCAAGTACAACAAATAAATGAAGAGATTAGGGTTTAGAGACGTAGGCACCTCATTCAGAAGGTTGATCCTAGCTTTGCCTCCCTCGCTCTTCAATTCTTATCCAGTGTTGCAATGCCCAAACCTGCAAAACAACTTGATACCCTTCTCAAACACATTTGACTACATATATAAGACTGATATCCATAATATAAAGAGACATCAAACTATAATCAAATAGTAATCAAATCTAAGACACATTAATGGGTCATATTTGGAAAGAGAAGAACGTCTGATCTTTATTAATGAATGAAATCAAGTACATACAATTATACCTTCCTTCAAGCTTGGCACTTCACGAAACCTAGATTCAAGGTCTCCTGCTTCTATTCTCCAAGGATCCCAGCCTCTAAGCAATTGTATTAGGGTTTACCAAAACTGAAGCACAAGAGAAGGGGATGAGGGTCTCCATTCCTCCAGCATAACTTTGCAATTGGGCTTGGTCTCCTCATATGGCCCTTCTACCCTCCTTATATAATCAATGAGGAAGAGGAAAAGAAGTTATAACCACTCAAGAGGTTTCCCAACCAACTTAACTTACTCGAATTTCAAGATTTTGACCAAAACAGGGGTGTACGCTACTCTACAGTAGACAAAGTCGCGTACACATTGATTTGGGCGCTACTATGAATGAGACAAAGTCGCGTACACACGCTACTATTGTAACAGTAGAGTCGCGCTCATATTGAAAAATGGCCAAAAACAGGCTTTTCTGCTCATTTTCAGGAGATGGTTTGGTCTGGAAAAATGTTCCTAAGGATCATATACATCAAATGGGTCAAGAATGAGGTAATTTCAACCATTTTTAGTGTCCCAAACGACTCCTCCATCTACAAATGTCCTGTTGTGTGACTGAACTTGATCTCAAGAAGTGTCGTCATGCGACCAAGGGAAGCAAGTGTCGTCACGGACGGAGAGGTGTCATTTCAAGCTATAACAGAAATCTATTCATACTTTTTATGGCTTTTCTTTCTGGGTTTATAATCTCCCCTACTACTATTGCTTGAATAGTTACGTTTCTTTTTACGTACTTTAATAGCCTCTCCTGATGATGTTGAACTACTGCTCACATCATTAGTTTTTATTTTCTTACTTTTGTTACCATGTAGCAGATCCTCAACCTTGGAGATATCCTCATTATCTCTCTCTTGTTCATCGATTGGGCACTGTTCAAATAGCACTTGGTTTAATTGTT
The DNA here is from genome assembly GCA_027924585.1 of Larix kaempferi. Taxonomy (NCBI): domain Eukaryota; kingdom Viridiplantae; phylum Streptophyta; class Pinopsida; order Pinales; family Pinaceae; genus Larix; species Larix kaempferi. Next base: position 20,077,239 of record BSBM01000274.1, on the reverse strand, counting down.
CTTGTGCCTACAGAATTCTTTCATTGTCTTGTTTCACAGATTTAATTTCTGCCTTTAATTCATGAAACACACGGAACAATTTTGACGAACTGTCATTCAATACACCATGGCCTTCTTCTGCATAGTGCTGTCCTGAGCTATGGATGTTTGGTTGAAATCTGTCTTTTACATGTTCAGCTGAGTTATCCATACCTGTAACTTAAAATAATTATGTATAATACCATAGTTAAAATTTTAATTAGTAAGATTTTCTGCTGTAATAAAATTTCTGTTGCGTGTTTCTTGGACCCTTTTCAGGCCTAGAGTTTGAACATAAGCTCTTCAATACCACATGTAACATCCCGATTTTTCATAAAAATTTAAAACTTTTTAAAATAGCATTAAATAAGATAATTATAACTGCGGAATAATAAATGTTTGATTACAACAACATTGATTAAGAAGTTGTTTCGTACTAAACATAATTTAATTTCCGAGTTAGAAACATTTTGATAATGACAACTTAACACACTCTAGACAAATGTGCTTAAAGTAATAAACGCACTGAAAGGTCAGAAATATGATGCAATACTTTTCTTTTGATAAGATACTGACAGTTTTCTTTATTGGTGTCCAAGGGTGTCCTACAAGGTACCCTAGAGTTTACTTAGCTGCAACGCTAAGGCATTTGAAATGTTTCTATGTGCAGACAACAGGTAAGAAGTTCAATGAATGCATAGTTTAAGAGTACGTGTGTAATTCAATTCAATGTCGAAATAATAAAATGCTATGAAATCTTTTGCGAAACAAAAAATATCTGCAGCTATGAACTACATAGTTCTGCTTACTGTTTTCAAAGCTGTCTTTCAACTCATCAATGTTAAAAACAATGTAGTCTATTAAATCATCATGCTATTAAGTTCGTTGTCGTGACCATCGACGTTGTTATGGTTTGGCATTTTGTTGTCATTTTAAGGTAATTAATATTTGCATAGTACCAAAGTAGTAATTGTATCGCTAAAATCATTAAATGCTTGCATTAAGAAGTTAGAGTATGAAGTACATAGTATTAACATAATTTTTGTGCTAATATCTAATATTGGATTAGATTAAAATACAAAAAAAAATGCAAACTCTATCATTTTAATATTTGCGAGTATGAGAACTATGAAGAAATATACACAATAAATAAAATTACAAGACTAACATTATAATCCTTATACTTTCACTAACCTAAACTATAATTTTACAATGTTTAACTACATATAGTATTTATAAGCCTTGTGGCTTATAAATAACCAACGTCCACAATGTAAAACATACATATAATGAAACATAATGTTAATACTTTGATTATAAACAAAATTTGAAACTATATAAACTTTACCTATTAATAAAATATAACACCAATAATCTAATTCGTAAACTTAAACTTGGAAACTATGTCAATTAATATACATATGGTACTAACATGTAATTTAATATTGACTGGACAGGTTGATGGGTTTTTAAAGCTCGGCATGCGCATCGAGCTAGCGTGGAGTAGGGTATCAATCCTGCAATAAATGGTTGTCCCATACTCCATGGTGACAGGGACTGTTAACACTTCCACGTAATGCAAAGCAATGAAATAGTGTCTGCGAAAGTCATTCTGTGTGGTTTACATGTTTTAACTCCTCTGAGCTGGCTGTTTGAGCGATCCACCATGAACAACGGTGGCAAGGCCATGCTTGTGATAATGATGAAGTAATAAATGCAATGGTTGTTCGACCCAAGGTAATCTCGCTAGCACTCCTGTGATCGTTGATCGTTTTGAATCTGGGACGTTGGATGCAACCCTAGCATCTCGTTGTTGTGATGGTTGATGGAGAGTTAATGTCTTTCATTGTTTCACTAGTGTTTCGAGCAGCAAGGCCGACAGGTTGTTGAATGTTAGGGTTTAGACGAAATGTAAAGAGGATTCGACCTCGAGACCTGTAGGGTTAGGTTGGTAGTTGCAGGTTGTGTCTCACTTCCATGGCGTTGTGATAGAATGTAGTGTCTTCCGAAATCAGTTTGATATGCTGTTGAGTTGATAGATTGTAGTTTCGTTTCTAAGTCTCGGTGGAAGAAAACACTTCTGTAAAGAAGGAAAGGTATCCTGGTCCCGGTCCAAACATGGAGCTTGTCATTTGCTGTTGAAAAGTGTGGAGTTCAGTCGCTGTTGCAGAGGTAAGCGTTTCAAAACTAAAAGGAATTGAACGGTTAAACTTATAACTTATACTGTTCAAAAGTCTAACTCTCGGAATTTTTTGTGACAGATACAGGATTCGAAGGAATACTTGAGCAAGGGTTTGGAAATGGATAGCAAGCCTCCATTCCTGGTAAGCTCCAGTGGTCTCAAACCCTTCGTAGGTGCCCATTTGGTCTTGGTTGAAGATTATTCAATGCAATGAGTAACAAAATATTCCACCATGCATTCGGCGTTGTCTATCAGTCGAGTTTCTTTGAAGAAAATTTTGTATTGAAGTGAAAACTAGTACAGGGAAAAGACCCTCGTGTGTTTAAATGACACTCGGCCTATTTTTGATGTCTAGCTCATCAATGTTGAGAGTTTTAATACTCATTTGAATGCTAGAGGTGGGGGTAAACCCTGTGTAGTTTTTGTTTGAAAATGTAATTTCGATTTGGTACGTTAATGCTTTCTTTGTAAAGCTGGAACTTAAGATAGGTCTGAGACTTGAACTCAGAAATGTTTTGGGTTAAGTTTTAATGAATAAGAATTTAGAGCCAAAGCTCATTAAACTCTGTATACTATGTTTTTATTCTCTGCAATGGAAAATGTTGTTTTCTACTATGCATTTGGTTACTGTGTAAATGATAATGTCCGTCGAGCATATAAAAAATGTATGCATTTTCTTAGTTGATGAACCCTGTGTGTTTAGAAACGATGAAGTAGTTTTTCGACTGTAAAAGAAAATGAAAAGGGACTATGCCCAAACTCTAGTTTTTCTTTGATTTGAAAAAGATGTTTTTGTATGAAAAACTCCAGAAAAACCCTCAGGTAAAAACTAGGGTTGTTAAACTGTAATTTTGAGCATGAGTGTGTAGATCGTGTTTTGGTTTACTGTTGAAAACAATGATGACGAGGTCTTGGAAATACTATCTAAGGTTTTTATAAATGAAATGAATCCATGCTTTAAATACTATCCACAGTTTGTCATGCAATAGAAAAATACGATGGTTGTAAACAAGATAGGGTTTACAATGTTTCCAGTTTCTAATACTACTGAAATAATTGGTAAAAGTATTCTAACAGGAGAATTTGTGAAGATACAAAGTGTGTGTGTGAAAATAAGAAGACCGTGTATTGGTTAATATTTGCAGCTTATAGTAATCAATAGCAATACTATTTATTTGAAGATATGATATATGAAAGTTTTGAATTACATTTATTTACTATGTAAATAATAGAGATAAGAAAACAAATATGTGTTTGTGCAGAGATTAAACAATAATTGTTTTTCATGAAATAAATAAAAATCCTATATTATTTTAGATACTTATATAGTAATTTTTCACTATGTTAGTTATAGAGCATAAATTGAAAAACATGTTAATTACTGTACTTATTTGTCTAATCACTGGCAATGTGCCCATCTTTCATCTATATTTAAATTGCTTCTCTATACTAGAGTACGATGCAAATAACAACATGTGGAAAAATGTAGAGATGGATTATCAATTCAGATTTTCATTAAACTTATCATTCAGACTTCAACAAAATCAGAAATCAATTCTTTTACAAAACAAAGTTTACAATTTTTACTAAACATAACTATTAACTGAAATAAATTAGGAAGCAGTAAAACCTGGATTAATTTTGTAGGGAAACAAACAGCCCAAGAAGCCTTTTCCACCCAACCAATTCCTGAAGACAGCCAAGTTACTTGCCTTAGGACCCCCGAACCTGTTCACTGAACCACTAAGAGGAAGAAAACTAGAAGCTTAGGATCTCAACTTGCAGTAGTAATAGTTATCCAGTCTTTAAGACTTAGCAGTCAAAGGGACCTGCACCAGCACCTATGGTTCTCCTTCTTCGAATAATTTGCAGACTTACAATGCACTCACATAACCTCCCTATTTGAATCGCTCAGTCATCACCTGATGTACATGAGGAATATTTTCGCAGAAAATATTGTGTAAGAGCTGCCTGCTCAATTTGAATTTTCCTTTTGTAGGCTGCCTAGGATTTTTCAGTTGTTAACTGGTCATTAAATGAGTTTCCTGCTCACTCCCTCCACTTAGGGGATAATGTCACATTTGTAAGGGTAGTTGTCCCGTAACCAACAGCTAGTGGTGAAGTGCAATTGCTGTCATCTGTCCCATGCTTTCTAACAGTTTCCATTCCTCCTTGTGGGTCAGTGAACACTCATTTAACAGTTCCCTTGGGTGTTTGTCTCCTACTTTAATTTATTAAATAATAATAATTCAGTAATTACATTCATCCTTGACCAAACTTGGTCATAATTACAAAACTTTGCAATTAAAATTTAACATAAAGTATTTTGCCAATAAAATAATAATTTCAGAAATTGGGTAGGTAACACTATCAGCATGCCAAAGGAAGAAGCCAAAACACATGCTTATATACACCATTGCTTGTTCCTACCAGAACCTTGGATTCTGTGAGTATGGACTTTATTTTAGGATTTCCAAAGAATCAGAAAGGAAATGATTCCATCTTTGTAGTGGTTGATAGGTTTACTAAATGGCACATTTCATTCCCTATTTTAAGACAAGTGATGCCACTCATATAGCAAACTTGTTCTTTAATGAAGTGGTGAAGCTGCATGGTTTGCCTTGAAGTATTGTCTCCGATAGAGATGTGAGATTCACAGGTCACTTCTGGAGGACATTGTGGAAGAAGCTGGGTACTAGGATGAATTTTAATTCATCTTATCATCCACAATCTGATGGTTAGACTAAGGTAGTCAACCGGAGTCTAGGTAACATGCTGAGGAGCTTGGTTGGAGAAAATCCAAAACAATGGAAGAGAGTGTTGGAACAAGCCGAGTTTTCCTATAATGACTCGCCAAACAGAAGCATGGGTATGAGCCCATTTCAGATCTTGTATGGTATGCATCCTATAGGGGTGTATGAACTAAGAGATTTGGGACATTTGGAGAAGAGGAGTGCAGATGGGGAAGATTTTGCAGTTAGAATCAGTGAGCTACAAGAGGAAGTTAAGGAAAGGCTACAGAGAAGTAATGAAAATTACAAAGTAAAGGCTGATTCTAAAAGAAGAGAAAAGAATTATGAGGTAGGAGACCTAGTGTTAGCCCATTTGAGAAAGGAAAGATTTCCTAAAAGAGAGTACAACAAACTGAAAATGAAGAAGATTGGGCCATGCAAAATCCTCAAGAAGTTTTCTGCTAATGCTTATGAGCTGGAAACGCTAGCAGGAGTTGGCATATCTCCAATTTTCAATGTTGTTGATATATATCCTTTTACAGCAGGTGATGTAGGTCAGATTGTAGGAGACAACGATGCTGATGACGATTTGCAGCGACTGAAGCAGATGCCAGTGGCACGGGAATTGGAACTAGAGGAGATCTTGGACACTAAAATTGCAAAAAGCACTAGGCAGAAGGACTACTTGGAGTATTTGGTAAAGTGGAAAGCACATCTGGTAGAGGATGCTACTTGGATGAGTGCAACAGAACTAGCGGCTAAGGGTTTTGATGTTGCTGACCTTTTGAATAAGGGTTCAATTCTTTCCACCCTAGGAGTCTGATGCAGGGGCATTTAGCCAAGCCATGAATGTGATCATTTTGTCACATGTTGTAATTCGAAGTTGAACTAAGGAAACCTGATAACCAAGGAAAAACTTATTTGAGTATTTTGTTGAATGATTAATTATGTAGATAATGATGTGTTGTCAGTTATAGAGTTTAAATGGGTGAATCCATGAAGATGGGTATCTATTGTGGGGGGCTCCGTGAGAAAATAATTATGAAATTTTAATGTTTTCCATCTTTGGGCGAATAAAAGTGATATTTTTGTTTGAAATTTCACTTTTCACTAAAAATCAAACTTTTAGAGAATTATGTTAGCTTGATATCCATATTTTTTTCAATTTTTGATATTGAGATTTGATATATCGATTCAACAAATGTTTGACAGTGTGTTCTTATAAAATGAAAGGAGTACAAAATAGCCATGTTTTGTCGCACACGTAAAATCATTGTTAAACTTGTTTTTTGCAAAAAACAAATATGCTAGGAAAATCTACACACAATATACTACTGCATGACTATAAGTTTGTAACAAATGGATCTATATACTAATTATTATATTTATTTGAATTCGATCAATGGAGAAACCTTGTTGATTTTCAACATATTTTTTGTCGCAAAACTTTTCTCTCAACAGAATATAAAACTAAAAATTCTATGAATACCCTTTTGAAGTAGACATGTCAATTAACTGCACCATAGTTTTCTCAATTTTTTTCGTAGTGTATTTTTAAAGTTATGGATTTTTCATTTCACCGCATTTTGAAAGAGATGAAACTAAACTTGACACCTGTTAAGAAAACAAACAATTACAAATATCAGATCTTACCTATACACAAAGAAATCTATATATTCAGAAAGTAGATTCAATAACGAAACTAATGGTATCAAGTCTGACAGTCGCTTTGTAGTGTAAGAGATCATTTTTACCTTCAAAAAATGGAGAAACCTGAAAACTGTGAGAGACAATCAGATTTTCAGGTTTCAGAGGTTATTCGATCGAATAACTGTTTTCCATAACGACGACGTCAATTTAATCAAAGGTTATTCCGCCGAATAACCAAACGTAAAAGAAAACCTCATCGACCGAGGAAAAAAAAAGAAAGAGGAGAAACCTGAAAACTGGAGTAACCTTCCAAAAATGGAGAAACCTTTAAACTGGAGAGATCATTTTTACCTTCTAAAAATGGAGAAACCTGAAAACTGTGAGAGACAATCAGATTTTCAGGTTTCAGAGGTTATTCGGCCGAATAACTGTTTTCCGTAACGACGACGTCAATTTAATCAAAGGTTATTCGACCGAATAACCAAACGTAAAAGAAAACCTCATCGGTCGATTAAAAAAAAAAAAAAGTTCTTATCTAAACTTATATAAATAAAACTAAATACTTCAATTAATTTTGCATATTTTAATTTCGCATACTTCCTTAATTTTACATTTTAAGGAGTTTTTTTGTAAAGAGAGTTTTTTTTATGAAGTATTTTTTTTCAAGCTCTTTGCACTTCTTATTTCTTTGCAATAGGTTTTTTTTCCAAGGATTTTCTAAGGAGTTTTTTTTGCAAAGAGAGTTTTTTTTATGAAGTATTTTTTTTGTTACTTCTTTCTAGGGAATACATTGAAATAATACTTTTCTAAGGCATTTTTGCAAAATAAGTTTTTATTCCAAGCTTTTGCACTTCTTGTTTCTTTGCAATAGGTTTTTTTTCTTTCCAAAATGGTGATTTTAAAGAGTTTTTATTCCAAGTTAATTTTTCAAAGGAATTGTCTTTTTCCTTCTTATTTATTTGAAAATGATTTTTTCAAATGAGTTTTTTCAAAGTTTTTTTTTTTCAAAGTATTTTTGCAAAAAACGTTTCTTTTACAAAGTATTTTACAAGTGGTTTTTTCAGAAAATGTTTCTTTCCAAAGTTTGCATTTACAGAGTTTTTATTCAAAGGCATTTTTGCAAATAAGATTTTATTTCAAGTTATTTTTACAAAGGAGATGTATTTTTCCTTCTTATTTCTTTGTAAAGGGGTTTTTTCAAAGTCTCCCAAGTTATTTTTGCAAAAAAGTTATTTCGTTGCAAGGGTTTTTACAAAGAAATCTTTTTCCCAGGTATTTTTTCAAAGAATTTTATTTTATTTTATTTTATTTTTCTAGTGGGTTTACAAAGAAGATTTATTTAGAAAGTGTTCTTATTCTTTTCCAATGGATTTTTTCAAAGGTGATTTATTGTCAAAGAGTTCTTATTTCATTCAAGGAAGGTTCTTTTCAAAGGAAACTTGTTTCCAAAGACTTTTTCTTCGAAAGACTCTTACAAGATTTGATAAGGTGAAGTAAATTTCAGTTCATGTGTTTATAAATTTTGTAACTGTTTTTAAATCTTCATTTTATTTTTTTACAATAAAATGATGATTCTTTAATTTATCATTTATAGATTAAACAATCATGAGCAGTAAGATAAACCGTCAAAGAAAATATGATCGTAAACGTGTTGATGATGATGATAATAGAGAAAAGAAAAAACTTAAATATTAGGCCAACAAAGTAAGCCTTGCAGAAACGCAAGCAACGATTATTGAAGATACAAATACAGTTTTACATGATAATGTTGATGAAATGGAAATTGAAAATAGAGTACAAAAAGAACAAATTAAAGTTGAAGAAACCATTGTTGAAGATATAAATAGTGATTTACATACTAATGCCGATGAAGTCAATATTGAAGATCAAGTTCAAGAACCAAAAATTGGACTAGGTATGTATATATCATGTATTTTCTAAATTCATTTTTTATAATGAATTGTATTTTTGGATACATGTTTTAAATTAAATTTAACTTGATGTATAGGTACTTTCACCATTGATGATGAAACGTTAGAAAATGTTGATTGCAACAAATATGGAAAAAAAAATCCATACATGCTGCATGATATTGGGCTCAAAAAATTTATGATGATGTTCTGAAGAATTATTCAGCAACAGGACAAGCACAAATTTTGAGATGTTTATTAGTGACCAAGAAGTTAGAAGATGCTACATCATTATTGGGTATTCACAAGGCGACCAAAGAGTTGAAATTAAAACATAATGTGATAGAAAATATAGGTGATGCAATAAAAAAGTTTGAAAAATCTAGGAAGAAAGACATCAGTGCTGCACGGAGAGCAATTCATACAGCAATTATTTTGACTAGTACTAAACAAAAACGTTTGACAACACAACTAGCAAAAGTAGTTGGAACCTCAAGAAAGACATTATACAAACATAGCAAATTCAGAATGCAAATAGATGAAAATGATGAACTTACTTACTAGGCAATTATTTGTAGACAGCCTTACAAAAATAGAATGGGAGCAGGTGTTAAAGATATTGTACGAGAATATTGGTTGACACATGCTCGAGTTTAACCAAATTCAAGAGATGTAATATGACAAAGAGTATCACGAGGAGTATATGTAAGCAGTCCAAAACATATAATAGATATGACACAAGTACAATTGTTCAATAAATTCAAGGAAGATCATCGTGGAATTAATGTGTCAATCACTACATTTGTGCAACTAAAACCATGGTATGTTAGACCTATTACTATCCGTGACACATGTTGTTGCTATTATCATGTGCAATTTCAATTATATTATGACACATTTCTTGAATTTAGTAAAATGTTTTGGACAAATTCACCACCTCCGTCCACAATACGTGAATTCATATATGAAACCCTATGTGAAAGAAATCACGATGAAGTATTTTATAATAAGAAATGTGTCAATGGAAAACATTGTAATCGTTGTGGAAATTTGGTTTTATTCCATAATAAATATCCTATCGATACTGATCACTTACTCTCAAATGTCATCGTTGATTGGAGAAGATATGAATACATTACAAGTACTAGTGATGTACATTCCAAAAAGATTGATTTGCGAGAAGATAAAATAGGTGTGACGGATTTTCTCAAGAAATTCGAAAGTGAAATTTATAAATACACCAAGCATTCACATAGAGCATGATGGCAAGACCTTCAATTCAAACAGTCTCGTGAAATTTTTCCACCAGGAACAATTTTGTCAGTGGTTGATTTTGCAGAAAATTACACATTTGCTGCACAAAAAGAGATACAGACTGAATACTATTATCTGACCAAGTTTCGGTATTTGTCCATGTTTTATATAGACATTCTCAATGGGATGTTGATGGCATTGAAAGCATGTGTAACAATCGAGATGTGATTAAAGAATATCACTTTTATATCAGCGACGATCGTACACACGATACGCATTTTGTTCAGCATTGTATTGAAAGTATTTTCTACAATTCACTAAAGGGACGTAACATTAAATTCAATGAGCATTGGATATGGTCGGATGGATGTGTCGGACAATTTAAATCTTCGCGATCATTTTATTGGTTATGTCGACTTCATAAAGTATTGAACATTAAACATCGCTGGAATTTCTTTGAAACTGGTCATGGAAAAGGTGAACATGATGGTACAGGAGCATGCGTAAAAAGAGCACTTCGAAGATGGCAAATGAACCATAGTTCTGCATGATTCCATTCAACTGCAGAGGTTGTCCAATGGTGTAAATCACATCTAAACCATGATTATAATCAACAATCAAAAGATGTGCGCAGTTATGTACACACAAATGTTTTAATTTATATTTTATTGTCAATTTAAAAAAAAGTATGAACCTAACATCAAAATTTGTCATTTGTGTACTAGGTTTTTTTTGCATGTTGGGGTCCAAGATATAAATAGATCAATACCATACGACGCTAGCACCATACAAGGGACTAGAGATTTTCACTCTATTCAAACAAAAGCCTTCCAAAACATTTATGCATTTGACAGTAGAAAGCAATCATGCTTTTGTCATATTTGCACTGAAAATATTGAATCTACAGAAGTTTGTGAAAACATAACGAACAACTACATAAAACATTGGAAACACACAGAGATTAATCCTAAAAGAAAAATGTCACTAGCAAGCATAGAAGAATTAGAATCAGAAGATATAGCAATATCATCTGATGGCGACAAAATTTCAGATCTCGTTAGAGAAGGTAATGATCAAATACCACTGTTTTGTTGATTGTTCATTCTTGTCCTTCACCTTATACACATGTATATTAGTCAATTTAATTGAATTAAAAATCCTAACATCAATTGTAATTTGCACAGGAGATGTTTTTGTTGTGATTGCACCTGTAGACAAAAACGAAATTGTGAAGTATTATTTGATGCGATGCACTGAAGGAAAAATGAAGTTATTGGAAGACTACAATGATAATGGATATACATACGAAAGAGAATCCATCATTTTAAAGGGCTATTTTTTCCAGTAGACCCATATGACTCAAAATTATGTCTACTTTTAGGATTATGAACCTGGTGTTATATGTTGTCAATATAGCCATTTAGTATGTGCATCCTGAATAAAATTGGTTCAAGTTCCATCGAAAAAATAATTAAAAAATAAAAAATGGAAACTGTCCAAATATGACCATGAACGGATAATTGAGGACAACATTCCATTGCGATGTTTTTAAAACTATAAATTTAAAATTAATAGATCAATGGTTTTGTCGTTGTCATTGTCAAATGTTGTGTACAATATATTTTTTTCTTTCTATGTCTATGATCTTGAAAGGAACTGGAGTATAAGAGTTTAAATGATCGTATTCTAGTATGTTGAAATTTGAATTCAAAAATTATTTGGTAATGAAAACCTCAATGTGTAAAATTTTTGTCTTAATTCTGTTTGAAATACTTTATTCGGGTCCCCATATGTCTATTAGACCACTTAAGGGATGAGATAACGGATCTGTGGCTGTCCCCACTCTCCGCCCCGAATCTTTAATTTAAAATATCGTTTGTGTAAGTTCACATAACTGAAATCATGGCAAATGGAGACAACAATCATTTGATTTTTAATCACAAGAAAAGATTCCAGGATTGTGAAGCTTATGCTAAATTAGAGGAATGATTATTTACAACAAATCAATGAAAATTCATCAAATTGTTATCTAAAATCATTGCTCTAATTTAACACAAGCTTCACAACCCTGTAATCTTCACTTATGATTAAAAAACAAAAAATCATTATCCCTATTTGCCATGATTTCAGCCGCATCAAATGTACCTGGACATTGAAAATAAGAATTATTAATTAAAAATTCATATCAAAATTTGAACAGATAATATTCATTTTTCAACTTCCTAACATTCATATTTCAATCAAAACTTCCTAACAAATTTCGGAACTTTGATCTCTGGTAACATTTATTTTTAAACTTTCTAACATTCATATTTCTATCAAAACTTCCTGACATTCCTAAATTTCATAACATTCAAAAATAACAATCATATTCTTGACATTTAATCTTAACATTCATTCATTCATTGCACCTTATCATACATTCCTTAACATCCATTCTTACCATTACATTTATTCTTAACATTCCTATCAAAATTTAAACTTAACATTCAC